>CM073474.1:22075000-22675000 GCA_037074535.1 Gleditsia sinensis | reverse complement strand
CCTTCATTTCTGCATGACATTCTCCTATTATATATATATATACTATAATATTATATATAATTTAAACATTCCTTCGAATCTTGCTATAATTATTAAATAATTTACTCTACATATTTCAATTATCAAATAATTAGTGAATAAATACTAAATAGTTTATAATACATAATATCATTTATAAAAAACGAATAATAAATAATTGTTTGATAGTGTGAAATTTCGATTCTTTAGAATATTTTACAATACATAAAAAGTTACAAATTAATTTATTATTTTCAATAAATAATTAATATAGATTATTTATTTTTAAATAAATTAATATGATATATGAAACAATTTGATTATCTTATTATTTAATAAAAATAAACTAATTTCAAACCACTAATTTATACTATGAATTTACAATGTTTAGATTGTTCTATATTAATCTTTCTCAATTAGAATAGTAAATGTCACAAAAAACTAACTCAACATAAACAATTCTACGTACATTTAACTTCTTACAATTATTTATGTACTTATAAATAATTAGAAATTAAATTATATACAACATTTTTAAAAATATTATTTATATTATTCATTATCTTAATAAACTAATAATAATGATGTAACTGTTAAAAAATGTGTGAATAACTCCATTTATAGATGATTATAAATACTAACATTTAATGTCACAAACAATTTGAATTATTTTTAAATTTTTTTATAAATTAAAAAATATACAACTACATATAAATATAAAATTAATTATTAGTATTATTATAAGTTGGGTTTGGGTTGGCTGTTCATTATTTTCGTTGCATGTAGGGGCCATCTGCTTTAGCCCATGTCGCTCCTCAGTGTCTTTGATTAAGTCCCTACAAAACTTTTATTATGTCCGTCATGCCCCATTTAATAATTCAAAACCACTTACAACCACCAAGGGCCTTAACCGAAATTGACAAAAAGAAAAACCTTTTGAGTCTCTTATCTCGCCATAGTTTTTACTTTGATTTCACTTTCATAATTGGTTTTTTAGAGTTGTCTGTATATAAATTTCTTTTAAAAAATTAGTACAATGGACCTTTTACATATATATATATATATATATATATATATATATATATATATATATATATATATATTTATTTTTTATAAATAATTTTTTTGTCTATTAAACAATATTTAAAATGTAATACTAATAAAAATAATATTTTTTAAAATTATTTTTATCATATATTATAATTTAAATATTGTTGATAGATAAAAAATTATTAATTAAAAATAAATTAAATATCAACTTTATATATATATATATATATATATATATATATATAAATTGTGAATGACTATAGTGGATACGAAACCATTAGCACAAATAATCACAATTTAATAATTATTATATTTTATCAAAACAATTAAAATTTACACACTTTTAAAATCATGAGAGTGCCTTGATATGCTAGTATATACTATGATAATAAGGATATTTTTTATTAATTTTAAAAGTGTTTTTCAATTTTGTTGGAAAGGAATTGTTTTTTTTTTAATTATCTTAAAAGGTACAGTCTTCCATGTTTGAATCCTAAATTTTAGAAGGTTTTCAATTATTTTTACTTGATAAATTTATTTTCTATTTCTTATGATGTATATTTTAACTATTGATCCATATTAATATATAAAATAAAACTTTGAGGGTTGAGACCTTTTGGTGTTTTAGTATGAGTATAAAAAACTAACAAAAAATTATAAATAAAAAATAGTGGATGGTTATTCAAAATATAATCGGTGGTCTTAAAATTAGATTAATTAATTATTTTATTTTTACTACACATAAAATAAAATAAAAAAGTAAATGTACAACAAGGTCAAGCGACTAGTATCAAATTACGCTCCTACTTTTTTTAACTAAATGATTTTATCTTTTTCTTTATTTTTATTATTTCATTTAGTTGCTCAAATTTCAAAATGATATGTGCCTTTTAAAAGAGTGAAAACCTTTTTTTTTTCAATATACACTAATATGGGTCCCATCTCACATCTTTAATAAAATTAAATATAAAATTGTAAAAAAAAATTAATACTCAATTATTTACAGTAATAATTATAAAATGATGATTCAAACATGGACCCCATATGATTCAATTATTGGGGAAATTGATGGCAATGAAAACTATCATTATAATTCTTCTCAGAATACTTGGCTTTTTTTTTTTTTAAATAGACTAATATTTGGGTTAATTTTCCTTGGGTGATTCAGATTCTATGCATCAGAAGTAGTGATTGCTTTGGAGTACCTTCACGTCATGGGGATAATCTACCGTGATTTGAAGCCTGAAAACGTGCTTATAAGATCGGACGGTCATATAATGCTCACAGATTTTGATCTCTCATTGAAAGGCCATTATTCCTCCTCATCACCCGCTCAAATTGTATTTGATCAAGGACCACCAACCCACACCAAGCAATATCCCAAGGACCAATCCTCCTTCGCCATGTCATCTTGCATCTTACCCAATTGCATTGTGCCATCTGTCTCATGCCTCCGCCCTAAACGCAGTCGCAAGAAGAGGTCCACCCGTTGTGGGTCCCTTGAAATTATAACCGAGCCAATAGCAATTCGGTCCATGTCTTTTGTTGGGACCCATGAGTATTTGGCGCCAGAGATAGTTTCCGGTGAAAGCCACGGCAACGCCGTTGATTGGTGGACACTCGGAGTATTTATGTTTGAGATGTTGTACGGGATCACACCTTTCAAAGGGCTCGACCATGAGCTAACTTTGGCTAACATAGTGGCTCGAGCCCTTGAGTTCCCTAAGGAACCCATCGTCTCTGGACCAACCAAAGATTTGATAGCACAACTATTGGTTAAGGACCCCACAAAACGATTAGGGTCCACAATGGGTGCCACAGCTATAAAGCACCATCCCTATTTTAATGGAGTTAACTGGGCATTGTTGAGGTGTGTGTCACCTCCATACACACCGCCACCTGCGACGGTGGTGTACGAAGACTTGGTTCAATTCCATAATGGTACAACAAATACAATAGATTACTATTAAAGAAGTATAGAAGCCACCTTCATTTTAGTAACACCACTTACATACATTGTTAAAATTATAGTTCCATATTATTGATACACAAATTCATTTGATTTATGAAGAAAAAGATAAGAGTTTAAGGAGATTGTTTATGTTAAATGACATACAATTGTATTTCATTTTTTATTATAATGCCGTATAAGAATTCAAGCTCTTAAAGAAGTTTTTAATTTTGTTCATTTAATTTGGACTGAAATTTAAATTTAGATTATTAGTCTTAAAAATAACTCTAATACCATTAAATCTATGAATTTAGCAGCGAAATCTCAAAAATTCTAACCATTCACATAGAATTCATTTTGAATTAGTTTAATCGTTAAACTAGTTACTTAATTATCAAACTAGTTCAATATTATAATTAAATTAATTTTGCAATT
Organism: Gleditsia sinensis; assembly: GCA_037074535.1. Taxonomy (NCBI): domain Eukaryota; kingdom Viridiplantae; phylum Streptophyta; class Magnoliopsida; order Fabales; family Fabaceae; genus Gleditsia; species Gleditsia sinensis. Next base: position 22,671,546 of record CM073474.1, on the reverse strand, counting down.
AAAGAAGTTTAATTTAATGGTTGAGTTTGGAGACATAAATTTTATAAATAAATAAATAAATTATTTTAATTTTTTTACTAAAATTAATAAATAATTTTTATAATTTAGTATTTATATATTAACTTATCAAAATAAAGTATAGAATATTAGGTTTTTAATTTTATAATTATTTTAAAGTTATTAGATAGACATGTTGAACTGTAAATTATTTTAAGTTAATTTTCATTATAATAAAATTCATATGTATCAATATAAATTTTTTAATGTATATTATGCCATTTAATTTTAAATATATAATATACATATTGGCTTATAATTAAAAACTACCAATTTAATCAATTTATTCAACAAACTTACGGCCTAATTCTCCTACCAATTTAACATTTGATCCAATTCTATTTTCAATACTTCTAAAGCTCAAGCTGTTCGTAAATTATTGCTTTTACTATAAGAGAAATGATGAAAGGAACAAACCATTTCAATTTAAGTTTTTGGAATAGAAGTGATGAAGCAATTATTTATTTATTTTTTAAAGAGAAAAAAAAAACCTTAGTAAACAAATATGGTACCCCTACGTTACATTGAAACAAATATGGTCCACCATCCAATAGAAGCTGGTCATGTTCCAAGTTGTTACTTTGGAGATGTCAAAAGTAAGGTTAGCAAGTGAAGTGAAGTTATTTGCAATATTCCAATTTTTTTTTATTATAAAGAAAATTGCCCAATTATCCCCTATTATCCTAGAAAATACTAAATTGCCCCTCTTTTAGTTTTTTTCCCATTTGCTTCTCCTTCCCGTAGGCACACCAGCAGCAACATTAGCAGAGAAGAAAAAAATGCATCTCCTTCTTCCTCATTTGAAAACTTTCTTCCTTCTCTCATATGAGAGCTATTCTTCTCCTAAAAATTTGTCCACTCAATTATACTATAGGAAGCAACAAAATCCCTCTTAAATTAGCTTTAATTGTGACCCAAAGAGCTGCCAGAAAATTCAGCAAAAATAGAAGTACGAAATCACTGTAGCAGAGGTAAAATGTTGAAAATTTTCAATTCTTTTCTTGGTTTATGAAATTTCTGGGTATAGAATTATGTTAAGGACTTGTTGTACTAGTTCTATACCAATTTTTATTAGTAGAAAACATTATTTGATTACTTAGATTATAAATTTTTGCTTTGGTGAACAGTAACATGAACAGTAACCGCGCTCAAAAAATTTGATTTTGGATATCCTAAGTTGTAGGGAATGAATTAGAGGTTCAAATAATCAAATAAGTCTTGGAGTAGTCATTTAAGAAGCTATTAGTATGGAAGCTTAAAGTTGGTATATGTATGTGATAGGAATTTTAAAAGTATAAGAAAAATTCTTGAATTTTGGATTATAAGCTAGCTACTAAAAAAATTGGAAATGCATATAAAATTAAAAGTTGGTGTTAGATTGAAAAGTATATAGCTTTAGCCAAATTGATGTAGGAACCAAAATGTTTGATCTTGAAAGAAATATAAATTTGTATGTGATGAAATATTAGACTTATAGCATGGTAATTATGTGCCATGCAAGAATAATGATTATGTGATGTTGTATCATAGGTCTCGAAGAAAGTCCTAACCAAGTTGGAAGTTAGCTTAATAGCTTGGACATTGGAAGTGAAAGGAAAAAGGGGTTGCCCTCCATGAATCCCTAAAGTGTGAGTGGATATAGTTTACTATAACGCCTTTCTAAATCTCTCTCATGTCCATACATTTTTAAAACAAAGTTTTATTTGTGAATAGCATAACTTGAATTTCATGTTAACATTGATTTATATTCGTAGAAGCCATAGGACATGCATAACAAACCTCTAATGATCCCTCCTGAATTTGAGATGAAAATATGGTGTTATGTGACACTTTATTGAAAGTTATAATTGTATTAGTTTTTTTTTCAAATTGTTTCATGTGATTTATGTTATACTGATACCTCATATTTCTTAAATATGGTGAAATTGTATTTGGATTTATGTTTGGAATGTATCTTTGGAACTGAATATCATGATTTGTCTGGATTGGAATAAAACTGTTGTATTTCTAATTCTGAAGAATGAATTTCTATGTCGGAACTCTGTCCGATGAATGTCTTGAAAGGGAGGGATATATATTTATGTCTTAAAAAGAATTTTAACTTCATGTTTTCCAATTTTCTTTTCGTTTTATATTTCTGGTTTATAAAATTTGTTTATTATGGAGGAATCATTGTCAGAAACACTGTTAGCTAGCGACAGAGATAGTTAGCCTTGGTGCACCATGTAACTCAAGTTAGTAAGGGAGTTGCTGGCCCCTTATGCGAACGGGCACATGAGGATTGAAATGTGAATAAATGTGGAGTTGAGGTATGTTTCCTCCAATAGCCAGTGGCAATTGGGCTGGTTACCTATGATGAGAATGTGATTATTTACCCGTCCCATTGCTGTGTGCTTGGGACAGTCAACATATGAAAATGTTAGGGAGTTGAGGAAAGCTCATCCCAACCTTATGATATGAATGATGAGAATATGGTAATTTACCCAACCCATTGCTATGTGCTTGGGATGAAACATGTATGTGGTGATTGCCCTTACCAGGCTTTGTGTTTTGATATAAAAAATTATAATTATGGTTCTACTTTGAGTCCTCCTCTATACATTTGTTTTTAAATAATTATTTCTTATTTGATTTTGAAATTATTGTTTATTACATTAAATCTCAAGATCTCATAATTTCTCTTAATCAAATTTATTTAGTTTGTTGTTATTTACATTGATTTAAATAATGTTATATTCTTGTATTTTTTTTATTTATGAAAACTCGTGCGTATGGTCTGTTCTGTTTCAGTTATAGTAAACTATATTTGCTCACTGAATTGCGTAAACTTACCCTCCTCATATTTTATGTTTTTAGATAGCATTAAAGAGTCCAACCCGCATCCATCCGAACTTGAATAAAGTAGTAGTTTTAGTGGTGAGCCCAATTGTTCTTAGAGCTCCTTAATATATCTTTTGTAATCTTGTTTATTTTCTTTTGTAATCTAGATTGTGCTCCGATGATCATGGATAGAATCCTGCTTCTGTTGTGTACTTTATGTGTGTTGGTTAATGTTATCTATATACAAGGACTATATGACATGAATTAGTAAGAAGATGATTATGTATATAACTGAAATGTTCATTTATGATATTGTGTGTTAGGTTCTAATTGTCTATTTTGTGGCTTACGGTTTAAGGGTCATCCCCTTATGCCGTACCAGTCATGTATCCTAAATTGGGGTCGTGACATTATTGGGAGGTGAAACTAAATTATTTTCTTTTTTAAAAGAGTTAATTTGAAGCTTGTTTAGTAATTATTTTTATTGTTTTAAAAATAAAAAATTCGTTTAATAATTATTTTATGTTATTATTTTAAAAATAAATTCTAAAAATAAATTATTTAAAAATATAATTTTTTTTTTTTAAAAAATGAAAACAAGCCATTGATTTTTGATAGTGTTTTACAATAAAAAAGAAGTGCCTGTGTGGAATTTTGTCTCTTCTTTCTTTTTTTCTCTAAAAGGATCCTCTGCAATTTGAGAGGAATTCTGATCTATTTCAAAGAGGGCATAGGATTCCAATATGTTGTTGTTAGAGGGAAAGATAAAAGGAACCACGTCTAATTGTAGACAGTTGTTTTTTATCTGTTTCTTCTTTTATTGACCCCAATCAATTATTGCATTTCAACAAAAACTATGGTTGGTGGACCATCAATGCAGGTAGCAAGGTGCATATGGTTATGGCTGGTGAAGGGACGTTTGGAGAGAGGATTGCTTATTTTTTACTTTTACTTTTATTAAAAATATGAAATATGATTGAAAATACTTTTGATACATTTTCAAAAATATATTTTTTGAAAATATTTTCTACAACAAAATAAAAACAGAAAATAATGTCTGTATTTTAAAATAACTAGTAGTATTTTTATAAATTTTTAAAGGGAAATTATCATAACTTTTAAAATAAAAAAGTAATCTCATATTTATTTAACATTAAACTAAAAAAAGGAAATAATATTTATATTCATGTGTGCCAATTGAATTTGAAAATAAAGATGAAATTTTTTTTTAATTTCATAAAATCAACCTATTTTTAAATAATAAAAATTTATAAATGAAAATAAATTCTAACAAGTAAAAACTAAAAATATTTTAAAAAATCAAATGCAGTCTTAATTTCATAATAAGTTTAAGAATACTGCTATCTAAAATACCAAAAAAAGAAAAAAAAATTCACTAGTTTAAACCATGCGTTTAGATGGACCATTGAAAGGACATTTTATAATCTATATCCAAAGGCTTCATGGCTTGATTATATGGTGGCATATTAATTTTTTTTTCCCAAGATATTAAATAATAAATTTTTTAGAAACCAATAAAACTTTATGATAGTAAATTATGAAGATGCAAAGCAAGTTAGAAAGAATAAATGTAAAGGGAGTTAGCCAAGTTGGTAAAAGAAAATTACATTTCTCTTTATCGTTTTGAAATATTCAAACTGATACGGAGAAGTGTATACCTCAAAATTACCTCACAAAATAATTTAGTTTAGAAAAAAATACGATACCTTTAGCTATAACTATAATAAAAAAAAATAGATTAACTTGACTATAATAAAAAATAGGAATAATAAAATTAAGTTTAAAGGAGTGCACCCTTAAAATAATATGAAGAAGAAATTTAATATTGAGTTTGATTGTAATACTAAAAAAGAAAATAATGATAATAAAACCAAGTCCAAATCCAAATATAGTGTGAAACCAAACTAAAATGAGAAAGCTACAAGAGATCAAAATCAACAAGAAACAAAATGAACTGCTTGATGTCCAAGTATAGACAGCTATTTCAGTGAACATCAAGAAATGCTTGATGTCCAATATTCTAGTAGCTGAATCATGCACAAATAATTAAGTACACAGCTCAGAGATTCTATACTCCAAGCCGTAATGAACATCTGTTCATGTGCAAGAAGGATAATGAAGGAATATGGTTTTGACAGAATATTCAAATAAGCCAGAAGCAAGACAGAAAGGATCATTTATCATTTAAGAAAGAAATACTAAACATATCCTACTTCAAATTTGTCCAGGACTATTTCAACTCAAGTTTAAGTTGTAAAGTGAAACGAAGACCCACATAACTTGCTGAAAGTTTCATTTACTTGTGAAGAATAAGGGCCGAAAGGATCGAATTATAGGTCACTTTACCATGTCAAAGGCTATTTCAACTCAAAAACTTAAACATTTAAACTCATGAATAGTGCTCTTATAATATCTACCAAAATGAACGAATATTTTTTCAAGTTTCACCAATTGAAATCCTTGAGTCGCTTTTTGAGTGTGTCCATTGATCTCTTTCTAGCACTTTTTGTGTTCTTATTTGAAAGGCTTCCAAATATTCCATCTGGAGAGTCCCTGAATTTGTCACAGATGCTAGCCACCCTCTTGTAATCCAAGGCATAGTAGTTTTTCTCCCTTATAACAGGATTCATGAAGTTCTCAGGGTGGCTGCTCAGCAAAAGATTAAGCAATTGTCTTGCTTCTATCAAACAGCCCTTAAAACTTCCTTCCTTGTAAATCTCACCCAAGCCAGCAGCATGAAACCTCTCATCTGCAAAAGCCTCTAACATCTTAAGATCATTGTTGATACTCATAACTGCAATCTCGTTAAATCTCTTGACGCTATCACTAAGGAAAGCAGCTACAATAGAGTTTGAAATATGCTCGAGTGCTTCACTCCCAACTTTGTACATAGCATCCAAGGGTAACATTTGTTGTGCTGTGGACATAAGAGAGTCAAGGTAAAAGGTCACTTCATTTATGTAGTCATTTCCATTCTGGTTTATCTCCTCTGAAGTCCAATTGATTTTCTCCATAAGAGCCATATACTCATCTATCTTTGTGATTACCAAACTCAGTAGAGCAAGATAAGCTGCATCCCTTGAAGTCTTCAGCACTACCTTTGCAGTTAAAGAAGCTTGAGGCCTCAAAACTGACCGGACCGGTAAGCCACATAGCTGGGCTGCATGCCGGAGGAAAAAATCACAAGCTCTTTCAAGAGAAGCTATGTTTGCAGCAATCTGCATGGCCTGAGACACACTGATATTGCCACTATTAATTGTATCAAGTAATATTTCGTTCAATACATCAATCAGGAACTTGTCCAAATATTTCCTCACAACATCAAATAAATTGGTATGTATACCATAAGACAAGTAATCAACAGAGCTTTTTATGAAGGATCTCACAATGCAACAAATATCTGGTACTGTGGAGGAGAATGGTGCAACATATGGAAAAGCAGGCATGATATCGGAGGTTTGAAGGTTATATGACAGAACATTACTCTCATAATCAACATGCTTTTTTATCACCATCTGTTCATATGAATCATTGTTAAGAATATTAACAGCTTGTCTCCGATATTCTTCCAAAAGAAGTCCATGATATTTGTCACAACCATTACCAAGAACCTCAAGAAATGGGCCCATTTCATATCCATACTGTCTAAGAGTAGATACCATAAGTGTGACATAATCCTTCACCAGGAGAATATGGTTAGCAGATCTCATAAGGGAGAATTGCGTCTCCAACACTGAGATCATTTTAGCTACAGCCATCTCCCACATTGTTTCCACCTGATCAGCAACCAGGAGGCCCCCAGCAGTCCTCAGCACCCTATCCTCCACCATGAAGTATCCTGCAATTTGATCAAAAAAGGTTTGATATGATTCAATAAAAGGTTGTGCTGAAGATACTTCCAAGTCTGAATTCAATTGTAACAATCTATTCTTGTAGTAATATCCGCGAAACTGTTCTCGGAGTCCCAAGCAATCATGAATATGACAAGCACGATAAATAGGTGTTAGATCAAACTTCAAAACTGAATTTTCATCTACTTCTTCAGCATCCAAAGTATAAGATGCATCCCCTAATCCTGAAATATTCTGCTCCTCATCCATTCTCTGCCGTTCTATCATTTCCACATCCCTCTGACGAACTGATGCTGCACGGCTGATTGCTGTTTGTCCAATATTTTTAGCAGAACTCCTTAAATGGACTAACCATTCATTAACTTGACTGCATACTTTCTTCTCAATATGACATTTTATCACAGGAATTCTCTTCTCTATCACCATTTTGAGTGCCTTGACAGGAATGTTCTGCAAGTAGTTCTTCTCAAGTAAATCCACTGTTTTCAATGCAGGGTAAAAATGACCTTCAGAGATGTGATTGTTACACTTGACACAAAGCTCCAACACCTCTATACAGTTCTTTGACATTTTTATAGCTTCAATCACATTCTTCTTGATAGAATAAGATTCTAGAAGCTCCTCAAGATTGACAAGAAGGGTACTTCCAACCTGCTGCAGCTTAAAATTATCACTTTGGAGCTCACTTTTGAGCTCTTCAGCATCAACTAACACACCGCGAAGCTCATCAACAGCAGCGATGAAGTCTTCATAGTGGGTCTTGCACATCTCCTCAATTTCAGCCTCCTTTTTCTTCACAACATAACTCAGTTGGTGAAGGAGCCCCTCAGGACGCCCCATTTCAAAGGCATGCCTGACAAGAGGAGCAAGATCATCTCCATTGCCAATCAAAGTTGCCAGAACCAAGTCCTCCCCTGCGTCACCATTCTCTATGACAGTTCTCTTTGTTTTCATAGACATTTGCACATTGATACCTGTAAGCCGGAAACATACTACCTGTTATAAACCATGTACTAATGAAAAATACTACCACAAATCAACAATTTTAAAGAATTAAAAACGAACAAAAGAATTTTTTCCCTACATAAAACTGGAATTAATTAGAAAATTAAAAAGAAGGAGGTGAAGGAAATAAAAGAAGAAGGGTTCTACATAATTAACATAAAGGGAATAAAATTTTAAATGAGTAAACTAACAATTTGTTCTGTGTTTGTAAATTCATTGATTTTTTTAAAGTGCAAATTAATTTTTAAAATTATTAACATTATATTATTTAAAATATCAAACTCGTTTCGTAATAATTCTTAAAATAATTAATATAAATGAGTTTGATACTTTTAGCAGTCTCTTTAAAAGAGGAATCAGACACTAAATTAAGCTGATCTCTAAATAGATTAATTTATTTATCTCTAAATGTAGCACATCAGGTAGTGCGCTATTAAAATTGTCCTAAATTTAATTTGGGGATAGAACCAAGAGCATCCTTTTTTGAACAACAACATAGACAACCTCTGAGCTTGCTTACTATCCCTTGGAAAATAATGAATGTCAATTGAAGTAGAGAAAGAAGGCAAAAAATAACCTACATATCAATTTATATCCAGAACCAAACCCCACAAGAAGAAAATATATGGAAGAAATCTAGAAAAGCAGATCAACGAGAAAACGATGTCCCAAATGGGCAAAGAACAAATCAAAAGAGAAATTAACAGAACCATAATAAAATCAATTACAGCAAGCACTATGATAAACCATAAGGATGTCTTTGAAAGACCCAAAAGAAACAAAGGCAAAACAAGAAAGAATCACAAGGAGCGAACGCGTACCTGGGCTACGCTTGAAATCCCAAACGGAACAGAGAAAACACCAAACGCAAAACACAACCACCCAAAAGTTTCAAGCGGGAGGAAGGAGGAAGTAGCTAAACAAAATTAGCAATTTTCATCGTTAATTTGATGAATTGGGTTGCTTTCAAAGTGTATGATTCTTCTTCTTTTGTTCTATCGAATTTCCGTTGCCGATTCTCGACGTAATTTTCGAAGTAGAGTGTGGTATTTTGAGACAGTTGGGGGGAAGAGAATGGTGATGGGGTTGGGCCGGCTTCGGTGTTGCGAGGGTCACGTAGGACAGCATGGTTAGCCAGGTAGGGCCCACACCGTATCAGCGAGGCGAGTTATTCGATGGAAGTAATTCGGCAGTGCATGCATGGTCAATGTAAATCAAAGAAATATTTAATTATTAAGTTTGTCTCTATGAAATTAATTAATTTTTAAATATATTTCTATAAATTAAAAATGAATTTTTATCATTTTAATTTTTTATTGTTAAAGTATGCGTGTTTGGTGGAGAAATTTTTTCTAAATTCTTAAAAAATTGTATTTAAAAAAAAATTTAATTTTTATATTTAGTTCTTAAATTTTAAAACAAGATTACTATCAAAAATTTATTATGTGTGAGAGTAAAAATTCAAGTTTCACATTTTATGAATTTTTTTTAAATTTAAAAATATAATAATATTCTTCGTTCTCTCACTTTTTATTTTATCTTTTTCTTTCACTTATTTTTTTCACATATTTTTTTTATATTTTTTCTCTCATTCTTTTTTCTCTTACTTTTTCTATTTCTTATTATTTTCTCTCTCATTTTAATATAAATAAAGATATTTAAAAAAAATACTAAAATTCTCAAAAAAAATTTATTACAACTAAATATAATAATAAAAAATTATCAAATAAATATTCAAAATAAATCAAACGTAATTTATATATTTTCAATAATTAATATTCTTAAAAAAATTATTTTTTAAATAAAATTTCTTACCGCATACCAAATGTCATTTGTCAATTAACGTTAAATTATTATAAGATGCTAAATATGTTAACAATGATAGAAAATTAATTAAAAAATTTAAAAACTAATATTTATTTAAAAATTAATTAAAATTATAAAGATCAATTGAGTAATTAAATTTTAAAAAATTAAAATAACATGCTTATATACATTATGGTTAAATATTTTAATTTAATTTTTTTATTCAAAATGAAAAAAAATGCTAACTTCTAATTTTTTTAAAAAAATTCGTAATTAAATCATTTTGTCACAATTTTGTTATTATATTAACACCAATTTCTGATATGAACATTATTAAACAATCAATGTGACTTCTTCTTTTTTTTTATGCGGACAGTCCAAATGAGACTGAGACTAAAACAACATAAATCACATTTTATTTGTATGATACAATTTTTCTTATTGAAAACACATTATTTCAATTCTATTTTATGTGGGGAAAAAATCACATTGGTGTCATGTTGATGGTTTAACATTGATATTAGAATTTTATGTTAATACAATGATAAATTTGTCACAGAAAAATTTAAATGTAACTTTTTTAAAATTAGAGGAGTTACATTATTTCATTTTGAATAAAAGAAATCAAATTGAGATTTTTACAATATTGTTCCAAATCAAGCTCCAAAGATAAGTGTTTGATAGAAGAAAGTTTTAGTTTCTTTGACATTTGAAATTATATTTTTAAAATGTTTAAATATAGTAAATATAAAAATTTTAAAATCTATATATTATATAAATAATAAAGAAAAATTAATTTTGTTTCTTTCTCTCGTGATCAAATTTTTTATATGTAAAATTTTATTAACAAAAATACTGACATTAACTTGAAATGCAAATATCTTAGAAATTTACTATACTAAAATTTTGAAGGAAACGAAGAATAAAGAAGTATATATAAAGTGAAGAAATTTTATTTTGGTAGCTTATATCTTTAGGTACTAATTAAACTTATAAACATGAATTAATTTTTGAGGGATTTCGAAAAAATTGCTCATTTTAACAAATTTCTTTTTTTAAAAAAAACCCTCAAATTAAGAAAATGTTTTCAATTTAACATTTTCTTCTCCACTCCTTCTCTCTATAATCTTATATTCAAACGTGTTCATATATAATTAGAGTTATAAATACATGATATTTTCATATGCTAATTTTTAAAAGAAATATAAATATGGTTTTAATTAACTTCTTCATGGGCCAAAAAATTTTATTCTTTAATCCTTCATTTAAAACTTATAAAATATGAAACTTTTCAGGCAAATGCAACAAAAAAGAATTTAAAACCATATTTATGTTCTCCATTAAGAAGCTAAAGTTGGGATGAAGTTAATGCCGCAATTGTTTCATGGCGGATCCTTTAGATATTGTTAGCAATACAAATAAAGTCACACATTGACTAAATATTGAGAAGAAAATGAGTATATAAGTAAGGATACAATTTTCATTAGTATGAGATCTTTTGGAGGAAGTTTAAAAATAAAACCATGAGAGTTTTGACTCAAAGTAGACAATATCATATTATTGTGGAGATATGTATCGTACCCGCTACACCCAACAACTAGTATCAGAGTTCGATCTAACTATGTAGAAGAGATTTGTTGAAGAAAAGGTGGTGGGCTCTTAGTGTTTCGGATGATGAGAGTTGGTGTAGTGCTTTTACTAACAGAATCTCTCCAGTTATGAATGAGAAATGAGAGTACCATTCAAGGGGAGGAATTATTGTGTTGCCATCCGATGAAATTTCATAATTCCAAACAAAGAATGAGAGTACTGTTTGAGGAGAGGAATTATTGTGAAAGCCCGAATGTGATCCTTTGTTCTAGGGAAAGATTGTTAGGAATGAAAACAAAATCCCATATTAACTAAATATTGAGAAAAAAATGAATATATAAGTAAGGATACAATCTCTATTAGTATGAGGCTTTTTGAAAAAGGTCTAAAAATAAAATCATGAGAATTTTAGTCCAAAATAGACAATATTATATTATTATAAAAATATATGTCGTACCCATTGCACCTAATAGATATGAGATCGAGTCGTAGATGAACATTAAAGTGATGTTTAAGTTTTGCATAGGTAGAAAGAGTTATACTTTCAATAACAACCATACTTTTCAACTAGAAGTAAGCCAACCCAATAATTAATACCAGCGTCGAAGTTGCATCTTCAATTCCTAGTGACAGCAATTGTTGAGATGTGATTGTTAGACAAATTGTATCAATAATTGTCTCAACAATTGTCTCATGATGAAAACTCAGAGATTAGGACTGAGTCACACTCAGAATGTAACGTTAATTAGATTAATGTCAGTAAAAATGGTTGTGTCCTAATTAAAACTATATTATCTAACCTAGTGATAAGCACTCAATCTGACAATTGATATCAAACTTGAAGTAGTGTGATCGATTGCCAATAGAAACAATTCTTGAAGACGAGATTATTTACTAAGTTGTGACAGTAATTGTTTCACGGTAAAACTCCAAAATCTTAAATGTAGAACCAACTCTAGTCAAAATGTGAGCTCTTGTGATAAGTTGAAATTGGTGTAAGAGTGATATATTAAAGTAATAAAGTTACACCATTAAAATAACTTTTTCACAAAATAAACCTTTTATGATTTATATTGCTTATTTAGGTATGAACTATAAATTTACACCATTTATGATTTAAACCTTTTATGATTTAAAGTAATAAAGTTACACCATTAAAATTCAATTATATTGAATTATAAATTTAATTCGACTAAACAATATTTAGATTGAAAAATTAACAACTATCAACGACTACAGTTTTAAATTACCAAAAAAATATGAGTTATGTCAAATTCAATTGCCTTAAATGATATTGTGATTCTATAAAATAAAATAAAATATATAAGAATTCATAAATTTCTTTTTTTTTTTAGTTAGGTCGGGTTGAATTCAATCGAGTTTAACTATAAAAAATGCACTCGACCCTTCCATGAAAATCACATTTTTTAATAAAATACAATATTTTTAAATTTGATAATTTGAACCGATCTGACTGATGAAATTTTTTTTAATGGGTTTGATTGGGTTTGAATGAATTATCGGGTTATATACACTCCTAATTGTATTTAAAGTACAATAAATAAGCTAACATGAAATTAATTCAATTAGTAAAGATTGAAGGACTTTACTTATAAAGTTTAAATTCAACTACTGTTGATAATTGCCTTTTCCAATAATCAATAATCAATATGTGAGTATAATTATAAATTTAATTTCATTGAAACTTGTAACATGTTTTGATATTATAATAGAATAGCATTCCTTCATCTTAAACTTTTTTTTTAAGAAAAATAAAGGGGAATTCTAACATAATTATAAGAAAATAAAAAAATTGAAAAGTTTCTAATTCATTTCTTTCCAATGAGGACTACTTCACAATTAGTTAGGCTTTCCCCAAATCCAAATCAACTAAAACATATAGAAAGCAGATTATAAGGGAAAAAAAAAAGGTTAATTCATGTTGGCGAAACCAGAAAGGAGAATTCTAAGTTTCTAACACTACGAAAAAATAGAACATTCTGTAACGATTTGAAAAGTCTCCAAATCTAATAATTGATCTGCACATAAATATGCACATGAATATGTGTGTATCAATTTTAATTTTAATTTTTTTTACTAATATCACTTTCAAAATATTAGAAAAAATTTAGAGTATGTATAGTTTATCTATTTTTTATTTTTATTTTTATTGAAAATAAAAAGTACGAATGAAACTGTATGTAGAATTTAGAAAAAAATGATTTCTTAAATCATTTATTAAAATAGGGTGAAAACAAGAATCATCTTAAAACATGTTTTCGTTTCTAAAAATAATTCGTAATATTTTTATAATTTAAAAAAAGAGCCTATATATCATAATTATTAAACAAAATCAAAATAATATCATAATTATCAAATATCAAATTAAAAAATTAAGTAACATTTATAATTATCTATGTCAATTAAATTTGTTAAATAATTAACTTCACAAAATAAAAAAAAATTAAATAATAAAAATTTACAAATAAAAATCAAAAATATTTTTTATAAATTATACGCAGCCTTAAATTTTAGCTTTCCTTTTTCTTTTTTCTTGGTATAAAAATAAAAAATAAATAGCTTTCCTTTAACAGCGAATTGATATTCCTCTTCCTTTCCCTCACATCCTACCATCTCTAGAATTTTTCTCTCTTCAAATTCTAAACAGATTCTCTCTCTCTCTCTCTCGCTCTCTTATCTATGGCAGATAAGAGGGCTTTGAACCAGCAAGTGTTGGACACTATCTACACCATGATGCAAGAGGCCAGTGTTTCTCTTAACACCCTTAGCTATATCTTGAATTTTTTTGTATGAAATTTAAATAATTTTAGTTAGATTATTAAATTTCTTTTTTTTTTTGGGGGTGGAAATAGGGTTTGGTAGACGAGCAATTCACTTTTGTTTATTCATTGAAAGAGAACAATGAAGATCCTTTCTACCTATCCGATTTGATCCCAGAATTTTGCTCTAATGCTCGAGACGTTCTCCAGCATTTGACTCGAGCACTGTACTCTCCTGATCTCCTTCGTATTTTTCTTTTATAATGAATTATGAATCTGGCATTTTTGTGTTGTTTCAACTTATATATACACATCAATTAATATTTGCCACACATGAATCAATGCTTTTCATTGTATTAAAGTTGTGATTTTTTACCCTTAATCCTCACTCATTGCCAAGTTCTATGCATAATTTGATCCCATAAACAAACAAAGAAAAAATAAAATATAAGATAAAACTTTTAAAATGTTTGTTACAATTCAACGTTACGTGATTGATTATTTAAAAAATATATATTTATATTAAAATATTGTATTATAAACATTTAAGAAACTTTGAGTTTGTTTGGAACTATTTTTAAAACAACTTTTTTATTTTTTTTGTTTTACAAATACAAAAAAATATAAATTTTGGAATTTGTTTGGAAACTATTTTTTTTTGTTTTTTTGGTTCTACAAATAGAAAAAAATATATGTCATATTTTTATAAATTATTTTTAAAATTTGTTTTGTAAAAGTGTAATTCAAAAAATAATTTCATTTTGTTGTTTTTCTTGTTTTTATGTAAAAATGTTTTCAAATTTTTTAATAAATAAGAAAAATTATACAAAATTGTAAATAATTTGTCAAAATTAATTTTCAGTTATAACACAAATCACACTATTATATTTTCAAACGCTATTTTTAAAATGTACATGTAAATAAAATTTTTTTTGGAAGAAACAGCTTTTAACATTATTTTTAAAAAAATATTAAGATAAAAACTCTTAAAAATACTTTTAAACAATCCCTTTATTTTCATCCTAAAAAAACTAGGAGGCATTGGAAAATTTTATCTTTTCATATTTATATATATTTTAAAAATTTTATATGAGGTATTTTATTTAACATGGATAATTTTTCTCAATCTTATGTAGGAAAGAGGCTGTTTTGAACTATAATCTCATGAAGGAGTATGTTTATAAAATCAAAGGAAGTGCACTAAGGTAATTAAAATGATTTGCTATTGTTGATTTCAAAAAGGGAGTGTTTGCGTATATATATAAAGTAAATTAATAATTTGATTTTTGAATTTATAAATTCATCTAATTTTAATTTTTGAATTTTTTAAAATACATGAGTAAATCTTTAAAGATGTTCAATTTTTTGCATATTAATCCCTAACTAGTAAAAAATAATTAATGTGCAATAAATTGGTAATTTCAAATATTAATTTATGCACTAAAAAATTAAAAACTAAAAATAAATAAATCTATAAATTTAAATATTAAATTATTATTTTACTTTTATTAATTTTATAATATAAAATTTTTAAATTTCATCGAATATTTATAATAGTACTTTTTAGTCACCTATCAAAAAACACAGTTAACAATAAAAATTAAATTTATATATTACAAAGTATTTTACCACTTAAATCAACTTTTATTCACAATTTATTCTTAAATTTTTGCCAACTATTTGCCTATATTCCTAATTAGTAATTACATTGATTTTCGTGTATCAGTTTGGGAGCTCGTGGAATGGCGCAAGCATTTGCCAACTTTGAAGGGGCTATTGATAAAGAATCTCAACAAGAGTAATCTCTACCTTAATTTAACATTTTGGATGAACTTAGGTTATGTTTATTATTATTATTATTATTATTATTTTGCCATAATTTTTTTTTTATTATTAAAAAGAACTAAAATAAAAACCCATATACATTATTTTCAATGGTACGTTATATTTTTTATTTATTAATAATTATTTTCTATAAAAATTACAATTTCTATCCAACTGTAATTGAAGAACATAACTTATTTGCAGGTGTCTAATGGCATTGAATGAAGCCAAACAAGAATACTCAAATCTCGAAGAAAAACTGCATGTTGTTCTTCAGGTAATATTTTTAACCTACATTTATTCAATAAAAAGTAGTTTGCCTAAGGGTGATATAGAGCAGTGCGCCTTCAAAATAGTTTGAAGAAATTTTTTTTAACTTTTGACTAAAATTTAAAAAAATAAAATAATAATTTAGTCTTTAAATTTATATATTCATTTAATTTTATTCTTTAAATTATTTTAAATGTATTAATTAATTTTTGAAAATATTAAATTTGTTGCATATTAATTCTATCAAGTTTAATAATTTTAAATATGAATAAAATAATTAATGTGTAATAAGTTGATAATATTATAATTAATTTATGCATTTAAAGACTAAACTTAAACGGGTATATAAATTTATAGACCAAATTGTTAACTTATTCTAAAAATATTAATTTATATTTTGCTAAAAAAAGTCATATATTTAATTACTTTCTTTATTAACATAAAATATATCTTGTCTTAGCTATTTGGGGTGCATAGGTAACTAAACCAGAACATCAATTTTAAAATTTTTATATTTATTATATTAAAAAAAATCTTAAAAAATAGAGTTTTCAAGTGTTTGAAAAACTAGAGGGTTTGTTTGGAAATTGTTTTTAAAACAGTTTTTTAACAAAATTAAAAATTTATTTGTCATGTTATTTTTATAAATTATTTTATAAAAATGTAACTCAAAAAATAATTTTTAAAAAATACCATTTTATTATTTTTTTAATTTTGTACAAAAATATTTTTAATTTTTTAAAAATAAAAAAATAATTATACAAAGTTGTAAATAATTTCTTAAATATTTTTTTCAAAATTTATATTTAAATAATTTTTTTTATTCTAAAAAAAATCTTCTAGCATTGTTTAAAAAAAATTATTTTTAAAAAATAATAAAATAAAAACACTTGAAGAGACTTCCAAAAAAACAGTTTTTAGCATTGTTTTTAATATTCTTATAAATCAAATACTATCTTATTGAATTTTCTTTGCTTGTTGAGCCAACTTGTGTTGGTAAAGTGGATCGTTACAAAAAATATTCTTTTATATATAAAACTGCTAAAAAATATTGAAATTTCCATATTCCCTTCATATTTTTTTTTCTTTCAACTTTTCAATTCGTTGCTATGAACATATTCCAAGATTCTTCGTCTTTTGTTGATATTCTTTTTGTGTGATGCAGCTGGAACGAAGAATAGTTCTCTCATCTATCCAAAAACCTAATCCATGAGAGTGAACTTACTGTAATCTTTTATTTATGTAAACTGTTAAAAATTAAAATTCGGTTAGTTTTTGGTTTGCAGTGATCTTTAGATAAAGGAATTATTTATGTTTTCTTTCAAATACTGCTGGAAACTACACCATTAATAATGTGTTTGGTAGCCTGGAAAGTGAAAAAGAAATATTTTCTGGATTAATATATTTGTTATCGTATTTTAGAACATTTATCTTTGAGTAAATTATTTTGTACGTTTATTATACATTTTTTTTATTATGAAATATATATAATTTGTTTTTTAAAAAATAAGAGTAAAATATTTTCTTTTCTTCTAATTAATACTTTAATATATTGTCATTTTCTTATATATATATATATATATATATATATATATATATATATATATATATATATATATATATATATTCCTTAAAAATAAGAATAAAATATTTTTTTCTCTTTTGATTAATATTCTTATTGTACAGTTATCCCTTTTATTATATATATATATATATATATATATATATATATAGACACACACACACACACACTATAACTTAATCTAAATATTTTATATAAAAGAGAAATAAATAAATAAAATATCACTTTCTCAAAAAAATTTTAAATTTTCAATCAAGTTTTTAAGTAAATAAAATTAATATTTTAATAGTTCAAACATCTTCACAATTGTTTTTTTTTAAATAATTAGTATTAGAGAATAATACATTAATTTTTTTTTATGATAGTGCTATTTTATTTTATTATTTAATTATTTTCTATAAAAATTATTTAAAATATTTGAATTAAATTGTAATATATATATTTTATTTTAAAAAGAAATATATATATATATATATATATATATTATAATAAAAGGGAAAGTAACTAATAAGCGCGTTAATTAAAGAGAGAAAATATTTTTTATTCTATATTTTTAATTTTAAAAAAATTGAATATTTTTAAAATAAAATAAAAGATAATGTCATAAGCTTATTAGGAAAATTGAAAAAAGAGTAATTTAGTCTTTATCTTTTGAATTAGAATAATAACTGATGCGATTAATATGGAGAAGAAAATTTTATATAGTGAAGAAGGAATATCATGTTATTTTTCTTTTTTTAAAAAAATCCACTAGTTACCTTTTAGATTAAAAAATTATAAAAGACAGCCATGCAACTAAAATTTTTCTAAAACTTTCTTGATCTTTTTTTTTTTTGTTTTATACCAAATGAACTTGAAATTCTGGGTTTTATATATCAACAAAACAATATGTGCAGCATTTTTTTTCCAATAAAAACTTACATATACTTAACACCACATTCTCCATGGACGCCCTTGTTGAAAAATTTGATAACAAATAAAATTTGTTTTAAGTAAACTTAGTTTATTTATTGATAGATTAAATATTCGCACAAAAAATATGTCAAGTATCTTTTTATATTGAAATCTAACTTTTATTTACTTATATATCTATGGATAATTCAGTTCATCGATTATTTTTTATAAAATTAATTAATTTAGTCTGTACTTAATATAATAAATAAGATAAGATGAGTCAATATATGATTAGCCTGTTTTGATAAAAGACTTTTAATTTGACACTATTCTAGCCTTAGAGTCGTCCTGATCCGTGTGAATATTTTTTAAAAATATATCTATATTAAAACTAATCAAGTATTGTCCTTCGTAGACTAATTTCAATATTTTTGCCCAAAAAAGGATCACATAAGAATTTATCCATATCTATGCACCTTGTGTCCCGGATATCGATCTTCTGCTTTGCATTAAAATATAATTTTTTGGCTGCATTTTGAATTTTTTATTTTATTTTTAAAGTTTAATTATTTTCAAAATTTATTTAAAAATTTCTTTTTTTCTTTAGAAAAATAAAGAGAAAATAAAGTATAAAAATAAAAGAATTTTTTTAAATAATTTTTTGAAAACATTAAAATTTAAAAAGATCCAAATTTCTATATTTTTAAAGTTTATTTTATCTTTAATTTTTAAATAAAAAATTTTAAATAATTTGTTGAAAAAATTAAACTTTTAAAATATATTAAAAAGAAAAAATTCTTATATTTCTTAAGTTTATTTTCTCTTTAATTTTTTCAATAAAATTTTTTTAAATAATCTATTGAAAAAAAATAAAATTTTAAAAATTTATTAAATTTTGGATTTTTTTCCTTTTAGATTTATTTTTAATATATTTTTAAATTTTAATTTTTCCAAAAAATTATTTTAAAATTTTTTTCTCTTTTAAACATTAAAAAAATATAAAAAATTGGATTTTTTAAAATTTATTTTAATATATTTTAAAATTTTAATGTTTTTCAACAAATTATTTTTTGAAAAAAATTCTCTTCAAAAAATTAAATAGAAAATAAAATTCAATTAAATTTCGTTAAAAAATTATTTTCAAAAAATTCTTTCATTTTTATACTTTATTTTCTCTTTACTTTTCTAAAAAAAATTTTTAATAATTTTTTTTTAAAAATTAAATTTTAAAATAAAAAAAAATTCAAAACACTGACAAACACAGGCAAAGGATCCATATTTTTGTGTCCCCCGGAAAAATGACGTGGCAACAGGTGGCTTTGTGTCTTTGGTTCCTTCAGCCATGTTTACATATCAAGTTGCATGCAAAGTTTGCTCAATTAAGGCTGTAACCTAGTCAAATGGAACAAAACTTTAGCAACTTATGTTTAACTTTAAATAAGCTAAAAATTGAAATAATTATCAACTTATTATATATATACATATATATGAAAGCTACTTATAAACATATAATTATAAGATTTTAATAATGTACAAATTATTATATTTACTTTTTATATAAACATATAAATAAATATAAAAAATAATAATATTTTATTAATAAACAAATTATTTGCAAGTTTAATGAACCGATCATCAAATTTTTAAATTCGACTTGTTTAACTAAACAAATTTAATATATTGATCAAAGTCATTTAGTTAATAATTGAGTCAAAACTAATTCAAATTTTCAGTGAGCTAAATCCAAGTAATTTATGAACTGTTCGATTCATCTACATCTCTAATATAACAAATGATCCAACCCAATTAACTATAGTACAGGTTTTAATAGTTGATTTTGAGTGAGATCAAAATATAGTTCGATTAAAAAGTTAAATAATTTTGAGTTAATATTGTGAATTTTTTTTAAAGGCAACTATTACTCATAAGTTTAAGATTTGTTCAGTGGTCAGAATAAGATAATAATAGATAGAATAATAGATTAGATAAAAGTAAGATAAAATATGAGTCTGATAAACTTTTATTCTATTAATTGTTTAATGCGTATTAAAATAAATATTATATTATCTTATATGATATAAATTATATAAAATAATAAAGTTATTTTTATAATAAAATTATATATATAATTATTTTAAATCAATTTTAATATAATTTTTTTATTATTTTATACATTAATATAAATTTTAAATTATAATATATATATATATATATAATTAACAAAATAATGTACATAAAATAAAATATATCATATAAAAAAATAAAACAATATAAACAATAACAATAAACATATTACTTGACTTAGTTGCATTACAGCATCTCCAACGGGAGTTGCTAAACAGCCAAGTCACCGTATCTTCTGTTAAGCAACTCATCTTATCCGCCTTTTATCATTGGAGTGCGCCACCGTGTAAGTGATATGACTACGTCTCCAAATATGGTTAGGCACCCAAATCACGTGGAAACTCATGCTTCACCCATGCAGGACCACTCAGACCACATGGAGACTCATGATTCACCCATGCAGGACCACTCGGTAAGAAGGAGCATGCGCAAGAGACGAAGCACGTGGAAGCTGAGGGAATAAAGAGATGGTGGTAGTGGTGGTGAAGAGGGCGCGGAATGATTATGTTGTTATCCCTCTGATTATTCTCTTATTCCCTCTGTATTTCCTCTTATCTTTCCTTCTGTAAACTCTGCTCCGAGCTCTATATCTACTGTACTGCATACTAGGATTTATTCTTAGTTTGTTTCTTTTACTTCGATAATATACGTTGGACTGGTACGTTCATTTTTCATTTGTTATCATAACAAATTTGGTGCTTTCATTCTCATGGCAGAAAACACACGCATGAAGGATCTGGCGGCAGACATTAAGCGTCTTACCGATACATGGGAAGCTAACGAGGCTACTAATGGAGCTCGCTTTGATCGTTTAGAAGGTTCAGTTGATACCATCAACCGTACTATGGACTTACTGTCCCGTACACTGGATAGATTTGCGTTGCATTTTCCTACTGCCGGAACGGCAACGTCGTCGACGTCAAATGCAAACCTAGGGGACCAGCCACCACAGGCACGCTCAATTCGACTGGACTTTCCACGCTTTGATGGTAATGACCCATTGAATTGGATTTTTCGTGCCGAGCAGTTCTTCAATTTTTATTCCACTCCCGATGTTCAACGGCTCACAATCGCATCAGTTAATTTGGAGGGCTCTGTCATTCCATGGTATCAAATGATGACCAAAACTAACATGGTTACATCATGGGAGACGCTTACAAAGGCTGTAGAACTCCAGTTTGGGCCCTCTCAATTTGAGTGTCCTCGTGCCAAGCTCTTCAAACTCATCCAGACTGATTCGGTCTCCAACTTTTATAAGGAATTCATGTCTCTAGCCAATCGGGTGGATGGATTATCGGCACCGGCGTTGCTTGATTGTTTTATCAGTGGACTTAAACAGGACATCAAACAAGATGTGTTAGCACAGTCACCCACTACCTTATTGCATGCAGCTTCCCTTGCACGACTATTTGATGAGAAAAACCTTGTTTATTTACCCCAAACCACCTCCCACGCTACTTCAGTTCATTTGCGTTCTACAACCAATTTGCCTTCTAAACCACCTTGGAAGCCTTCTTATCCTAGTTCAACACCATTACAGTCGCCACCCAAACCCACTCTTTCCCCACTATTACCCACACCAAATGCAAAACCATTACCACCCATTAAAAAGATGTCCACAGCTGAAATGCAGCTTCGACGAGATAAGGGTCTCTGTTACACATGTGATGAAAAGTTCACCTGGAACCACCGCTGTCCCAATCGCCAATATTTACTATTTCATGTGGATGATGAAGATACAACAACTTTACCAGTGACCATACCTTTAGCTGATGATCCTGAGGCGTCATCCCCTCATCATTTGTCTTTTAATGCTCTTAAGGGTGCTCAAGCAGTAGGAACAATCAGATTTAAGGGCATGATTCGAGGTCACGAAATCCAGATTTTGCTTGATGGAGGTAGTTCTGATAATTTTATGCAACCACGACTAGCTCGTTTCTTGAAGCTGCCCATTGAGCCTGCTCCGCATTTTAAAGTAATGGTTGGAAATGGAAATTATCTGTTAAGTGAAGGCCAAATTAAAAATCTGGAAGTATCTATCCAAGGACACCCGATTCAATTACCTGTATTTCTCTTACCCATCACCGGGTCAGAATTGGTCCTTGGAGCTGCGTGGTTGTCTACCATAGGACCACACATTGCTGATTACAGTATTGCTACCATCAAATTTTATCTGTATGGTCAATTCATCACCTTGCAAGGCGAACGACCTGAGTCTCCCGCAAATGCTCAGTTCCAACATTTAAAAAGACTCCACGTGACTGGTTATATATTAGAATTATTTACGCTTCAATATCATGAAACAGAGGCTTCTTCTCTTTCATTACCCAGTGACATGCCTCATGATTTACAGCACTTGTTACACAAGTTTAGAAGCGTTTTTGATGCTCCTCACGGGCTGCCACCTCATCGATCTCATGATCACCAGATCTCCCTCATGGAAGGCACAGCACCAGTGAAAGTCAGACCTTACCGATATCCTTTTGCAAAGAAATCTAAAATTGAAAATATAGTTCACCACATGCTATCGGAGGGAATCATCCAACCAAGTTCAAGTCCATTTTCAGCTCCTGTTATCTTGGTTAAAAAGAAAGATGGTTCTTGGCGCTTTTGTACAGATTATCGAGCATTAAACGCTGTTACAATTAAGGATAGTTTTCCTATCCCTACCGTTGACGAATTATTGGATGAACTATTTGGTGCATGTTACTTCTCCAAGTTGGACCTTCGATCTGGTTTTCACCAGATTTTGATTAAGCCCGAGGACCGATCTAAGACGGCTTTTCGCACCCATAATGGCCATTATGAATGGCTTGTTATGCCATTTGGTCTCATGAACGCGCCAGCCACCTTCCAGTCATTAATGAATGATATTTTTCGTCTTTACTTGCGAAAATTTGTCCTCGTTTTCTTCGACGATATTTTGGTCTACAGTACTTCATGGCAATTGCATTTGGATCATCTTACCACCGTTCTAGAGATTTTACTGCATAATCATTTATTTGCCAAACTCTCCAAATGTTCATTTGGTCGGACCAAAATTGACTATCTTGGCCACATTGTTTCGGCCAATGGAGTTGAAATGGATCCTTCCAAATTAACAGCAGTATCTTAGTGGCCTACCCCTACAAATACCAAGCAGCTCCGTGCATTTCTGGGTTTGTCCGGATATTATAGACGATTTATTCGTCATTATTCCTTCATTGCTGCTCCCCTGACCTCACTGTTACAAAAAGACGCATTTTTATGGTCACCAGATGCAGAAAAGGCTTTTCAGAATTTAAAACAGTGTCTTACACAGGGACCTGTCCTCCATCTTCCCAATTTTAGCAAGCCTTTTATCATTGAGACTGATGCTTCGAGATCGGGCATAGGTGTAGTTTTAAGCCAAGATGGTCATCCCATTGCCTTCTTTTCAAAAAAATTGGCTCTTAGAATGCAGTCCAAATCTGCGTATGTTAGAGAAATGTATGCCATTTCAGAGGCTGTCGCTAAGTTCAGGCATTATTTATATGGGCATCCTTTTATAATTCGCATTGATCAAAAGAGCCTATGGCATTTGACAGATCAATCTATTCAAACCCCAGAGCAAGAAGACTGGCTACACAAACTCATGGGTTTTCGTTATTCGATTGAATATAAACCGGGAACTGCCAATTTAGCTGCAGATGGTCTGTCACGTTCTTTTGCTATGGCATATTCAGTTCCTCATTCTACTCTGTTTTCAGCAATCTAGCAAGCAACACAAGGTGCTTCCGAGCTCCAACAGATGATATCACGCTGTCAGTCTGAAAGCGTTCCTCATTTTTCCACAAGGGATGGGTTGTTATTTTATAAAAACAGAGTAGTGGTGCCTACAAGTGCGATTGACATCCAGCAAACCATTCTCCATGAATTACATACTTCCCCGATAGGCAGTCACGCCGGGGTTGCTCGCACTTTTGCTCGGGTCGCAGCTCAATTTCATTGGACCCATATGCGGACGGCTATTAAGAAATTTGTCACGGAATGCATGGTTTGCCAGCAAGCTAAACACTCTCACTTATCCCCAGCTGGGTTGCTCCAACCCTTGCCAGTTCCCTCTCAAGTTTGGGATGAGGTTGCGATGGATTTTATCACTGGCCTTCCGCCTTCGAATGGATACTCTGTTATACTGGTAGTCATTGACCGCTTATCCAAATACGCCCATTTCTTTACTTTAAAATCTGGTTTTACAAGCTGCCAGGTAGCTGAGGTTTTTTTTAATGGGATAGTGAAATTACATGGTCTCCCATCCTCCATTGTGTCTGATCGAGATAAGATTTTTATCAGTTCTTTCTGGAAAAGTTTATTTAAATTACAGGGCACTACATTGCGGATGTCTTCTTCCTATCATCCCCAAACGGATGGCCAATCCGAAGCCCTTAATCGATGTCTGGAAATGTACTTGCGATGTTATGTTTTTGATCAACCTAAGCAGTGGGTTAAGTTTTTAGCATGGGCAGAGTATTGGTACAACACAGCGTACCACACTTCAGCAGGTATGACACCCTTCAAGATTGTATACGGAAGAGATCCACCCGCTATTTTACGATACACTCCAGCCTCAGGTGATCACAAGGATATTCAGAGTCAGTTGCTTTTGCGCGATGAAGTATTGGAGACCCTCAAACGTAATCTCTTGCATGCACAGGAGAAAATGAAAAAGTATGCTGATGCCAGTCGAACTGACCTGCAGTTTCATTTAGGCGACTTGGTTTTTGTCAAACTCCAACCATACCGCCAAAATTCCGTAGCATTGCGCCATACTCAAAAGTTGGGTTTAAAGTATTTTGGCCCATTTCCGATTGTGGAACGAATCGGGGAGGTTGCTTATAGACTGTTGCTTCCTCCATCAGCAAAGATCCACGATGTCTTCCACATTTCTCTCCTCAAGAAGTGCATCGGGGACCCCTCGTCCCAATATATGCCGTTACCATTGTCTCTTTCTAAGGACGATCATACGGTGTTACCTATGAGTATACTGGACCACCGATCTGTTTGGGTCAATGGAACGTGGATATCACAAATCCTGGTCGAGTGGGATGGCGCACAAGCCACATGGGAGGACCTCACAGCATTCCGTCGTGCTCACCCACATTTTGACCTTGGGGACAAGGTCCCTTTTAAAGGGGGTGGTAATGATATGACTATGTCTCCAAATATGGTTAGGCACCCAAATCACATGGAAACTCATGCTTCACCCATGCAGGACCACTCAGACCACATGGAGACTCATGATTCACCCATGCAGGACCACTCGGTAAGAAGGAGCATGCGCGAGAGACGAAGCACGTGGAAGCTGAGGGAATAAAGAGATGGTGGTAGTGGTGGTGAAGAGGGCGCGGAATGATTATGTTGTTATCCCTCTGATTATTCTCTTCTTCCCTCTGTATTTCCTCTTATCTTTCCTTCTGTAAACTCTGCTCCGAGCTCTATATCTACTGTACTGCATACTGGGATTTATTCTTAGTTTGTTTCTTTTACTTCGATAATATACGTTGGACTGGTACGTTCATTTTTCATTTGTTATCATAACAGTAAGCACCGTTGCTTACAGAAGCAACGGTTGCTTAAACCAAATTTAAGATAAAAAATCATAAAAATTTGATTGGTTCATTTCCTTCCACCATCAGTCGAAAATTTGTTGGTCCCATTTCCTTGCTCGATTAGCTTGGTTCCTTTTTCATCAAAGTCCAGAAAAAGGAATAAAAAAAAATCACCTGGAAGGAACTGCGGATATTTCCTGCCTTCCTTTCCATTCTTCACCAGGTTTGAGAGTAATTGTTTTTTCCACAGAAGAAGCCTGAACACAGAGCATGTGTTTGTACTCATCATCCCTAAAATCAAGTAAGGTCTTGGCTTTCTTGTCCCAAGGATTCCACATCGCAGCATCTGGAAGTCCATCTTTCCACAATACAAAAGTTCTCTTCCTTTCATGGTCTATGACAGCAATTGTTCTCTTCCTCTCAAACGTTAGCGCATCCCCTTGTTCAGACTCAAATGGTAGGAATTCATCAATCAGATGTGCGTGGAGAAGATATAAGCCCAAGCTACCATACATCTCAAATACAAAGCTTGAAGCTATCATACGTTGGCGGCAACAGAGTCTGCAAAGGGCAGAAGTCGCTTTGGAGTGCGCCAAGGGAAGGGGAAAGCTATAAAATTAAAGAGAAATCTTGAAGCTTCCAGAATAACATAGAGAAAATTCCATTGGTTAATAGGATGAATAATATAAAAATTATTAAAAATAAAATAAAATATTTAAGAATGAAGCTACCATTATTTTTAATATGTTGTAATTTTTTTTATGTATTTATTATTTTAAAATAAAAATAAAAAATAAATTAATATTTTAAATTAAAATAAATATAAATATAAATAAAATATAATATGTGAAATAATCTGTTAATTTGAATATGTAAAATATAATACGTGAAATAATATATAAATATAAATTCATAGCTTCAATAATAAATACAAGTTAAAAGAGAAAGAATTGAAAATCGAGGGGATTAAGATACTTGAAAAGTTTCTCTTCAAAGATATATTTGAGATGATAGAGAGACAACGACGAAATCACGAAATGTTATGTGACGTGATTAAAAAATCATATGAAATTAATTAAGATAATGTTATGTATTTTTATCATTTTTAATTATTGTATTTTTATAATTATTTGTATTATTTTTAATATATTTTAATTTTTTTACGTATTTAATGTTTTAAAATAAAAATAAAAATAAATTAATATTTTAAGTAAAAATAAATATAAAGATATAGAGTAATCTGTGGGATCCATTTAGTGAATTTTTGAGAGTTACACCATTGGAATGCAGGGTTGCTTAAAAGAAAAAAATACTGATATGGCACCTGTGGGACCCACTTAAGCAACTTGAGTGGATATCACCATTGGAGATGCTCTTATAACTACTTAGAAAGTTAAATATAAACAAATTTCATCAAATATAATAATATAACTTCATAAATACTATATATTCAAATCATAAATATAAATTTTCAAAGTCATTATCATTCATTAGTTTTATCAAACCAAAATAGAAAACAAAGACCAAAAAGTGTAACTTTCGTAGGAAACAAAGTCACCAAAAGAAATTTCAGCCAAGTATATTAGACTCAAGCCTTTGTGCCTTAAAGTGAACAAAGTGAAAAGAGATATGACTCAAAATAAATTATGCACACAATATATATTAAAATTTTCAGCCAATTAGAACAAAGAACTTGAATTTTGCAACTAAATGAATATTAAGAAATAGTCTATAGTATCTGGGTTCTTTAAAAGCACAAGGTAAACCATAGGAACCGTTCTAACTATTTAAAAGGCTAAATACTATGCTTTGAGCGAAAATAAAAATTACAAATTTAAAGCAAAAAACGAAATAGGTTGTTACTAGGTTTAGAATATGAATATGGTAACACAAGGAGGACTACAAGTAAATGATAGGAACCATTCAAGCTATAATAAAACATTTATTATGACAGGAAATAGAAGACTACAAATTTGAAGTAGGAAACTAAGCAAGAACTTTTTTAAATCATAATGAACTAATAATTTTAGCTACATGTGTGATCCAACAAATGCAATGGTTTATTTTCTTTTAATAATATCTCTTTCTTTCCCTCATCCATCTTTTCTTTCATCATTATCTGATAATGGAGGTGAGCAATATTGGCAGCCATTACAATCAAGGGATAAAAGTAAATCAAGTAACAAGTTGTATATAGAATAAGCAACAAATTAAGAAGTTGACATAAATGTGTTCACTAGGGACACTCATTTATATTTTCATAAGACATCCAACCATTCCAGATACCAACCAAGGATGACTTGAACATAATTTAATATAATCAATTTTTTAAACTATAATTAAGTTACACATGCTTAAAGACCACATTTTAAAAGATATCAATATCCAATTGATAATTAATGAAAACAAATAGACACCGGGGTTTCAAATTTTGTTTGAAAAAACTAATGAACCATAATCAAAACATTACTGTTATGTTAAGTTGAAGGAACTTTCATATTGGTCTATTCATATATTGGACTAATCTATTGATAGAGTTCAACTATAAGACACAAAACATAGTGGAATAGAAGTTCAAAGAACCAAATTCTATTTTGGGTGATGTGGGGTAAGCCACAAACTCTAGATCTAAACACCAAACCTTGACAGAACTCAAAGAAGACAACAATGGAGGTTAAATCTGAAAGTGGAAGAAAACATAAATAAAAGGAATAGAAGTAGAACCAATTCACACAATGGAACAACTCTTGTTCTATGAATCAAGAACTGAACCAAATGATGAAGAAACCCTACCAGTACAACCTTACACAATGGCCATGGCAGCCAAACACAAGGAGGAGGCTTATGGAGGCTTGAGAACACCAATCTTTAGGGAGATTGACACACACAAGAACAACTAAGTAAGATCAATCAACAATGCTCTCTTATCTCAAAAGTACTCTTTTGATATAAGGGAAAATCAATTTCTGAGTTACAAAATGTCTAATCTCTAAAAACATGCTAAGGAGGCTTTTTAAAATGCTACAGCTGGCCCCCCTTTCTAAAAAAACGAAATACTAAAAAATAAATAAGGAAATTGTCTTAAAACACAAAAGACTAAAAACAAAACGTCCAATCACTTCATGGAGTCTTCTCTTCACTCATAGGGTCTTCACGAGCTGCAATGGCCACCATAGACTTGATGGACAGATCCTTGATAGATGGCTCGAAGAAGGCTGCTAACATGGAAGGCTCCTTGGACAAGAAGAAGGTCATCACCTTGTCCAATTCTTGTTGGATCTCCTTAGCCCTTGCCCTAGTGGTAGGACCTTTAAATGTAGGAACTTGAGATGTAGGTGATTCCTCATCATCCTCCCCTTCTTGAAAAGGATTCGACCTCGAATCATCCAGCTCCTCATCATGTCCCTCATAAAGTGTAAGGTCTCCAACATTGAAGGTTGCACTCACGCCATACTCCTCGGGCAGCTCCAGCACATAAGCATTATCTCCAACTCTTTTTAGAACCTTGAAAATGGACCATCTCCTCTTGGTGAAAGCTTGGATTTACGTTTTTGAGGAAAACGCTCCTTCCTCAAATGAACCCAAACAAGATCCCCCGGTTTGAAGATCACTCTCCTTCTTCCTTGGTTTGCCTTGGCAGCATTGTACTCTCCCTTTTGTTGCAGTTTTGCCCTAGTCCTTTCATGCATCTCCCGAATGAACTCCACCTGTTTTCCTGCATTGAAATCTGCTCGTTCCTTCATAGGCAACGGCGTAAGATCAAGTGGGGTTAAGGGATTCAAACCATAAACACACTCAAAAGGACTCAGAGAAGTAGAAGAATCAACAGTCCTATTATATGTAAATTTTACATGAGGTAATGCATCTTCCCAAGCCTTCAGATTCTTTCTAATGATAGCCCTTAAGATGGTTGTGAGAGTCCTATTGGTCACTTCAGTTTGACCATCAGTTTGTGGATGACTAGAGGTAAAAAATAACAATCTCGTCCCTAGTTTTCCCCAAAGAGTTTTCCAAAAATAGCTAAGGAACTTCACATCCCTATCACTCACAATAGTCCTAGGCACTCCATGTAACCTAACTATTTCCCTAAAGAACAAGTTAGCTACATTAGAAGCATCATCAGTCTTATGGCAAGTAATAAAATGAGCCATATTAAAAAATCTATCAACAACCACAAATATAGAATCTCTCCCCTTCTTAGTCCTAAGCAACCTTACAATGAAATCCATACTAATATCTTCCAAAGGGGCTGTAGGAATATGTAAAGGAGTATACAAACCATGTGGCTTAACTCTAGACTTGACTTTTATGCACTCTAAACATCTCTTCACTAAGTGTTCTACGTCCCTAAGCATGTGTGGCCAAAAGAAATGTGTATGCAGCATATGATATGTCTTATCCCTACCAAAGTGTCCCATTAAGCCTCCCTTATGGGCTTTCTCGACAAGTAACATCCTCAAGGAACACCTAGAAATGCACACCTTATCAATTCTGAACAAAAATCCCTCAAACAAGTAAAACTTATCTAAAGAACCTTTCTGCACACAATGCTTATAAGTAGAACCAAAATCAATGTCATCCGCATATAACTCTTTAATGTAAGTGAATCCTAACACCTTAGAGTCTAATGTGGTCAACAAAACATGTCTTCTAGAAAGTGCGTCAGCAACAACATTATCTTTTCCTTTTTTATACTTAATGACATATGGAAATGTTGCAATGAATTCCATCCATCTACCATGCCTCCTATCAAGTTTATCTTGACTCCTAAAATGCTTTAAGGACTCATTATCAGTATGCAAAATAAACTCTCTAGGCCATAAGTAATGTTGCCAAGTCTTAAGCACTCTATATAATGCATACAACTCTTTGTCATAAGTAGAGTAGTTAAGACATGCACCTTTCAATTTTTCAGAGAAGAAGGCAATAGGCTTACCTTCTTGCATGAGTACACTTTCAATGCCAATTCTAAAAGCATCACACTCTACTTCAAATGGCCGAGTGAAATTTGGGAGCACTAGGAGCGGCGCCTTGGTGAGCCTCCACGTCAGATTGTTGAAGGCCCTCTCTTGTGCCTCTCCCCACACGAATGGAGCATGCTTCTTGGTGATCTCAGTCAAGGGTGCAGCAATGGTGCTAAAATCCTTGACAAAGCGCCTATAGAAGCTGGCTATTCCATGAAAGCTCCTCACTTGTCCAATTGAAGTTGGAGTTGGCCAATCTTGAATGGCTCTTATCTTCTCTTTATCCACTTGCAGCCCTTGTGTATTCACTACAAAACCAAGAAATGTGACTTTATTAGTGTAGAAATCACACTTTTTCAAATTGGCATACAAGTGCTCTACTCTAAGGGTAGAAAGAACTTCCCTTAAGTGTCCTTCGTGCTCCTTTATGGACCTGCTATAGATAAGTATATCATCAAAGTATACTACAACAAATTTCCCTATAAAGTTTCTCAAAACATAGTTCATCAATCTCATAAAAGTAGAAGGAGCATTTGTCAAACCAAATGGCATTACAAGCCATTCATAGAGACCAAACTTGGTCTTGAATGCAGTCTTCCATTCGTCTCCTTCTTTCATCCTAATCTGATGATATCCACTCCTTAGATCAATCTTTGTGAAGGTGGTGGCACCATAGAGCTCGTCCAACATGTCGTCTAGTCTTGGAATTGGATGGCGGTACTTGACGGTGATGTTGTTGATGGCTCTGCAGTCAACACACATTCTCCATGTGTTGTCCTTCTTGGGCACAAGTAGGACTGGCACGGCACAAGGGGATAGGCTCTCTCTCACATAACCCTTGTCTAGGAGCTCTTGCACTTGGGTTTGAATTTCTTAGCTCTCCTTAGGGTTCATTCTATAAGCTGGCCTATTTGGTAAGGTGGCTCTGGGAATAAGATCTATTTGGTGCTCTATGCCTCTCAAAGGGGGTAGGCCGGGGGTATCTCATCCGAAAAAACATCCTTAAACTCTTCTAAAAGGGCTTGGATAGGAGGGGGTAGGGCAGCCTTAGTTTTTTCACTTAGCATGGAAATTTTCTTGCACAAAGGCATGACGGTGGTGTCTAGGGGTAGATACTCACATTGTAGCTCACTTTTGGATGCTAATAAGACACTAGAAGGCTGGATTGCTAAGGCTTGGCTTGACTTTGAGGGGGTGCCTACTTGCTGCCGAGTTGTGCTCTTTCCTTGCTTCTTCTCCTCTCCTTGCTCCTTGTCCTTTTCCTTCTTCTTTTCATAGGCCTCGGCAATCTGCATAGGAGACATAGGTTTTAAGACAACATTCTTGCCATTAAATGTAAATGAATGCCTATTAGTGTGACCATCATGCATGACTCTTCTATCATATTGCCATGGTCTACCTAACAAAATGTGACAAGCTTGCATATGAACAACATCACACAGAATTGTATCCTCATAGTGACCTAATGTGATAGTAACTTTAACTTACTTATTCACTTTCAATTCTCCACAATCATTCATCCAATGCAGTTTGTAAGGCCTAGGGTGATAAAATGTAGTAATTTGCAATTTAGAAATCAATTCAGTACTAACAATATTACAACAACTACCTCCATCAATTATCATGTTGCACACCTTTCCCTTAACTAAGCATCTAGTATGAAACAAGTTTTCTCTTTGATTATCCTCACAAGGGGCAGGTTGTACATGCAATGTTCTCTTACAAATTAAGGACTCTCCATGCTCATACTCAATCTCATCCTCATTATCAAAACCAGATTCATGCTCATTCACCTCATTAACACATTCTTCATTATCTTCTTTGTCACTTTCAGATTCATATTGCCCTAAGTGGTTAATCATGAGCGTTTTTCTATTAGGACAGTCCTTCATCATATGACCTCTTCCTCTACATTTAAAGCATTCAATGTCCCTAGTTATAAGAGTAGGGTTAGAGGTACTCCCTTTGAGTCCATTAGAGGAACTAGTTGTGGCTCTTGGAGGGTAGGGTGTGGCACTAGGTGGTGCACTTCTTTTCTGTCCAACTTGCTCTAAGTGTGGCTCTCTTTGTGAAGACTTCCGGCCATAGGATTGAGAGCTACGTCCTTGCTGGTTTTGCCAAGTGTTGGATGTTCCACTTGAACTCTTGTTTCCTTGGGTCCTAGCCCTTGTCTTTCTTTCTACTTTGATTGCTAAGTGTAGCAATTCTGTCATAGAGCTGTATGGATACAAGTCGACTTCATTAGCAAAAAATGAATTGAGAATTCTAAGATACCTTGCCATGGTTGTCTCTTCATCTTCAGTTACATTGACTTTCACCATTGCCACTTGCATGGCATTATAGGTCTCTTCTGCACTCATTGACCCTTGTCTCAAATTCTCCAATCTTTGCCTTAGGTCCCTTGTATGATGTTGAGGTACAAATCTAGCCCTCATCAAAGCTTTCATTTGCTCCCATGTGGCCACGTCTGGATCAAGTACTCTTCTTCTTTCCTTGACCAGGTTGTCCCACCATATGAGGGCATAGCCATTGAACTCCAATGCAGCTAACTGGACCTTTTTATGCTCGGCAAAATTGTGACATGACCAGATTTGTTCTATCTTGGTCTCCTACTCCATGTATACATCTGGATCACACTTGCCTTCAAAACTTGGGATCTTCACTTTGATCTTCCCAATGCCATCTTGCTCTGGCTCACGTTCTCTTCTAGCTTGGTAGCCCCTAGGTGGCTCAGCTTGCTAGCCTTCATACTCCAATTTCTCATCTTAGTAACCCTGAAATGCATTAAAACGATTAGGTGCATAATGATTTCGCCTATGTAAAGGAGAGTTACAGAGAGTTGCTCATTGTGAGTATGGACTGGAGTGTCATGGTGAGGGGCGGCGCCTTGTGATCTTCCAAGGTGAGACACGGTGCCTGGTGGGACTTGATGGTGCGCGCCTCGAGCGGCGTCATAGGCACTCCTTTGATCTGGTAAGGGCGCTCTTGGGGCCACATTGGAAGGGCCTCCATCCTCAGCATAGGTGCCTAGAGGAATGAGGGTGGGTGGTGCTGGCCTTGACTCCAAAATAGCCGTTCGAGTGGTCAAGTGGGCTAAGTTGTCCGACATGGTCTTGAGCATGTTGAACATCTCAAGCGGTATTGGTGAGGAACTCCTTGAGTGTGGAGGACTTGGTGACCTAGACATGTTCAAAAGAAGACTAACACCTAAACAAATCAGATTA
Organism: Gleditsia sinensis; assembly: GCA_037074535.1. NCBI lineage: Eukaryota > Viridiplantae > Streptophyta > Magnoliopsida > Fabales > Fabaceae > Gleditsia > Gleditsia sinensis. The sequence goes on along the minus strand of CM073474.1, from coordinate 22,637,167 downwards.
GAGAAATCAAAATCACCTCACTAGTGTTTCACTCTTGTGTTCGATCTCTCTCTCCCAATTGTTGTTGATGTACGTTTTTTCTTTTTCTTTTTTGATGGATTGTCTTGTATGGACCAAATAACCCACGTGAACAGAGTGTTCTAAGCCAACAATCACCAAGAAATGGTGAGTTATAGAAATGATAAGCTCAGCGAAGGATTAAACAAGCAAATGACTCAGAAAAAGAAAGAAAAAAAGACTGAACAAGACAATTGCAAGAAGGTAATGCAATTAGACAAAGTATACTCAATCAATCTGAACTCAAGAAGGAAGAATTGTACCTTACTTGTCTCAACTTGTACCAATGGAGATTGGAAGGGTGAGGTTCGAGATCTGGCTAAGTTTGGGACAAGGCTAGGGTACGGCTATGGCTTGTAGTGTATCCGAGGGCTCTTGGCAATCCCTTTGATCTTCACTTGAGAATTGACTAAGTACAAACTACTTCTAAGAAATGGTTACAACTTAGGATAGTATGAAATACAAATGAAATGCTAAAATGAGACTTGAATTTCTTTTCTTTTCTTTTCTTTTCTTTTCTTTTTCTTTTTTTTTGTCTCGGAAATAAATAAAATATAGAAATAAGAAATTAACACCTGGAATTTCAATTTAAATTTCGAAAATGACTTCTAATAAAAAATTGGACTTAATCTCCCTGATTTTTAGGAACATGTATAACAGCTGCAAATCAAATCCCCTGATTTTATGAGCAATTATAACAGTTGCAAATCAAATCTCCCTGATTTGAGGAACAAATATAATAGCTACAAATCAAATCTCCTGATTTTAGGAGCAATTATAACAGTTGAAAATCAAATCTCCCTTATTTTAAGAGTAATTATAACAGCTGCAAAAAAGAAATCCCTGATTTTTAGGAGCAATTAATGCTCAGCCTTGGCAATCAAACCTGGTTGTTGCAGTAAGGGAATGGAGCCTGATTTGTAGGGAGCAGCTAATGTTCAGCCTTAGAAATCAAACATGGCTGTTGCAGCAAGGGATGGACGTTTTTCTGGATGGTGAAGGTTAGGAATGGTGGTTGGTGGTTGAACAAGGCTGCAGCAAGTGTTTGATGGTGGTTCACGATGATGTAGGTGAGGGAATGTGTCCAAATCTCCAAAACCATAAGCAATTCAAGCAAAGCACAACAACTGAAGACCTGAAGTGACTCAAAAACGAAAATGACTGAAAACTGAAATGGCAAAGACTCCAGATGAACAAAGCAAAGCAGCGGCTGTGCTTTGGTGGTGATGTGGTGGCGGTAAGGTGTCACCTTGCTCTGATACCAATTTGATGTGGGGTAAGCCACAAACTCTAGATCTAAACACCAAACTTTGACAGAACTCAAAGAAGACAACAATGGAGGTCAAATCTAAAAGTGGAAGAAAACAGAAATAAAAGGAATAGAAGTAGAACCAATTCACACAATGGAACAACCTTTGTTCTATGAATCAAGAACTGAACCAAATGATGAAGAAACCCTACCAGTACAACCTTACACAATGGCCATGGCAGCCAAGCACAAGGAGGAAGCTTATGGAGGCTTGAGAACACCAATCTCTAGGGAGATTGACACACACAAGAACAACTAAGTAAGATCAATCAACAATGCTCTCTTATCTCAAAAGCACTCTTTTGATAGAAGGGAAAATCAGTTTCTGAGTTACAAAATGTCTAATCTCTAAAAACATGCTAAGGAGGCTTTTTATAGTCCTAGAGCTGGCCCCCCTTTATAAAAAAACGAAATACTAAAAAATAAATAAGGAAATTGTCTTAAAACACAAAAGACTAAAAGCAAAACGTCCAATCACTTTATGGAGTCTTCTCTTCACTCCTAGGGTCTTCACGAGCTGCAATGGCCACCATAGACTTGATGGACAGATCCTTGATAGATGGCTCGAAGAAGGCTGCTAACATGAAAGGCTCCTTAGACAAGAAGAAGGTCATTACCTTGTCCAATTCTTGTTGGATCTCCTTAACCCTTGCCCTAGTGATAGGACCTTCAAATGTAGGAACTTGAGGTGTAGGTGATCCCTCATCATTGGGTGAACACGCTTTTGTAGAAAATCAAATTCTATATTAGTCTGTCATAGTTTCATATTGGTCAAACAGAGGATTGCTCAATGATTATGGGCTAAGTAATTAACTAAGAGTTGAGATGAAAACTTTTGAGATAGAAAAAGTGGAAGTTCTTCAATATTTGCTAAGTAATCAACCACGCCTAACGGAATATTTCAGGAAGGCAAAAATCAAGAGATACAACCAGAAAAAGGGAAAAAACAAAGGTGAAAAAAATGCAAGACATGAGAATGCAATTAGTTAAATCAAAACTTACTTCGGCTGTTGAAATAGAGACTGGGTCGACGATGAGAGGAGGTCGACGGTGAGAGAAGGTCCACAGTATGAGGGTAAGAGAAGGAACAATTTCTGAGAGTGAGGGAGATGAGTCGTGGATGCTAAGGGAAGGAACAATTTCTAAGGGTGAGGAAGACATACGATGGCGTAGGGGTGAGGGAGGAGTCACGATGGGTAAGGACAAGTTATTCAGTTCATAATCCAACCTATCTTATAAGATAATAATTTCAACTAAGAGACATGGTATAATAGGAGACTAAGGGTTATACTATTTTATCAATCCACCAAACTTAAAATAAAAACAAGTTTGTCTTCTTTATCATGTGCACCAAACGATTCCTTATGATTTAAATAATAAGTAACTTTAAGTTAGCAATAGAAGAATTTTACAATGTCAAATGTTTTTGAGTTTATATAAAAATATTTGTAAAAGAGACAATCTTAGTATGCTGTAAAGAAAAGGTAAAATACTTGTATAAAAGAATTAAAAATAAAGAGGCAACTGCTACCTCTATCTTTTATCTTCTTCGCCTCGAGAAAACAAAATCACCCACCGAGTGGCAATTTTAACGAAGAACTGACTGAAAGGGAAAACAAGGGAACTTTCACTCTCGAAGTCCTCACAGGGAGATGGTTCATGGTTTCCTCCTCATTCCTCCTCATGTAGTCTTTGAAGCTAGCTACATGTTCGCCCTCTACTCCAGAGACATCAAATCAGTCCTTGGCTACGACCAATCCACCCTCAACCTCCTCAGCTTCTTCTCTCATCTTGGTTCCAACATAGGCTTCTTTCTGGTCTCATCAACGAGGTCACACCCCCCTTGGGTGGTCTTAACCATTGGAGGGGTCCTAAACTTTTTTGGGTACTTCATGGTTTGACTTTCTGTCACCAGAAAGCCAACCCCAGTCTTTGGCTCATGTGCCTCTTCGTCTTCATGGGAGCAAACTCCCATTGTTCCACCAATATAGGTGCTGTGATCACTAGTGCGAAAAATTTCCCAGGAAGCAAAGGAATTGTTATAGGAATCTTATCTGGGTATTTGGGTTTGAGTGGAGCTATTATCACTCAATTATACTGTGCTTTCTATGGAAATGATTCCAAATCTCTGATTTTGCTCATGGCTTGGCTTCCTACAGCTACTTTTTTTGCTTTCTAACATAAGGCACCATAGGGCAATTCAGCTGAAAAATGACACTAAAATTTCCTTTAAGTTTCTCTTTTTGAGCCTTTTTCTTGCAGGCTTTCTTCTGGTCATAATTATAGTGGAAAAGTGCTTTAGCTTCATTGAAAGTGAGTATTATGTTACTTCTTCTGCTATGCTTCTCTTGCTTGTCGTCCCTTTCGTAGTTGTAATCATGGACGAGCATAGGATTTGGAAGAGCTAGGAAGAAGTCATCACTGGAGGAACTCCTCTGAAAATAACCACAGAGAAGCCCAACAGAGAGAATTCTGCAGAAAGATTCAAAGCAGATCAGATCATGATCATCACTACCCATGAACAAGTTTCTTGCTGGAAAAGCATATTAAGGCACGCAAATAGAGGTGAAGATTATACAATACTTCAAGCAATTTTCAGCCTGGACATGGTGATTCTGTTTATGGCTACAATATGTAGGTTAGGGGGTAACTTAACAGTGATGAACAACTTGAGCTGGATAGAGACATCTTTAGGGTACCCTCCACATAGCATAACCACATTTGCTTCTCTCGTGGCAATTTGGATCTCTTTAGGGAAAGTAGCACAAGGGTTCATCTCAGAGTTCATTATCATCAAGCTCAAAGCCCCCAGGCTTCTCATACTCAGAGGAATTCTTATACTTTCATGTGTAGGACACCTTTTGATTACCTGCAATGTCCCAAATGGTCTCGACGTGGCCTCCATAATCATAGGGTTCTGCTTTGGGGAAAACTGGCCTATACTCTTCTCCATTATATCAGAACTCTTTTGCCTTAAGTATTACTCTACCCTTAGGGTCAGTGGCTAGCCCTATAGGGTCATACCTGCTAAGTGTGAGAGTTGCAGGGTATTTGTATGATAAAGAAACAAAGAGGCAAATGGTAGAAATGAGATTGAAGAGAAAACCAGGAGAGGAATTGAACTGCAATGGGGGTGAGTGCTATAGATTGGGCTTCATTATTATCGCTGCAGCGACCTTGTTTGGGGCACTAGTGTCCCCAATTTTGGTGGGTAGGACTAGAAGTTTCTACAGAAGTGATATTTACAAGAAGTTCAGAGAGGAGAATGGAAAGTGACTGGGCCACTTGGGGCTAATGGAGGCTAGTAAGCTAGAGATCTCTGGGAAAGTATAGGTACAGTAAATATATTTTCCTTTGGCATAGATAGGGAATTTAGATCATTTATAATACTTTACAGAGTAAATTTGAAAAGAGAAAGACACAATTTGATAGAAGTAACATTTAATTAAGTGAAATTTAATAATTCAGATGTAGTTATCACAAATTTTGTCTTTCACTCTTCAAATTTATCTTGTAATGTTTTCTAAAATTTTAAGAGAATCCCAATCCATAGGTAGGCAAGAAAAACTTCGAAAAGATAGGTGCAGCTATAGCAATATCCTATCAATCCCCAAGAGCTTGTTATAAAAGGTCCTGTAATTTTAAGTTTCATTGTATTTTCTGCATTAATACAGTTTGTAATAGGGTGAATCTGATTCAAAATAAATGAAGGAGTAGAGTTCTATTTTGATTCTCCAAAAAAGATCTCATTATTAATCATCTCCCTCGAAGATTACTTTTATCTCAGCTAAATACCTTCAAGATTAATTTTACTTCATGTTCACCCTTCTGTCCACACTCTATTAACAAAATTAACAAAAGTATTAATATGATTGCATGTTTATTCATTATTGATTTGGACTGTCTAGTTTTTATAAACTGGATCTCCCTGACAATCTAAACAAATCAAATGCACCTAAACTTGCATCCATACATCAAATAACTTTCTTGGTGAAGTTAGAGAGCAAGGAGAAGCATAGCAAGGACAAGGAAAGTTTTAAATTCTGAATAAAAGCACACTAAAGCAGCATTACATTTAACAGAAGTCAAGACGTTATTGCAGTTTAGATTACAGTATAAGCAAACTAAAACACTTAAGATGCCAACAAGATATACAGTTCTTGTAAGTTCACCAAGTATTAATTGTAATTGATTAACAGACCAACTTCCACATGGGAATTGAACCAATTGTTTGTCTAGGCAACAGCTACAGTTTCAGAAGGCTTGTTCTCAGTTTCAGAAGGCTTCTTCTCAGGCTCAGCTGGTGGTGCTTCAGCTTCCCAGAAGGCTGTCTTCTTCCCAGTTTTGGAAACGGTCTGCAGAACCGCTTCCGGCTCTACATTTCCCTTCACTGTCACCTTCTGTTCCTTCATGTCAATGTCAAATGATTCTACGCCTGCAAATAACCACCCTATTAAATATTTTGCAAGAGTAAAATCCTAAATGCATCTAGTGAATGTGAAGGAGTGCACTAAGATTGCCGGCGAGGGGATATCAGCCATGAGTCCATGACTTAGGGGAGTGCCCTAAGTCTTGTGCCCGACATGCTTACAAGATTTTTCATTATTACCTTGGTCTTTCTATTTTTTTTTTAAGATCGGATCTACCTAATAATTTTTCCAACCAAAGAGCAATAGGAAGAAATGGGCCATTCAACAAAAGGGAAGTTCATAGGCCAATTTGGGTTGAAAATTACGAATTCAATTGTTAAAGAGTCAAAAAGTTAGCATAACTGAACTCTTCACTAAGTAAATAAAATATGTGCACTGCACTTTTTTAGTTTTTAAATGACGGCACAGTATCAGGGATTAAATAGTTGATATATGTTGTGTCAAATGGTTTCTAAAGTACGAGAAATGAGGATTTAAGTTTAAAAGAAGATTCCATTTGTTATCAAATATTCCAAGGAGACTGTAAAGAATAAATGAGAAATGAACTCAATAGCCAGGCACAGATTGAGTTTAGGAATTAAAAGGTAGAATGGATATTGAGGCATTAATGGATTGAGTCACAAAATCCAGACCAAAATCGAAAGCATTAGAAAATCCTTCAAACATGTTTCAAAATTAGACAAATAGAGGATCGTATTATATATGTGGACATACAGATATTAAACATATATACACATATACGCACATGATAGATAGGGAGAGGAAATCAATATAACTGAATTGCAATCTCCTTGTCGAAAATAGTCATAGATCATCAAACATGCAACTTATGAAAGAAGAAATTTGAAATATGACAGACAAGCAATCATTTAAGAAAGGCTATTGATGGCTCCCTCTAAAATCTGCATTAATTCAGACTAGAGAGTTGTATTATTCACACAAGGCCCTTACCCTTTTCTTTTTTGGACCAAAGACACAAGGCCCTTACAAACTTGCCCAGGATGGTATTGATGATGTTCAAGAATTTATCCAGGAATATAAAGCCCACATAACCATATAATCATGGTCCAAGATATAAACAGAACCAAGTTCAAGAGAAAAGAAAATTAGCAAGAAATTGATCTGTTAAACTTGATGAATTCCTTGTAATCAATTTAGTCAGGTAAAACCAGATGTCATAATGACTAATGGACCACACCGACTTGAAGTAGATTACAAAGGAAAAGGGAAAGGAAAGAAACTACAGGACGGAAGTAGACCCACTCAAAACCAAAAGCTGTTGGGAATTGAACTGGAAACTAGACAGTATTGTCTTGATTGATGGAAATTGCAGAAGTTAATGTGGCTAGAGCAAGATATTACATCATTACAGTTTCTAAACCAACTTGACATGGGAATCAGATAGCAGAGAGTTGGAAACATTTTGTACTATAAAGTTAATAAAGATGACAATGCATGTGCTCACAAATAAACAAAACAAAACAAAAAAAGGAAAAAGAGTTCAAGGTGTGAAGTATACCTTCCATTTTTCCCAATACCCTTCTCACTGCCCCAGAACATCCTTCACATGACATGCCAACTTTGAGGACAACAGTCTGCATCCACAGAGTGAAAATTTCAGATGAGTAAAGAGGAGCAAAAAGTGAAAATAATCATGGGAGGCCCTAGTCCCATCCAACACAAACATCAAAGAAACACATTCAAACTTACTTTGAAATTAAAAAGCATTTAAATCAATTTAAGAAGAGAAAGGAAGGGAGGAAGATGAAGAAGGGAATAAAAGGACCATTATAACATAGGTAGGAACGAGATTAATGTACAAATGTTTAAACGAGTGCAGTGAAGAACAATCATCCTTGGCTTCACCATTTCTGTTCATCATCTAAAATATATTGACAGTTGTGTATGTGACATATAGATAAGGCTAAGAATTTAAAGGTCCACGTAAACTACAGGAACGACCCTTGTGGATTTGTTTCAAAGAGTTTATGTAACAATTAAGAGCCAAGACAACAAGCTTTTACAAGAAAAACACAGGTAATGATGCATTGTTAAACTTTAAGACAATACACCAGAATGACTACAACTTCTAAATTTACAAAAGCTGTAACAACCTAATTGATAGAAAACAAGCATGTCTCACCAGAACTTAGAAATTTTTAGCAAACAAGGAAAGACCAACAATTGCTACTAGTTGCTTCGAAATTCTACAAATTAGGTTGTTTGCAAGCAATAAAAATGAATATTATGATTCCAACATACGATAATTCTAGTTAATCCAGAATAGAAAATCAAAGGGATCATATTATCTGATTGTAAGAGCATATCATCAGTAACAAAACGGAAAAGAAAGAGAGAGAGAGAATTGAAGGCACGTTATAGACAATAATTACATTAAGACAAATCTAACAAAATATCCGCAGACATTCAAAGAGTACCGAGTGGTTCAAGAAAATTGAAGCATACATAATCAACTGAAAGAACTTTAATCCCCAACCCGTTGCAGCTGAAACCTGTCCTGTTCTACAACTTTCTGGAAGAACCCATATGAGGATGCCTTGATCCTTCGAAGGTAATTCAAAATCTAAATTACGAACCAATGAATTTCCAATACTTCCCACTTCAAATTATATTCATAAACATTTGAATTCCTAATTTCCAGAAATCAAATGTTCTGGGTAGTCAGATTTTTATAAAAAAAGGAAAAAAATTCCCAACTTTGTCTTAACACAGCAATACTACCACCATCCCTTCCCCCGACCCCAGACAGCATACAGAAAAACGAACGAAAACCCACAAGACGGAATAGAATTCTGAATTTAAAAACAACCAAAAAATGACCCAGAATTATAAGGGTCAAACACAAGAAAACTGAAGAATAAAATCGCACTGAAATCGAACAAAAAATTGGGCAAGAAAGCAAATAAGGAATAGGGTGATGTACCTGAGACATGGTTATGGCTGCGAAAGAAGATGAAGAAGGAAGAAAGCAAGAATACAAGTAGACGCAAGATGGAGATTGTGTGGTGTTTGTGAGGAGGATTTTGCGCGTTGGTACTTTTATAGCCAAAAACCACCGGCGGTTTCAGAAGAAAAAATTAAAAAGAACGTCTCCCAATGAAAACTGAAAAGTAGACGGTGGATAGGTTGGATGCCAACGTTGACCGCAGAGGATGGTGACGTTTTAATAGTTTAACCGGAAGATTCTTTTGCATATTACAAATTGAATAATAATTACTTTTTAACCTAATAATTTAATCCTTTAAATCACAAAATAATTATAATTTTTAGTCCTCCAACATCTTTTAAAATTCAAATTTTGGGTCTTTCTTTAAAGTCACTCGCTACTCACTACTTCAACCAACTAAAAAAAAAAAAATTTTAAATTTTTTTAATATATAAATTAATGATTAAAAATATCAAAATTATTACATATTAATATTTTTAATAAATTTAATAATTTTAGGAGTTAATGATAATTTTATAAATTAATTTATACAATTAAAAAAATTTAAAAATTAAACTAAATGAATATAAATTTAAAGATTAAATTGTTATTTTATTCATTAATTAATTATTCTAATTACTAACACTGAAGATGTTTGATATATTTCATTTTAATTCAGTCATTTTAAATAATATATATTATTTAAAATATTTGTATTTAGTGTTTTGAAATATAAAATAATGGAAATTATTAAATGATACTATTTTAAATAATATCTTATGTCATTGTAAAATCATAAAAATATCATATCATACTATTTTTAGTTATGTTAATATTTATAAAATATTAATTATATCTTCTTTTTTATAAAATTTAATTATCATATCAAAACATCATAATCTTAAATAATTTTTGTAAGTTTGTTATGAGAAATTAAAAATGTTTAATGTGAGTTTTTTTTTTCATTGTAATCAACTGTCTCATATAAGAGCAGGCTATCCACAACAATATTAGAGATTCACAATAAGACTATTGCAACTTCAACAAAAAATTGACATAAGTAAAATTAAAATTTGTAACTATATGATATTTGAGTCAATTTAATTAACTTACATCTTTAATTATATCAAAGATAGGTTATTTACAGCAGGACTATAATGTCTCATTTGGTTGGCAAGAATAAGGTGAGAAAATAAGAATTTGAATTCTCATTCCATCAAATATTATGTTTGGTTGATAAAATAAAAAATTATTTTATATAAAAAAAAAGGTCATAGCCTTTTAAAAGTGATAAAAAATAAAATGAGATTGAAAAAAACTAAAATACTCTTCTAAATTTTTGTTTCAATGTGCTTCTATTTTTTATTTTTTTAACCCATTTTTTAAATTAAATTTTAGAAGTGTCGTAAAAAAGAAAAATAATGTTTGATTAAATAGTCAAGCGCTTTTGTTAACATTATTAATATTTGGCTAATTTTATAAAAAAAATTTTAATTTTCAGATTATTAAAAATGACATGTTTATAAATGATTTTGCAATCAATACAATTTAAATAAAAAATACTTTAAATATTAATTTGAATTATTTGATTTAAATTTAATATTTTTATGTAATTAAAATATAAAATAAAATAATATCACATTAAGCATATAAAATTTATTGACTCAAAATAAATTTATAAAATTATATTAAAATATATAATCAAAATTTTTTAGAAATGAAAAAATAATCATTTTTTTAATCTCAATACTTATATAAAAATTTTATGTTTATTTTTATCTTTTCATCTAAGATTTGGTACCAGCAATACCAATAAAAGAGAAGGGAAGGTTGAGCCGTTGAGGTGGGTGGAGTGCTTTAAAGAATTGGAAGTGGCTTCTGTTTTGCTCTGTGTGGAGGGAATTGGTTCCTTAAAACGGAAACATGTAGTACAAGTTATTATTATTATTTGTATCGGAGGCAGTACCATGTTAACCAATGTGGTGTACTACTACTTCAGAGTTACTTTCTACCTTATAAGAGTAACTGGTCTTGCAAGAGTAACAGCTGGTAGGTATCACTAAGTTTTTTTTTTAAACACATATAATATTTAAGTTATTAAATTTTTTATTTAAATAATGCATTCAATAAAAAAAATTTATTTCAAAAATATTTTTATTATTCCAAAACAATAATATCATAATTTATTAATAGATGTGGAATGAATAGACGTCATTATTTTGCAATGACAAAATAATTTTTTTTAAATCATTTAATAAATTAAATATTATATTTATTTAAATTAACATTTTTTATTAATTTTTTGGACAAAATTAATTTTAAATATTAAAAATAGATTTTTAAGAAATATTAGAAATATATTTGAACAAAAAAATATAGAGACTAAATCGAATTTTATTATAAATTTAAGAGATTAAAATAGAATTTTACAATTTTTATTTAATTTTAATTTGTACAAAAAAATATTCTTTATTTTATGAAATTTTTAATAAAGTATATATTTTATTAATTTTGGTAAAAGCTTATAAATAATTTAATTCAAAAAAATCATCAAATAAATAATTTAATACTTATAAAAATTTAAAATAAAAAAATTAGTATATATTTTAAAAAATTAAAGCAATGTGAGGGTATATTTTATAAATTTTAAAAGATTGTTATCTTAATTTGAAATTAAAAAAATATAAATATAATTTTTAGAGAATGTGAATGTTATCTCAATACTTATATGAATGTAATCAAAGTATTTTTTGGTTTAGTCTTTAAAATTTAATTTCGTGTTATTTTCATATTCCTACGTTAAGTTTTTGTTAACAAAACTAATGAAATTAACGATGTCGATGTATTTTGGGTGATGTAACATTTTTAATATATTTTTATAAAATAATATTTAGTCACATCAATCCATAATATATATTAATCAGAATATCATCTTTTAATATATTGTCAAATGTATCAATCGTTCAATGACCAGCAAATATCACATTCCATAATTTTCATTAGTCAATATTTAATTCAATTCATTTATTTCACGGTTAAAAAAATTAATGAAAATGTCACGTCACTTCCACGTTGACGTAGTATTTTATCATTGGGGTTCCATATAAATGGCAGCATTATAAATTTATATATTTTGAAACGTGTCATGTAGCATATCAATTAATTTTATCAACAAAAAATAAATAAAAAATGTTAAATATTGCCCGACAAAAATTGAAGAGAGAAATTTTTAACTTTGGCCATCTCCAACGGAATTGTTTAACTCTTGCTAAAATTTTTTAATCTGATACATCGTAAAATTTTGTCTACAGTAATATAAAAAAAAATATATATTTAAACATCATTATTTCAATAAACAACGGTACTTAAATATAAAATAATATTTTATTTAATAAATAATTGTGAAGTCCATTTAAACACCTTTATCAGTCAAAAAACTCTTATAAAACTAAGAAAAATATTTATAAACCAAAAATTAAATAAATATTTGTATTTTTTTATTTTCATAATAGTTAATTTAGTCAATGGAACTTTCCAAACTCAATGAAAAGCACACAGTTGAAAATTCCCTAAAATGTGAATTTTGTATAGAATATGCATAAGTTAGAATTAGGTAGAATAACTAACAAGTCTTAGATTTACGATGAGAGAATAAATTTAATTTTGAAATAAATATTTATTAGAAAGACTTTTTTATTACAACAAAATTTAAAAGGAATTTGTTTTATCATAAAAAATATTTTGAAAAAGTAAAAAAGAAAAAGTTGTGGAGAACAATGACCGAAATATTTCAACGACGAGAAGTTGAATGGACTATGTCGTAATTCAACAAAAAGTCGAATGGAATATGTCGTAATTCAACAAAAAGGTGTTCCACCAAACCAAACTGAACCCAACCCATCAATTAAAAACCAACATCAAAATATGGAATCAATTATTTATTGCTTCTTTTATAAGTAAAACCCGATTAATTTTTCGTTTCAGTTCTTAATTGGTTAGGAAAATTGAACTAAACATAACTCCAAAATCACGTTCATTGTATGTTATGGAAACTTACGTCACCATTTATAATCTTTCTTAAATACTGTAGTGTTTTTATTATTATTATTATCATTATTATGGTGGTCATAATATTTAATAAATTCATTTGTTAAAGTAATTTTATTTTATTTTTATTTTAGCTGAATATGTATTTAAACTGATTAAAATAAATATTATTATTGTTAGAGCCATTTTTTTTAGTTAACAATGGGATGGTAATATAAAAAGCATCAAATAATGTACATGTAGTAAAGATAGAGCATATTTCATTAGTATTAAACCAGTGTAGTACATCAGAGGTTAATATATTTATAAAGGTAATCCTGAGTACTATTTGTAATACAAAAAATAAGAGAGTACCTAATTACTCCCCCAAAAAAAATACAACTAGTCATATAATTATAGTAAGTACAACATTAGATTCTATGCCACACATTATACCTTGGAAGCAAAAGGTGGAAGAGGTAGTGTTGGTATACAGATCTTGAAGACATTCACCACTACTATATCTTGTATAATAGTGAACTGACCCAAGTAAAATATGTCTACCCATTGCACTTCTAGAATCAGAGATAAGAAAACAGTCAACATCTCAGTTGTTCTTATCTTAACATAACACCAAATCAGATAGTGAGAACAAAAGTTGCAATAAGTTTAACAATAAATACATCATAAAATGAATAATTGTCACGTTATTATGTTCAACTATATAATTTACAGAAAAAGTCAACTATTTGTAATATGTGCATAATATACATGGATAACATGATAAAAACATGATATGCATAGATATTGGAATGTTACATTTGCAGCATAACAAATCATCAGCCATAATGTCTATTTATTCATCATTCTCCTCTGTCTCTATAATAAGGTAATGTGAACTATTCTTTCACCCGCCATTCGTATACTACTATTACACAGTTGGAGTGACTATACTTCCTCTCGACTCACTCAAAGTTAATAGGGCGTCCTCTTTTTTGGTACTGTCTCAAGCCATACGACTTGTCCTGGCCACCTTAATATTATAAGGGTCATCCAAAATATCACTTTATGGAATCCTTACTCTTATATATATATATATATATATATATATATATATATATATATATATAATTCAACCACATGCATAACATTATTCTCTTTATCATCATCATAATAGTTATACATCTCAGGTAAATTCATTATTAGCATTATATAGCTCAAGAAATTCATTTTATTATCACATCATTCATTAATACAACAATGTATATCACGCCTACCTTGACAAGAAATTAAGAGACTAGTATTGTAGAATGAAGATTATAGGGTATTTCTCTTTAATTTGGTTTTACTAACTACTATCTATAGGTAATGAAGTGTATTTGGTATAACATGTTATTTAAATAGGGTCAAAACAGCCTTGAACATCTCCATGCTTGGAGATGTATAGTAAAGTTCTCAAACCTGCGTAGAGCATAGCTTGACTATATCTTGAGACACAACCGTGCTTCAGGTGCAAAGGTTTCTTATTTTTTATGTTCAATTCCATTCAACCTTTTATGTGCCCAATTAGCCAAAAAGGTGTTACACGCATGTATACAAGTTCTTTAATTAGGCATATGCATATGTATATATGATTATCTAGGCCTAATACTTCATCAATTACATCTTTTATTTCCCATTCACATGATCATTTACTATTCATATGGTCATGCTTCTCTCATGTTTATGTCATCTCGTTCTCTTATTGAACCATCAAAGCCTTACTTTTATCTATCAATATAGCTACCAAATCATTCATTCTAAACATTTGTCTTCATTCATTTCAAGTAAAAAATTTCACATAAGCATGTGTTACATAGTCATTTGTACTCTTTTCTTGCATGATCAATTACAAAGCATACACAAGCCACATCAATCATTCCAAACACTTGTTTTTATCCATTTCAAGTCAAACATTTCACATAAGCATGTTTTACATAGTTATCCATACTCTTTTCTTGCATAATCAATTACAAAGCATACACAAGCCACATCACTTATCATCAATATATATAAAATTTAGAACATCTTGAAACCTCCCAAAAATCATAAGATTTCAAAGAAAATTTAATGTTAAACCCATCAAAATATCTAACTTATTCTATCTATTAGTAAATCTCATTTGATTCTGCTCTTTTTGACAACCTCTTAGCTCTTCTTCTACCACAAATTTTTGTACTTTTCATCATCAAAAACCAATTTTGAGAAGCTTAACATGGAAGGGAAGAGAATATTAAGGGATTAAATGCATAGAAGACCACCTTGGTCCCCTTCTTTGGTTTTCTTTCTCTTCCTTCTTTCTCTCAATTTTCCCCTCATTTCTTTTTTGTCTTGGCCGACTTTCCCCCTCTCCTGTCTCCCTTGGTTGATTTATTCCCCAAGTCATCTTAAAATATTAAAAAATGATGGCTTGGTCAAGAAGTCACCCCTCCTTCCAACTAAATCACCTAACAACCTCTTGTTTACTAATTTGTCACTCTATTATATTCTAATTATCCATTAGTTTAGGCTTTGTTTGGCTTCCTCGATTCTTCCAAATGTTTTAATTTTATCTTAGAAGAATCCTAATGGGTTTTAAGGTCATAACCAAACGTGTATCCCTAACTCACTTCCTTATGTATGATTTTAACTAGAAAAATTTAGAAAATTCCAATTTTTCTTCAAAAATAAAAATCCTTCTCTTTATCTCTTATGGATATCTACTTAAGAGAATAATAAAACTAATTCATTTTAGCCCTCCAAATGGGGATTAACCTAGCAACAATTTTTCTTTTTCCTATTTAAGCCACTTTATTATTTTAGGACTTTTTATTATTTTTTAAGGTTTTTTTCTCAATGTCTTATTTTATTATATTTCCTTCTCTTCAATATTAAAGTTGTTATTCTATTTATTGAAAGTAAAATTGAAGGACGTTACAATTATCTCATTAAAAAAAACCCACTACCTCTGTGTTATGTGAAAATCATATCATATTTTTAATTTTCATTAATAAAATAAAGTTATCTTTGAAAAAAGATAGTTGTTTTGATAGTACATTATCTAGTTAATTCTTCAAAGTTTTATTTTCTTAATTTAGTTCTCCAAAAATAATTTTGTTTTAAAAAATATCCTCACATTTTACCTGGCATGACTAAGAATTTATATATTTTATGTGATAACACAATTTATGTAAACTTTTAGTTTGTTCAATGAAATAAATATATTAAACATTTATTAA
Organism: Gleditsia sinensis; assembly: GCA_037074535.1. Classification (NCBI taxonomy): domain Eukaryota; kingdom Viridiplantae; phylum Streptophyta; class Magnoliopsida; order Fabales; family Fabaceae; genus Gleditsia; species Gleditsia sinensis. Next base: position 22,621,141 of record CM073474.1, on the reverse strand, counting down.
AGAAGTTAATGTGATGATGTTTTTTTAAGATGAAATAGCTTTGAAAAACTAAGTTGAGAAAATAAACCTTTGAAAGATCGAATTAAAAAAAATGTATCTTTTAGAAAATTAGCAATTTGTTATTCACAAACTTGTGATTCAAGTGGTAAAAAAGTTTGAGTTTAACAATTGAGAATACTCTATAATGTTAAGTGTTTAAATTCACAAAAAAACACTTGTAAAGAGAGATAACTTCAATATTTCAAGTGAAATTAATTTTATATATAAAAAGTTTAAGAATAGTCATACTACCTAAAAAAAATCAATTTATTCTTATTTTACACAAGAATGTTCATGATTTGAGGAGTAAGAAAGGGTATGAATCAAATCTAAAATATTAAGTTCACATCAGCCTTAAAAATTAATACCATATAAGATATCACTTTATTAGCTACGACATGTTATCTTAAATGTCAAAATATTTTCAACAAGTCTTTACATATTTAGTATACTGATATTTAAAATATTAGGCAGTATCCAAAATATAAAAAAGCACATGGTATTATTTTTTCAAGTAATATTTTGTGTCATTTAAAAGTTATAAAACTATTGTGTCTATAAATTTTTAAACTCATTAAATTTTATGGAATACTAATTTTAATTTTTTTTTTTTATATAATACTAATTTTGATAAAGTCATAAAGATAATGAGTAGTTCCCGTGAAGAGAATATGATGGGTTTGAAAATAAAAAGGAAAAGAGATTTCAAGGAATCTTTGATCCCATAAAGAAAATCTGTCCTGGGTCCATTCCAGGTTGAGATAGATATCTTGAATATGCTATGAGTACAATTCAGTTAATTTAATTAAATTTATTTGAATTTGATAATAAAAATTATTTTAAATAGATTATATCCGGTTATTAAGTTCAAGTAAAACTTTTAAATATTTTAAAGTTAATTTAGAGAAGTTGACTGTAATTTTTTAAAAAAGTTTGTAAATTTAATCTAACATAAATTAAATTTTTTAAGTAATTTAAAATTTTAGTTAAATTTAAATATTATTTAATGATATTAAATAATTCGATTAAATGATTGATATTCCTCCTTACAAACGACAGAGAGTATACTTATGCATATCGTACTTTGGAAAATGATGAAGGGCAATCAAGCAAGAGCGAAAGCGTTTGAGGTACGTAGACATTCTTGAGTTAATGTTTTGTTTTGTTTTTTTTTTTTAAATTATATCTAAAAATTATTTTATAGAATAAAAATAAAAAAAATGTTTGATAAATTTTTTCAAAAATATATTATTTTTAATTTTTTTGTGTTCTAATTTTTTTTCTTTGTTTCTATTTTTTGTTTTAAAACTAATTTATATTTAAATTTTATTTTTAAAATAATAATAAAAAATAAATTTTAAATAAATTTTTTGTTTTAAAAATAATTAAAAATAAAAAAACTAATAACTTTTAGGCTAAATGAATTGAATGGGTGTCGTTTTCGTTGAACATTAATTACGAATTAACTTTTTTTTTTAATTATAAAACTTTAGAAGAATAATCTGTGGCATTTTAAACTTCGTATAGTGTGTATTTCTTTCAACATTTTCTTTTTCGTTGCAGCCATTTATGCCTTATGTGTAGCCCACTCCTTCCCGAGAACGCCACCATTCAAATCCCAATAAGATGCCACCAAAACACACCAGCCTCACGTATTGTTCTTTTTCCTTACAACTTTATTAAATGTTGCCATCTAAGGTTTTAAATAGTCATTATGCTTTCACAGTCACAAGTCTTAAATTGACAACTACAAAATTTAAAATATTAAAAAATTAGATAAAGTTTTATTTTAACATTTTTAAATTTATAAAAAAATTCTATTTAATTTTTTACTTTTTTATTCAAATTTTATCATTTCATAATATAAAAAATTGATAAAAAAAATATTAACTTTGACACAAGTATTATTAATTTGTTGAATTATCCACCTAAATAATTAATTTAATAAAAAAAATTTATCACATCAAAATAACGAAGTTTGATTATTTTATTTAAATTGAATTAGTCAAAATCTATTATTAAAAATAAAATGATTAGATGTTATTGTTATAAGTTGACAAATTTTTTTTAGTTAAATGAATTATTTGAAGCGACAAATCAATAAGTTAAATGTCACATGTATTTAAATTAATTTTTTTTAATGAAATTAGTTTTAAAAACTATAAATTTTTTTTATAAAATGTTAAAAATATATTTGAACAACAAAATAACTTTGAAGAATAAATCAAATCTTATTACAAATTTAAGAGATTAAAATAGAATTTTACTTTAAAAGTCTTCTTAAAAAGATTTTTAAATTTTAAAAAGCTTCTTAAAGTAAAGTATATAATTCAAAATTTTAAATTTTATCTTAGAGATTATTCATGACATCTCATCACTTTTTACAATTTTAGAATTTAAAAATAAAATTTTGCTATATAAAATTTATTGAAGTTAAAAAATTGATTTTTTTAAATATAATTTTTATGTTCAATATATAAAAAGTTATCACAACTTTATACTTAAAGTTGTTCTTAAAACTAAAATATATTTAAGTCATTATATCAACATCAGTCTTCTTTTAATAAAAAAAAGACAAAGTTAACAAATTTAAGTGTAATATGACGCACGAATGCATCAATTCAGTTATGTCGACACCTCCTAACAAACTTTAAATAAAAAGTTTAATGTTAAAAAGTTAATTAAAAAAAAATTAAAGTACGCGAACTTAATTACAAAATTTTAAACTATAAAAAATATATAAATATATAAAAAGTAAATTATATTTATTGATTGTTAATTTAGTCTAATATTTTATATATTGAATTTGGTTTTAAAAAAATTAATAGTACTACAGCCACAATTATAAATATGAAAAGCAATTTAAAAGCAAGTTACTATATATCATCCATTGCAAGTCAGAAAGATGGCATCTCAAGGTGGGAACACAACATTGTCCATAAGTTGTTTACTTTAATGGGTGGAATTCCAAAGAGAATTGTATTCTATTGGAGTTATGGGGTTAGTGGAAGAGGGGACCAAAGGGCAATAATTTTTTTTGGCTTTGTTAAATCATACAATTCTGATTTCTTGTATGACTGAAATTGATCGCCGTTTTAACTTTTGGTAGTGCACTGAACACGTTCCTACTGATTCATTTTTTTAAATTTAGTTGAACGTAGTCAATTTAGGTTGAAATTAGAGATTTATAATAAAATTTCTTATAGCTTGATCTCAAGAAATTAAATAGTTAAGATTTAAATGTATAACAATACACTTAATCATAAATCATATCTTCATCTTTTTTATTTGGACAATCCTTTGAATTTTGACCCTTTTTTTATATTTTTTTTGTTGTTCATTTGTTTTTAATTAATATTCAAACTCAGATACTCAACTTTAGTATTTCACCGTTAATTCTGTCAAAATTTTAATCTCCAGTAAATTATGATTTTTTTGATTTAATTTTTTTTTTGTTTTTAAAATTATTTTTAAAAACTATGTTTAAAAGTTGTTCCATAAAACATAAATAAAAAAAATTATTTGATATACTATTTTAAAAATATGTTGAGTCTATTTAGTAACTATTTTTGAAAACAAATTTCTATTTTGAGTTATTTTCAAAATAAAATAAAAAAATCATTTAAAAACTGTTTTTTGTTTTTGTCTTAAAAATAAATTCTAAAAACAAATTATTTTTAAAAAAAATAAAGGAGAGTTGTTTTTTTTTTAATTTTTTTTTCAAAACACAAAAAAAAAATGTTTACAAAATAGTTTATCAAATGAATTTTTTTTTTACTTTTGTTTTACAAAATAATTTTAAACATAAATTTCAAAAAAAAAAATTTTAAATAAAAAAATAAAAAAGAACCAAAAAATCATTTTTTTGGCTTTTTAAGCGTGAGAATAAAAATAAGAAATAAAAGTTTTATTTGTAGAGGTATAAACAGATCAGATTCGGTCGGAATGAGACAAAATTTCAACTTGATCAAATTCCCATCGGGTTGAAAAATGTTCACTTGAACTTGATTGTGACTTTTGGTGAATCGAAAAAATTAAATTAAGATGAGTTATATAATCTTCGGTTATGTCATATTACAATATGAATCACAGCAATAAAATAAAAGTATTTTGATATAGTATCAATAACAATAAAACAATAAAAAAATAGACAAAAAATAAAATAAAAGAAATCAGATTCAAAAAAAAAAAAAATTAGTGACTTCCCTTTTGAAAAAATCTGTCGAAGTTTGTGAAGAGGTGGCGCCATTATTGTTGCCACCAACAAATTTGTTGACAAAAAAGAGTGAAAATTGGCAAGCGTGATGCTTGTATGGCGAAGAATTGACGTCAACATTTACGAAGAGATGGCGTCGTTGTTGTTGCTGTATTTTAGTACATCGATGAAAATAAGATGGAGACTTTCAATTTTTAAAAAGTGCCCAAGTAAGGCAAAAGAGATACAAAGAAAATAAGGAAATTTTCAAATTTCGCTTGCTTTATTTTGATATCAAGAAACTTAAAAGGCTAATGGAATATGGATGGTCAATGACTGGGTGTAGAGCACTAGCAGATTGAAAAAAAAAAAAAAAGGAAAGAGAAAAATCATCATGATTTTAGAAAGATAAAAAACATTGCATGCAATACATTGTCACATTATTCAAACAAATGGTTGGTGAGATAGAATAAAAGAAATATATCATTTCCCATAAAAAAAGTTGTTGGAAAAATAAGAAGATTTACATTGTTCTATGAGGAGACGTAAAAAATCATATGGCTTAGATAATGTTTGGTCAGGTTCGGGTTGAAATAAGTTTTGATATTTAATCTGATCCAATTGATAATATTTGATTTTTTTTTTAAAATTTAACATGCTTTAATTCAAAAATCTAATATACTTTTACTCAATGTGTCTTTTTTTTATCGGGTCTATACAATTTAAATCGGATATTTTTATTTTGAAATAAATTTCAAAAATAAATTATTTTTAAAATAAAAAAATAAAAATAAGAGATAGTTATTTTTATTGTCATAACACCCAAAAAGTATAAAATAACGTGTTTTTAAAATAGTTTATGAGATATTTTTTTTAATTTTGTTTTACAAAATAATTTTTAAATATAATTTTTATAAACAGTTTTTAAAAATAAAAAATAAAAGGTCTGTTTGTTTTTTGTTTTAAAAAATAAATTTTTATTTTTAATTATTTTTAATACAAAAAATTCGTTTTAAAACTATTTTTTATTTTTGATTACCGTGTTTATTTTTGGTATAGTGTTGAATACGGTCCTACTAATTCATTTTTTAATTCATCCGAACTTAGTCAATTTAGGTTGAAATTAGAGATTTACAATAAAATTTCTTATAGCTTGATCTCAAGAAATTAAATAGTTAAGATTTAAATATATAACAATACACTTGATCATATATCAGATCTTCCTCTTTTTTATTTGGCCAATTCTTTGAAATTTGACTCTTTTTTATATTTTTTTTTGTTCATTTGTTTCTAATTAATATTCAAACTCAGCTACTCAATTTTAGTTTTCCACCATTAATTATGTCAAAATTTTAATCTTCAGTAAATTATGGTTTGTTTGATTCATTTTTTTTTGTTTTTAAAAATTGTTTTTAAAAATTGTTCTACAAAATAAATAAAAAAATATTTAATAAACTGTTTAACATGTTGAGTCTATTTTATTAACTTCTTTTAAAAAATAATTTTTATTTTTAATTGTTTCTAAAATAAACATAATTTTTATAAACAATTTTTAAAGACAAAAAAAAAAAAAAATAGAATCAAACAAATCAAAATTCTCCCTTATTTTTTTGTTTTAAAAATAATTTATTTTCATAAATTATTTTTAAAACAAAAATATAAAATATTTTTTTAACAAATTTTTTTATTTTAAAAATAAAAAATATTTTTAAAAATAGTTATGTTTGAAAGATATAGAATTATCCGTGAATAACTTCCTCATATTTTCTTTTTAAAAAAAGCTGATATGAGATATTATAAGACTATCTGGCACAAGTTCATATTTCTATAATAGTAAATCTAAAAAAAAAAAAAACAAAAAGGTAACATTTTAAGGGTGTTATTTTTAGGAATTTCTAAACACCCGAGCCAAATTTTAGAGATTTTGTGTTATATTAAAACATTACGATTTTTTTTTTTAAATTCATTGCTACATAAGCCTAAAATATTTGTCAGATAGTCTTATAAAATTCTGCATTAGCTATTTTGGAGAGGAAGTTTGAGAATTTGAGGGAGTCAACGGTGGAACTAATTTGTAACGATTATGTATTTTTCAGAGAATAACTCTTTCAAAGTGATATTTTTTAATAGTAGAGCGTTAGATGGTATTTTTCTTTAGAACCATTTTATATATTTCCATATTTACTCTAAAAGATTTATATGAGATATGTGTTTGAAAAATTTTAAATAAGAAATATTAATAAGGTAAAGAAATTCAAAAGGAAAGTCAGTATAATTTCTAAATCAGAAAAAATTATTAGCGTAGGATTTATGAACCACGATGGAGATTAGTGTATTTTGAATTTCATTTAAATCATAAAAATTCATTTCAAATATCTTCATATAGAAAATAAAATAAATTCATTAAATACTGACAAAATTATATTCACTAAATTTTAGAGTATAAATAAAATTTTATTACTATCAAAATTTACACTTTTGACTTTATTTAAGTCATTAAATTCCTTTCTATGTTACAAAATATTTGCATATGAAATGTTTAAATTTCACATATTCTTTTTTAGTATTCCTTTTTTAACTTACAAATTTCATTTAATTTTTTTTCCAAATCCCAAAAATTATATTAAAAAAATTAATGGTGCATTAGACCAATCATTATAGGCTACGTTGCATATCAACCCCTGAACTTTGCTCCCAGGTTTGTCTTTTGTGATTTAAAGTATGCCATTAAATTTATTTGTAATTTATTATTTAATTACTCATTCACCTGTATTATTTTTAATTTAAATTTAATTTTTAACAGTATAATTATGTGAAGATTAAAATAATAAATAGTTTTATTATTTGAAATTATAATTTAGACAACTTTTTCATCTTTTAAAGTTATTGTAGGATTAAGATGACGTATGCAAATTGAATTTGTTAATTCAATCCTGGTAATTATTTCATATCATTATGAAGTTTACAAATTATAAGTAAAATAGACTATTAATAATAAAATTATTTATTATTTTAATATTTATATAATTATTTATGTTAAAATTTATATTCAAAATACTACAAAATGATTAAGTAATTACATAATAAATCATAAATGGTTAAATTATACACTTTCAACTACAAAAGGACAAATTAATTTTAAATCAAACTACGAGTAAATTATAATTTAGTGATTATTATAATATTAATTTGTGAATGCGAGCTAATTTTATATAAATGTGATATTGTATTAAGGTAACAGCACACGTAAAGAAAAATAAAATTCTAATTTCTTCAATCATAGTCATGGCTAGAAAGAAGTTGAAAAATGAGTACATCACCGATGGAGCTGCAAGAAAAGCATCGTTCAAAGAGAGAAAAGGAGGTATAATGAAGAAGGTGCGCGAACTCAGCACCCATTGCGGGATCGATGCATGCGCTATTGTCTATAGCAATTGTTTGGATCCTCGTCCAGAGATTTGGCCAAACTCACAAGGAGTCCAACGGGTACTAGAGAAGTTCAAAGCTAAGCTGAAGAAGCGAATCGAGGCTCTAATTCGTCGGAAGATCAACAAAGTTAAAGATAAGCTGAAGAAGCGAATCGAGGAGAACCGCGAGAAGGAAATGACCAACCTTATGTTTGGCTACATTGGAGGGGCGACAGAGACAGAGAACGACATGAAGATTGAGGATTTGATTGGTATGAAGAAAGTGGCGGAGAAAAACCTGAAGGAGATCAAGTGGAAGATGGAGGAACTAGATCGGACACGAGTGTATGTTCCAGCTCCTCCTAATTCAGAAGAAATGGTAATCAATAATGGTGAGAATAATGCAAAAATGGTGGATCAAATACTGGAATTTGACATGGAAAATGACATGAATTGGAAGCAATGGTGGAATGAAATTGTGGATTCTCAAGAAATGCTTAAATGTTAATGCCACAATATCTTGTTAGAGAGAGAAAGAGAGGAGGTGGGATCCATCTGCTTGAGTCCCTATATTAGAGCTCTCTCTCCCCCTCCAATAGGATTCGTGTCAAACATTTTTGTGCTTTTAGCATTGTGTTTAGGTTTGGTCGAGTAAAATATGATGATGCTCCTGCTCATGATGTAGTTTAGCTTGTTGTTGCCCATGCCATACAGTTAAATTGTAGACAGGAGCAAAGTTATATAATATATTAATGTGACTTGAATTTTTTGTCAGGCATTGTGTTTCCAATCTCTAGAGCTTAATTTTGTCAAATTTTTGGTTTATTTCTCAAAGAAAAAATTGTAAATCTTGAATCACAATGTGAATAACTTATTTTTAAGAGTAAACTAATAATTTAAATTTTAAATTTACTTAATTTTAATCTTAAATTTTTTTTAAATATATAAATTAATCATTAAATTATCAAACTCGATGCACATTAGTTTCTTTAGAGACTAATGTATAATAATTTAATTTTTTTATAGATTAATTTGTATATTCAAAAAATTTTAGGCACCAAAGCTATTATATCTATAAATTCAAAAATTAAATTATTAATTTATTCTATTTTTAGAAGATGCAAGTTAACCGAACACTACTTAATCACAATATTAAAAAAAAGGTGGCTCTATATTAGAAAACACAAGACACATATATTATGATAGTATAAAACATGAAGTGCTCATATATATTTCAAAGTTGCATGGTGTGTAATATGAGTTTTTATATACTTATTTGTAGGGGTGAGCATGGGTCGGGTTGGGTCGGATTTGAGTATAAATTCCACCCGATCGTACTGTGGTAGAGTTGTAAAAATTTAGTCCAAACCCACCCGCTATTTCATGTAATCCAAAAATTTCAAGTTTGATTGGATTCTTCAAATTTTAGTCAGGTCACGGGTCACCCGCAATTTGGGGTGGTTCAAAGCCAAAGAGCAAAAGTCCTATCCAAAAAAAAAAAACAAACTCATCAACAAATTTGAAGAAGAAAGTAAATGCATCAACAAATTTGGAAAAGCAAAATAAGCATACTAACAAAATGAACGAATCTGATAAAACAAAGCAAAAATCTCCATGCTATATTGCAGGAGATGAAGAATTAGCCAAGAAGAACACCATACGGCCATAGATTGTAAATCGAGCACTAAATCAAGAACTTCGAGAAAGATAATGGAACAAAACATCGTTGCTAGAGAAGAAAACAAGAAGAACATCGTGAGTGAGAGACGAGAGCTATAATGAGACCACGAGAGAGTCAAAGGCCAAGAGAGTGAGAGATTTAAGTAAGGGTTGTAGCGAGAGACAAGAGCCAAGTGAATGAGAGATGATGGTTCTTGCCTTGCCGTGAAGTTGAGAGAATGACCAGAGGCTGCGCAAAATCGAGAGAAAGGGAGAGACGGGGTTGGTGGTGCAAGAAGCCAAAGAGATGCTGCGGGAAGCCAGAAAAAGAGGAATGAGATGTATTAGGGTTTAGTGTGTTTATATAGAAAGGGAAAAATGAAATCGTTTAATATTTTTCTTTTTTTTAAAAAAAAAAATATTAAACCTAATGTAGTTAGTGGAATTTGAACTCAGGCCTCCCACAACAAAACATTCCCTTCTCACCACTCGAACACAGCCACCACAAGTATACTTAAGCCAAGTTTTGAATATATATTATTGGTCGAGTCGGTTATATTCAATTTGAATATTTCAAATCCGACTTGAACCAATCAACTTAAATATTTTTAAAAAATTTACTCGATTAAACCCACTAACCCGATTCAATATACTCAATATACTTATTTTCACTTGAATTCAAACGAGTTCTAATGGGTTGATCGTGTTATGCTCATTCTTATTTATTTGTAAGTCAAGTCAAGTTGAATTTGAACCAAAGCATAATAAACTTTTAAGTCTTCGGTCTAAAGCCCAAGTATACTACTTAGGTCCATCTTTAAAGATCAAGTAGTGACACAAATTCTTAAGCCAAGTTCATCCATATTTATTTACATATAACTATAATTTTGCTAAAATTTAATATATGAACTTTCTTTGAGTGAATTTGAAAATTTTTACAAATAAAAAGCAATTTTCATATGAAAAATGCTAATAAAGATAAAATTGTAGGCATTTTAATACCACTTTTATAAATAAAAAACATTTTTATAAAAAAATAATTATAATCTAAAATTTAAAAGATGAATAAGTTAGTAATGCATGTGATTGAATGGCCCAAGTTCAATCCAAGCTAGGCCCATTTGAGCCTTAAAAAGTTGTAAGCCTATTAATTAAATTTAAATTAAAAAAATTTATTTCACACACACATATGATATATGTATATGTGTATATATATATATATATATATATATATATATATATATATATATATATATATATATATATTGGGTACATGGAAAGGGTCAAGACTAAAACCAACTGACTCGGGAAGACGTTCCCCCTAATATCGTCTAATAACAATAGATCCAAGCCGTTGGGTGGTCTCTCGAGGAGGTGTATTCCCAAGTTCATTTTGTGTGCCCTTTTTGCCATCCAATTCGCAACTTTGTTACCTCTTCTAAAAGTATGGCAAATTGCAACTCTCCAATCCTGTCAAGGTAGCTTTTGATGTAGGTGATGAGTCCATGTCAAGGATGCTCTTTGTTGCTGCCTTTAATGCATAAATCTACAACAACCCGAGAATCTGACTCCATGATTATGTCCTTAAAAACTTGTTCCATGCAAAGCAGAGGCTACACTCCACAGTTTTGCTTTTGTAGTACTACATCTTTCCAGGTCTCTTGTAAATCCAATAACCCATCCTCTCGCAGCATTTATTAAAACCCATCTGCACCCGGTTGAATTTGAGGATAAGACTGATCCATCTTTATTGAATTTAACTTGTTGCCCGGTAGGAAAACTCCGTCCCACCTCTTTGATACGTTAACGTCTTTTTTCTGAGAAGATGAAGGAAAGAACAGAAAACAGGAGAAACTTGAATGGTGGATATATGCTACCCTTCATTAAGTCCTTGATAACTACATGTATACAATCTCATACTACAGGAAACATAATAACACAGCTACGATTCAGGAAAACAACTTCTCACTACGCGAAAGATCAGTATGCACTAAAAGAACAAAATGAACAGAAAAACAGAGATGAACAGAGGAAGTTAAAACTAACTAAACCCACGTCACCCATTTTGCATAGTTACGTGAATAGTGGCTGAATAATGGCATTACGCTAAAGCCCATGTCCACGTCTTCTCTCTTCATGGAGACCACGTTCCTTGTCTTCTCTCTTCATGGCCTCATCAGTATGTACGTAACATTCCCCCCCACTTAAAGATCCTTGTCCTCAAGGAGAAAATGAGGATAAGTCTTTGAGAAGCGTCATTCATTCTCCCAAGTAGCATCTTCGATAGGTGCTCCATTCCATTTAACCAAGATTTCTGACTTTGGACGATACTTCCCTTTGCGAATGACACGACGGTCTAAAATAGCTTCAGGTTGAGGTAGTAAGGTAGAGTCATCGGCAACTGGAGGAAGTTGAACAAAAGCTGGCTAAATTGGTCCCAATGTTTTCGTAATAAACTGACGTGAAACACATTATGAATCGTGAAACACATTATGAATTTGGAATCTTGGGGGAAGCGCAAGTTTATATGCTACTATGCCCACTTTTTCAATTATTCGATATGGGCTATAGAAACGAGGTGCAAATTTCAATGAATGTTGAAAGGCAACAGAAGTCTGGCGATAAGGTTGAAGCTTCAAATATTCATAATCTTCCACATTGTAAGAAACCTCTCTCTGATGTTGATCAGCGTGGTTCTTCATTCGGTCTCTAGCCAATAAAATGTTATGTCGTAACTTACGTAAAATGGTATCTCGGTTACTTAAATACTTGTCAACAGCTTGGACGCGAGATGTGCCTGGAACATAAGTTAGTAGGCTTGGGGGTGGAATGCCGTAAACTGCTTCAAAGGGAGTCATTTTGGTGGAGGAATGAATGGAAGTGTTGTAGCTAAACTCAGCCTAAGGAATCCAGTCTACCCATTTACGTGGTTGATCATTTACAAAACACCGTAAATATTGCTCCAGGATGCGATTTACAACTTCTGTTTGACCGTCAGATTGTGGATGGTAACTTGAACTCATGCAAAGTTTGGTCCCCTGCAACTGAAACAATGCTTGCCAAACATAGCTAATGAACACTTTATCATGATCACTAACAATTGATGCTGGAATACCATGGAGGCGAACCACATTTGCAACAAACACCTTGGCAACGATGAGTGCAGTGAATGGATGCTTTAAGGCTACAAAGTGGGCATACTTTGTTAATCTGTCAACAATTACCATGATAACAGTATGACCGTTAGATAGTGGTAATCCCTCAATAAAATCTATAGAAACATAGGTCTACATTTGAGTTGGGATGGGTAGTGGTTGAAGTAACCTAGCCGGTTTTATACAGTCAGTCTTGTGTTGTTGACATATATTGCATTGTTGCAAAAACTCTTTTACCGTTCGACGCATATTGGACCAAAAAACACTGTGCTTAATACGAGAGAGAGTTTTATGGAATCCAAAATGCCCCCCAACAGGTGATGAGTGGCAATCAACAAGTATTTTTGGAATCAAAGCCGAAGTGGGACTTAATAAAACTTTGTCTCCCTTAAACCATACACCATCTTGTTCGAGTAATTTGTGATGGGAGAGAGAGAAAATTTTCTTTACCAAGTCCTCATAATATGGATTGTGTTGCACTTCATTTTGTAACTCAGGCCACCAATCTGCATTAGGCATAGAAATAGATAAAAATTGGAATTCAACTACACGTGATAAAGAATCTGCACCTTGATTTTCAGGCCCTTTTTTATACTCAATGTTATAATCATAACCAATAAGTTTTGAGAGCCATCGAGTTTGCGCCGGGGTAGTGATTCGCTGTTCTAGTAAGTACTTAAGACTTCTTTGGTCAGTTCAGACTATAAATGGTTTCCCAAGCAGATATGGACGCGATTTTTTGATTGCCTTAATGATAGCCAACATCTCTTTCTCATAGGTAGATAATGTTAAGACAAAACCTTTCAAGGCTTCACTGAAATATGCCACTAGTCGATTGTTCTGAGTAAGGATAGCTCCAATTCCAATGCCACTAGCATCCCATTCTACCACGAATTTTTGAGAAAAATTAGGAAGACATAAAGTAGGTGGTGAAGTCAGTGCTACCTTCAATTGTTTGAAGGCTACCTCTATTGCCTCATTCCATTAGAAGCCATCCTTGGACAAGAGTCGATGTAAGGGAGCTGCTATGCATCTAAAATTGCGGATGAACTTGCGGTAGTAGCTTGTTAAACCGAGAAATCCATGAACCCCCTTTGTGGTTGTTGGTGTAGGCCACTCTTTAACAACTTGTATTTTGGTTGGGTCAACTGCAACTCCTTGCTCTGAGATTATGTGACCCAAGTAGTCAACCTGTAAAACACCAAATCGATATTTGGATTCTTTTGTAAACAAACTATTAGCCTTCATGATTTCCAAGACAATGTGTAAATGTGAAAGGTAGTCTCCCCACGATTTTGAATACACCAAAATATCATTAAAAAAAACAAATAAATTTCTGGAGATAAGGGCCGAAGAGATCATTCATGAGGCTTTGGAATGTTGCTGGTGCATTAGTTAGACCGAATGGCATTACTAGGAACTCATAATACCCTTCATGTGTTCGAAAAACTGTTTTTGGGATGTCTTCTTCTTGTACACGAATCTGGTGATAGCCAAATCGCAAATCTAATTTTGAGAAGAATTTGGCCCCATGAGGCTCATCTAAAAGCTCATCGATCACAGGAATTGGGTATTTATGTTTGATAGTTAAGCTATTCAAAGCTCGGTAGTCTACACAGAACCGCCAACCACCATCTGCCTTTTTCACTAAAAGAACTGGTGATGAGAATAGACTATTACTTGGCCTTATTAATCCTGATTGCAGAAGCTCCTTCACCGTCTTTTCTATTTCTATTTTCTGATAGTAAGAATATTTGTATGGTTGTACACTCACGAGTGCTGCATTTGGTTGCAACGGAATACAGTGGTCATGAGATCGTCTTGGAGGTAAACTAGTGGGTGGTTCAAATATTTGAGAGAATTCAGCTAGGAGGCGATTAATGTCAGGTGGATGTAAGTTCGGGGAATTGCTATCATCAAAAGGAATAATTTGAAAAAAAATTCTAGTACCTTGTAGACTGCTAAATTCCTTGTCTGTTAGGACCTCCATACCTGTTTGCTTTAGTCCCCAAAAAGTGTGAGAAATTCCTCCCACTTTGAAAGTCATGGTTAGCCACTTATAATTAGTTTCTATAGGTCCCAGAGTTTCGAGCCATTGTACACCCAAAATTAGTTGACATGCTGCTACGGGAAGGATATAATAATATGCTGTAATTGAATGGTCTTGGATGGTGATGGTGAGTGACTGACATTGCCCAGCACATTCTATCTTTTCCTGGTTGGGTACCATTACTTGGAGCTTCTTATCATAGACCATAGGTAATTCATATTTAGTGACCACAGCTTGATCGATGAAGTTATGGGTGCTTCCGCTATCTATTAGTTCTATTATCCCCTTATTCTTTAGCTTACCCATGACACACATTGTTTGTGGATGGTTGGTCCCTGTAATGGCATGAAAAGAAATCTCAAGCACTGCTTCTTGTCTTTCTGACTCTGGCATAACACTGTCATCCTTATCTGAGCTTGGTTGTGGTAGCTCTTCAATCATGAATAGTGTGGTCGTTTACAACGATTTCCTGGAATGAACTTCTCATCACAATAGTAACATAACCCTTTCTCCCGTCGTTCTCGTGCCTCCTGGTTGGTGATTTGGCGAAATGTGGTTGAAGTGGGATGGGAACTTGGGTTCGCACGCTGATTTGGTGGAGGACCAAGTATTCCAACTTCGGTTTTGGATTTTGCCTTTGGTGCTGAAAAAGAAAATGGGGAACAAATTGCTTGAGTAGATTTTTTTTTGTAATTGATTTCGTTCCTCTACTAACCGGGTAACTCTTATCGCATCTACCAGAGTATGAGGTTGTTTGATTTTCACGTCTATGCAGATGTTATCGCGAAGTCCTGCAATAAAACAACCAATAAGAAAACTTTTAGGCAAGCCATCAACTAGGTGAGAAAGCTTCTCAAAGGTTTCTTGGTATGCTGCAACATATGTCGTTTGTTTAAGACGACTTAGAGCCTCAGATGGGTCTTCATAATCAGTTGGGCCAAAACGAAGGAGAACAACCTTGGTGAATTCATTCCATGCAAAGGGTCCTCTGAATTTCGTCAACCACCGGTGCCACTTTAGAGCGATGCCTTCTAGATAGAAAGACACGAGCTGAACTTGCTGGTCAGAGGTAATGTTTTGGAAGTCAAAATATTGCTTTGCTTTATAGATCCAGCTAGTTGGGTCTTCACCATTGAACTTTAGGAAGGATAATTTAAGATGCTGATGATGGTTATCATTGGTGATGTTTGAACGAGAAGCATGTGAGTGTGAAGATTCTTCATGTGCAAATGAGTTGGTTTCAAGTTGGTTATGGGTTGAGTTACGTGAGGTGCGGAGGGCTTGAAGTTCGGTTAACACCGTTTGCAAGGTGGCATTCACTTGATCAAGGCTTGATTCATGTCGAGCTAGGATTTTGCTAATGTCATTGCAGAATTCTGCATTCGTCTTGCCGCGAGTGTCCATGCCGGAACCTGCTCTAATATCAATGATACGTTAACGTCTTTTTTCTGAGAAGATGAAGGAAAGAACAGAAAATAAGGGAAACTTGAATGGTGGATATATGCTACCCTTCATTAAGTCCTTGATGACTACATATATACAATCTCATACTACAGGAAACATAATGACACAGTTAGGATTCAGGAAAACAACTTCCCACTATGTAGAAGATCAGTATGCACTAAAAGAACAAAATGAACAGAAAAACAAAGTTGAACAGAGGAAGTTAAAACTAACTAAACCCACGTTACCCATTTTGCATGGTTACGTGAATAGTGGCTGAATAATGGTATTATGCTAAAGCTCACGTCCCACGTCTTCTCTCTTCATGGAGACCACGTCCCTTGTCTTCTCTCTTTATGGCCTCATCAGTATGTACGTAACACTCTTTTAACCGTTAGTGTTCCCCTTGCAGTAGTGCACTTCTTCCCAGCCAACCTTCACATTCTCTATCTCTTGCCAGGATAGTGAACAGAAAGTCACTGGATTGGATGTTATTTGGCTAGAAGATAGTCTCGCATCGTCTTACCCACAAACACTACGCCACCATACCAAAAATGATCTTGCAACTTGTATAATTGTTTTCTTCATTGCCATATCCATTGATCAGTTTAACCCCCCTTCTATAATATCGAATCCAGACAAATGTCATTTTTCAAAGTATCTGTGTTCCATAAATTATTATCACCTTGATTGTTATATATAGTTATGGTCCTCCAGGTTGGAAGCTAGAATGCAACAAGCACGAGAAGTTTGGCTTGGTAGGATGATTGAATTTGATCGTTTTTTTTTAAAATCAAGCTTGAGCTATTTGTTGCTAATGGTTAGCCAGAAACAACAGCAGCTCAACAACTTCGACATTTTCCATCCATCTATATTCTTTAGAAATCTTAGAATAAGCATTAATTAATAGCACATGAATGAAAAACTTATAAATATCCAAAATACTTCATTCCATTGAAATTACCCTCCATGAAACATTTGTTTCTACTAGCTTTTGAACAACAAATATTACAAATTTAAAATCTTGGCAATACCAAAAGCTACTCTCTAGTAATGGCTATCATAACGTGCATTCAAATTCAGTGGAGAGAGAGAGAGAGAGAGAGAGAGAGAGAGAGAGAGAGAGAGAGAGAGAATCTTCAAAGTGATTCATTCAGTTTATACACCTCTCATCCTTTAAACTGCCATTCCCGACGGCACATTGGGCAATGAGCTTGTGAAGTCTGAGAATTCACCCATTTCAGGATACAATGCAAATGAAAAGCATGATTACATGCACCCCAAACTGCAAGATGTGGGACAAATAAGTTAGACCAATCATTGTCATAAATAATTTTTTTTTTTATCATTTCAACATCAAACAATGCGATTTTTTCACATAAAAAAGACAGATTATCAAAAGAAGGAAGAAACTCCTCTGTAGGGGGTGGGGTTGTCAACACACAGACATAACAGTCACAAGAGAGATAGAGGAGGGAAGAAGAAAGAGAAATCAGAGGAAAATGACAGAACTGAATCGATTTACAGTCACTTTTGTTGGTCTGGTCTCCTCCCACACAGAAAGTCTTCTCCACTGGTGGCTACCTAAATATCAACAGTTCTGTTGACTGGACTGAACTGAACTATATTTTATATTCTGGCCCAAATTTCATGAGGTACCCACCATTTGAAGTTCGCAATGTGACGAGTGTTGCATCTCATAACACTGGTACTGCATTATGGTGTGCCAATAACAACTATGCAATGAAGTCATATGCGTAAAAAGGCAAGCCTAAGGAACTAAAGCAAGGCAGCAGAAGAATCCTCGCCTTCCGACACTTCAGGTAAGGTCCACCAGTCATGTGCTCACCTCTGCCACCTAGCCACACGGCTTGCTCATTTCACTTGCCTCTGCTTCCTGAGTGAAACCTTGGTACTTTTCATTCTTCTTGCAATCTTTTTTCAGATAATACATAGAAAGTGCAAATAATGGAGTTCTGAATTTGCTTCAAATTTAGCCAATTTGATTTTCTTTATATCTATTATACTTTAACTTGAGCAGTTTATATTTTCTATGCATTTTGTGCTTGAGTAACTAATCTTTATGACAATAACCGGCCACCCAGGCTACTGCCTCAGTAGCAAGGAATTAAAATTTGAAGATTTGAATTTTAGGGAATTTGATCATATGATTATTTGGCGTACGTATGAAAGAAAGGATGAAAGGAATCTATAATAACATCAGTAACTTACTCAATGGACAGTCATCCCCAGGATGTTTACAGT
Organism: Gleditsia sinensis; assembly: GCA_037074535.1. Taxonomy (NCBI): domain Eukaryota; kingdom Viridiplantae; phylum Streptophyta; class Magnoliopsida; order Fabales; family Fabaceae; genus Gleditsia; species Gleditsia sinensis. The sequence goes on along the minus strand of CM073474.1, from coordinate 22,602,928 downwards.
CAGGGCAACATCCATCAAAGGCCATCCTACAAATCCCGCATGTTTCATCCTGAGCATCCCATGTCCATGATGCAACGGCATGCCATCTATAATTAACTCAAGGGGCAAGAATGTAAGAATCCAGAGACAGGAAAATCAACAACAGTCATATATGCCCAGCAGTTTCTGAGAGTTACTTGTAAGAATAGAAAACTAATCCTTATTAAGTTTTGGCTGTTGACATTCTAATATAAATTATGATCGCTGCATGATAAGCATTGTATAACAGATATTCAAGATAAAAAGAAAACATACTCTTTTCAGAAGCCCAGGGGAAATCCAGATTAAAAACTGAGTCAAGAAAAACACTTTCTGCAAAATACCTGATATACTTGGAACAAAAAATTTTACAATGAAGCACAGACACCAACATGTAACATTCATAACAAGGAAAGAGGGATCCTGATTTCTAGCATTATTAATAATACCCAATATAAGAATTTTACAACTAACTACATTGAAATTCTGTAGAGTTGCTAGTGACAGCTTGGGACTATCAATTCAAAAAAAGTTCCAGCTGCAGCTTGTAATCATTTTTAATTGCCATAATTAGATAAAATCGCTTATGGAAAGCTTCCCCAAACATTCATAGACTTCTAACAGTATGCTTGTGCTTTCATCTGATATCTCAGGCCTAAAAGGAGATCATCTTACAATGTCCCATAGTTCCACCAGACAGATTTAGCATGTCCAACTTACATGCATCACCGCCAAAAGCAAACTAACAAAACATATTATGATCCTAGAGGAGATATCAAATATGCTGGCATAATTTTTATTGCACCATGATTGCCCAGATGAATGGGAAAATTCCCAACAAAAGCATCTTCTGTAATTTTTCAATGTTAAACTTTAAATTTGGAGCAAAGTAACCTTCACAATGAAAGCCTCCAAAAGGACAAGACTGGACCACTAGAATTTACAATCAAAAGAAAGATTAACAAATAAAAAATTTAAGGAAAAAAAACAATGTGTGCAACAAAATGTAATAACAAGACTAGCATTTCAACAAGGATACGGAGGAGCTTGACTTTCATCTCCTATCCCTGCAATCTACAATACAAAAGCAAGCACAATCGAGGTTGGAACCTTGATAGATAGATAAATAAATAAACAAGAAACAGCAATTAAACAATTATCTTAAAAACCCATAGTCATCTTAAAAGCACCTATCAATAAACTAGCACACTAACCTCTACATCTCAAACCCATCCAAACTTAATACCAAGGTAGTTGTCAAATTGCGATTCAAATCGTGAACAAATGACTTATTTTTGAATCATGAATTGTGAATCACATCGAATTATACAATTAAAGAACATATTGAAAAATAGTTTAAAATATATAATGTAAAATATATGTAAGCAAATAGCAGGAAAAAAAATACTCAAAGTAATATATTAACACTAATAGGCCATGGGGAATAGGATTTGGGAATTGCATTTACTATTCAGACTTCAAGAAGAATTGCTTGAGAAAAAAGAGTTTATAACGGAGGATAGTCTGTAATTTGCAAGCAAACTTGAAGACTTAAGATTCCTAAATCCTAATGGGATTAGGATACTATCAGACAGAATATAGCATTTTACTGGGTTTGTCTAATCTTATTTTATTTTAAAAAAGCAGAATAAGGGTAAATTGGAATACATGTGAATTATCAACAATCCAACTTGCACAACCAATCTGTTAATAGCTTTCAGAATCGTCGGAATCAGACGAATCACAATTCCCAGCCTGAATCACATGATTCTATCAGGTGGTGATTCTTTCACCTCTGCAATTCACCTATTAGTATCGTTGGGTACTTGAATCGAGTCTTATCGTGCAAATCGCATGATTTCAACAACTATGATACCAACTATTTGCTTGGTCTAAAGATCCAGTAAAAACTAAAAACAATCGGACCCTCAATGACTCAAATTTCAAATATTAATCTCTAACTCAGAAGAATGCCACAAGGTGCCAAATTGAAGGGAAAAATAACCCATTTCGATCTCGGTTCAAAATTAACAAAATAAATATTTAGACTGCTAAAATAACTACCAAAACCGTATCATCGGTTGGGTGGCAAAATGTTGACAAAGTCACTATCCAGACCAATAATTCAGACCCATACCCATCGAAAGGAACATCCTAAACGCCCAAGCATTCAACTCAAAAACGCATATTTTTCACTCTGATGACTCTACGAGGTGAATAGCAACTCAAAGCATCTAATTCACATTCTAAATTGCAGATTAAATAAGTCGCAGAGTACATACCTGCGAACCAAAGCTTGCGATTATGCCCTAGCCGCGCCTTGACGAGATGGAACCGTGCTTGAATGATAAGAACTACGCCAACCACGACCAGAATAGTGGAAAATCTAAGAGGCACCGAGTTTTGGAGCTCGGGTCGAACTAGAAAAGGGAGAATAAAATGGGAGCCTCTGGTTTAGAAATGGAAAGAATGAGAGATGAATTCGAACTGAAGATAAGAAAAAATAATTGGAGCGTGGCGGTTACCGAAGGCGGTGACGGAGACGGCGACAAAGTGGTAATAGAGGCTACGGAGAGTGATCGTAGATTTGAGAGGCGGGAAGTGGAGCACCTCGCGATTCAACTGATGGCGTCCTGATACTGTGAAACGTACTAAAATATATTTTCAATAAATATAAAATTTAATTTACTTATAATTTAAATAAATAAGTTAAACCTAATTTAAATATTAAATAAATTTAAATTCCTTAGAATTCACCACAAAAATATAAACAATTTTAATGAAATTATTTTATATTTTAAAATTTTAAAAGTACTCATATTAAAAAAAAAAGACAAAAACTTCGGAATGTTAAAAATCAATTTAAACTTACCATATAAAATAAAATCAAATCCAATGGCCAAAAAGTTCATCAAATTGTATTAAAATTAGTGAGTTCAATTTTCTTTAAATGGAAAGGGTTTTAAATTGTGGTCCCTTTAATACAGGTTTAAGATAAATTAATATTTCAACTAATTGAAATACTTTAAAATTGTCCAGTTCCTCAATTGCATCAAGTATGTAATTGTAATTTGCCAGCCATAATTTTTTTTCCATACTTTCTCACAATTACTGCCACCATAATTTAAAACCTTAAATCAAGCACTATTAATTCTAAAAATAGTTCTTATTTGGATTTTGCATATCCAATGCAATTTGATTTTCCACAACCCAACCATATAGTGATTATAGTTGAATTTTATATGAAATTATACAAAGTGCAAAACTAATGAAAAAAAAAAAATCAAAACAGAGTTGGTGGGGAAAAGATTGCAAAGCGCAGAAGGGGGATAACTATCGTTTCTCATTGCTTCTAAGAATATTCTAGTTACACCTTCACAACATGGCTCTAATATTGGATTAATCAACGTTGAGTTTTTTGCAAAATGAGAAAAATTTTAAAAAAAATTTAAACTTTGTTTGTTTTGTTTATTTTTTATTTTTATTTTTATTAAAAAATATTGCTTAATATTTATTTAATAAATTTTAAGAAAAAATGTATAAATTCCTAATAAATTAGCATTTGGGCTGAACCCCATGAAATAATGTGCTCTACAGTAAATATTGAACATATCTATGACCAAATTTTGTCAGCGTAACTTAATTTTGGAAAGCTCAACGTGGATCTCACGCAAGTGCCATAATTGTATCAAGCTATCTTTAATGACACATTAAAGGATTAAAAAACTTTAAAAGAATTCACTTCTATTTTTTTTTATAATAAAGAACTAATATTTAATCTACCATGGTACATACAGAATATTAAAAAGTTATTATCTATTCATTTAAATAATTAAAATAAAATTTAACCGAATTAAATACCTTAAACCAAATACTTTTTTTTTTCATAAATTCACTTCCTTGACCATAATTGTATCGAGCCATCTCTTTTTATATTATCTTACATTACCTCACATATGAGATTAAGATAGAGTTTCTATTCCAACATAGTGTTGACACGATCTGTGTCTTGTAAATTGACTGAATTATCAAATCAAACTATATATTTTATTATATTATACCAAATTTTTTTTTTGGTATAAGGCATGAGTCAAAGACTAAAAACTACACATCCTGGAGAAAGTGCCTCCCCTGATATCATCCATAAGCAAAATGCCTAGGCCACTTGGAGGTCTTTTCAAATTGTGTACACCTAGACTCAGCTCTTTTGGCAAGCCAATATGCAACTTTGTTACCTTCTCTGAAGGTATGTTGTATGGATATATTCTAGACTCTCTCCATGAAGTGTTAGATATAGGATATAATCCCCGTACAAGGGTGTTTTCTTCTACATCCTTCTCTACAGAGATTTACAGCTATTAAGTAATTAGTTTCCACAATAACCTTTCTGAAACCCTACTTCCACGCTATGTTGAGGGCTGTGGCGGTACCCAGAGTTTTGGTTTTGTGATGCTACATCTACTCAGGTTCCTGACGAATCCTTATAGCCAACCACCTACGGCATTTTTAAGAACTCCACAACTAGCTATGTTGGATTCGAATACTGACCCATCAACATTGAATTTGACCTCTTGTCCACTAATTGGTTCCAACCCACTTCTCTGATTCAGAACTAATTCTCCTGAAGGTTCGAAATTGACCCCACCCGTTCTATGCACTCCTTTACTTTTGCTAGACAAGTGAATAGGAGATCATTTGATGGGTATACTTCGGGTTGGAAGGTAATTTCACATTGTTTAGTCTAGATGCACCAATATGTCATGCCGAATAGAACCTTCCAGTAGATGTGCTTATTGTTTTCCTGCTCGAGATCTCTCATTAAATTTTGGTTGATCCAATATATGATATTCCCCTTGAAGAATCTATCCTACCATTTTGGATTGATTAGCCTTAGCCCCAGATTTTTGGCATATACATAGTCTCATAGGTAGTGTATAGTTGATTCTTGTTTTTCTCCACAGACTTACCATATGCTTGACGAATCCAAGTGTTTGTCATATCTCAGCTTGTTGGTAAGGAGTGAATCCTTCCCTGCTAGCCATAGAAAGAATCTTATTCTTTTAGGTCTAGCCCACTTCCAAATCTTGCTCCAAATTGATAGGGAGCTTTGCTGTTTTCTTGTTTCACTTCATAGGTTGACTTGACTGAGAATTCTCCTTTGTTATCATGTTTCCATATTCTTACATCGTCTCTAATTTCCTCCTAGGAAAGGACAATAGTGGCCGGGTAGTTGATCACATCCTCTGGTAGTAGCTTCTGTAATCTTTGCCAATCCCACTTCCCATTATGAGTGCACATTTTGTGCAACCTACAGGTTTGCTTTTCTTCGTTAATTGGGCAAATAGCAAAGTTCTCTAACTTCTCCATTCCTGGCACCCATTCATCTTTCCAGAACCTCACAGTTTTGCCATCACTTATGTTCCAACTTATAATCTTTTCAACATGTTTCCAGAGTTTTGATACTCCCTTCCATAGAGTAGAAGGGTTAATTACTTTCTCCTTTGACTTGGGATTAGGGCTCTCCTAAACTGTATATTTCAAAACTCAAAGTTTTTCTCTATAGGGCATCTGGTTTGGTGAGGATTCCCCATGAAATTTTTATAAGAAAAGTTTCATTCATTTCCTTGAATTTCTTGATTCCTAGCTCTCCATTTTCTTTGGGGTTCCAAATTTGGTCCCACATTACCAAATGGATTCTCCTTTCATCATCTGTGTTGCCCTAGATGAAATTTTTGCTTGCTTTCTCCAAGTCATCACATAGCCCTATAGGAAGAATTGTTTGCATTGAATAGTATGGTAAATTACTTAGGACACTGCTAGTCAAAGTGATTTTTCTTGCCAAATTAAGGGTTTCTGTCTATCAACCACTTAGTCTTCTCTTAACTTTTTCAGCGATGTGTTTGTAGGTTCTTTTGTTGACTCTTCTAGGGATTAAGAGCATGCCAAGGTACATTCCCATATCATTAGTGAAGTTGAAGCCTAAATATTGATTGTACTGTTCAACTCTAGAATGATTGATGTTATTTGAGAAAAGGCCTTTTTAGTCTTATCTTTATTCACCACTTGGCCCAAACTCTGGCTAAAAACTTAGAGACAATTTTTTATTAGATTGCACTACTCCCTCTCTGCCTTGGCAAAGAGGATGAAGTCATAAGAAAAAATAAAATGTGAAAGTTGAGGGCCCTTTCTTCATAGTTTGATTGGTTTCTAAAACTTGTTGTTGACAACCCAGTCTATGCATTGCGAGAGTCTCTTTGTACAAACATATGAAGAGATATAGGGATAGGGAGTCACCTTGCCTAATGCCTCTTGTGGGATTGAAATGGTTCGTTGTTCCTACATTCCATAGGATGCTCATTGAATTGGAGTCAACACATCTCATAATCACATTAACTAAATGATTGTTTAGTCAAACATCCTTGATAGTATCTTCTAGAAAGTCACACCTTAATCTGTTGTATGCTTTTTGCAAATCTATTTTGATAGCCATAAATCATTTTTTTGCCTCATTGAGTGCATCAACTTTTAGGATATAATTACATTGTCATTTATGTTTCTTCTTGGTATAAAACTGCTTTAGCATGGTCCTACCAATCTATCTATGAGAGGTTTGATTCTGTTTGTTATAGTCTTAGTCAAGATTTTAAACATAACATTGCAAAGAGTTATATGTTTGAATTCTTTAAGGCTCTTTGGATTCTTCACCTTAGGAATTAGAATCCTTGCCATAGAGTTCCTGAATAAGTCTGAAGACTGATCTTCCTATAATCTCCCATTGGCTTTGGAAGAAAAAATCATGGAGGTCATCCAAGCCTGGAGCTTTGAAGGCCCCAATGTTGAACACCACTATTTTTATCTCCTCCTTAAAGAAAGGTTCATTGATAACTACCCAGTCTTCCTCATCCATCTTAGGGAAGCATCCTTTAAGTGGAAGAGGGGTAAAGGGGGTTTCATCTTTGCTAAAAAAGGATTGGAAGAAGTTCCTTGCCATCATTTGAAGTTTACTTTCATTATGTTCCGAAATCCCCTCTGTGTTTCTTAGAGCCAAGATTTTGTCTCTCCGTCTTCTGATAATGGTAGAAGTGTGAAAGTATCTTGTCTATCTATATCCTAATCTTAGCCATTGGTAGCAAAATTTCTGGTACAATAGAGCTTTTTCTTTTGTCAATATTATTTCATATTCTCTCCATAAAGTCTTCTTGAGGTTGACGAGAAAATGGATTGTATTTATTGCTTAAGACTCTATCAATTCCCATAAGTCTTTTCATTAAATCCCTTTTCTTTTTGAAGATATTGCCAAAGCATTTATGATTCCATTCTATGATGATTTGTTTGAATCTCCTTATAGCTTCATTCCACTTCTAATTCCCTTCCCAAGTTTTTTTGACCACATCTTTAAAGGAATTGGCATGAAGCCATGCTACTTGGAATCTAAAGGCTTTAGTCCCTCTGGTGTTGTTATGATCAGGCCATAATTTAACACATAAGTCCTTGTGGTCTGATTTCAACTCAAGTAAATGCATAACATAAACATATGGAAAGTCCCTTTGCCATTGGATATTACTAATGGCTTGGTTTATTCTTTCTTTCACCATCCCCATCTCCTAAGCGAATTTTGGCCCTTTGAAATCCAGGTCTACAAAGAAGTGGTTAGAAAAGAAATAGCTAAAATCTTCCATAGAGCTCCAGTTCAAGTAGCTACTTCCTTCCTTCTCATAGATGTTTTTGTAGGCATTAAAGTCTCCCATGAGGTTCTATTGTCTATTGTTGGTATTTAGATTTCTTAGGCTCCTCCAGAGTTCCTTGCTCTGAGCTGGTGGAGACTGTCGTAAATAGCAGTTAGCATGCATGATTTTCTTTCATTTTTGAAGTTAACCTCTATGTAAATGAATGGGTGTGAACCTCTAGAACATTAACATCTATTATTTGGCCATTCCATAGAATCTAGACCTCTCCCACAAAGCCAATGGTGTCCCTTTTGCAACAACCGTTCCATCCTATTTTCTTCATTACTTAGTTTGCCCTTTCTCTACTGATTTTAGTCTCTAACAAAGCCACTGGACAGAGATGTTGGAGTTGAATTATGTATTTAACAAGGTTTGGGAATATCTTGGATCCTGCACCTCTACAATTTCAAGCTAGTAAATTCATAAAAAATATCATGAGGCAGGATAAAAGTAGACCTTTATAGCCCATTGTTGTACGTCTTTGTGACTCATAAGCCTTTAAGCCCTTCCAATTCTCCTCTTGTGGGAATTAAAAATTGTTGTGCTAGTTTGATAAACTGTAGATTAGGATTAGGTGGTTTGGCTTTGTCAAATTCCTTTGTTTGCCATGGTCTCTCTTTTGTGGAGGGATAATCCACCTCCTTTCCCCTTGTCGAGTTTGCACTTTCATGAAAGGATGTAAAGGGAGTCTGGCCTGGTTTGCTTATGGATGTGATTGGGCCTTGATATTTTTTGTGTTTAGGAGCATTGGGTAGTTCTAACAAAGCCTTATTGCCACTGGGCTCTACCCTTTGGCCCATAATATTTGTTCTGACCATCAATTTTTTTAATTTGCATTTTGCTTCCACCCAAAGCTTGTTTACATAGCCCATGCTTGGCCTAGTCTAAGTTTATTTTATTTTATTTTGTTTCTATGTAGGCCCAAGTCCATATTTTCCTTGCCCATAGAAAGCTTCTCCTTCCTTTTGTACCCAAAGCCATATTACCTCTCCACCTTCTCACTTCTAACTTTGATTTTTGCCAGTCTCCATCAGCATTTAAGGTTTTAGATTCGCTGATCTCCTATATGTCTTCTACTATGCTTCCCAGTAGGCTAAATCTCGATCCTCCTATCTTGGCTTTTGGGTTTTCAAGTATACTCATCTCTTCGTTATCTACTTTATTGCTACTCTCGGGTTTCTGGTTGGGTTCTATTGTACGAGGTCTGACATTGCATTTTCTTTCATCTATTATGACCAACATCTAAGGCCTAAAGCCATCCTCGCCGCCATGGCCAGGTTTGCTACTGCCGAAGGCTTGTGTTGGGTTTGGAGATGTCATTTTTAGTGAATCCATCGTCATTGTGGGTTGGGACGCCCTCTCTTGGCCTTGCCTTGACTTGCTTGTATTAAACTCTGGCATATGAAACTGGTTCTCTATTATATTCTATGGGCACTTATCCTTCCTGTGTCCACACTTTCTGCACTAAAAAGAGATGAAATGGAGCCCTTCGTATTCGACATTAAAGGTTCTTATTCTCAGTTTAAATCTTGCAACTAATTTTTTTCTGAGGTCAAATTCAACATAAATTCTAGCAAATTTTTCCATTTCTACCCCCTAGATCTTCTCCAGAGTCTGAGCTCATCTTCCTTAAGGTATAGTTATCAAGTTTCAGTCTCCTTCACTTTATCTCCTAGTCTCCATTGGAAGTGGCTATTGTAATATTCAATGGGAAGTTAGGGAATTCAAATCCAAACTGTAACTTTTTTGAAATTATCTTCTAATGGTTTGAAATTAGGTCTCCATCTTTGGACCAGCAAGTAGTAGTCAGCTATCATCCAAGGCCCTTCATGCATTGCTTAGTTGTAGTCCTTTGCTGTGGAAAAGTTTGCCACATAGAAGTCATTGCCAATGTTGATGAGATTGAAGGTGCCATTTGGGTGCCATAGTTTGGTCAGTCTGTCCTTCAGATATCTGTAGCTTATCCTTCTCCCCATAAGCTTAATAATCAGGGATTTATTCCATTTTTTTTGTAATAGCTTCTTCTCTCATATGTTGAAATTTCCACTATTGGGTAAAGTTCATCTTCTTTTGGATTACCCTTTTCCATCAAATCCTCCTTCGATTCATTGTTGGTAAAGTTGTCATATGATTCAGAGTACATTCCAGTGATGTTGTTGGCAATGCCGTTGAAACCCAGGAGTTTGTCCCTATATGAGGTTCCCACTATTTCCTTCTTTTGTGTGATTACCTTCCTTGAGCATGTAGAGTCACTACATATAGAATATGTATTGTTAGCCAATATGTTATGTAACCCTTGGATAGCTGTTGGGGTTAAAGTGTCACAGTTTCCCCTTCCTTGACGGCTAGGGATTCCTCTAATAAAGGTTCCTTTGGGTTGTTCATGGAAGGAGCTTCCCCCATCGCATCATCCATTGGTTCTTCCTCTACAAAATTGGCCTTAATTTTTTTGTCACTCCTCAAAAGAATGCCTTGCTCCTCCTTGATAACACCAGGTCACCTGCCTCTAAAGCTTTGAGGTACCGCAATACAACTTTAATCATTTTCCACCTTCTTTATTAGGTAGCACAATACAACTTTAATCATACATCCAGCAGTGTGTTTTTTTATATCATACCATAATTTAAAACCTTTGAAATCAAACTGCAAGCGCTTTTAATTCTAAAAACAGTTCTTATTATTTAAAATTTGCATTGAATGCAATTTGGTTTTCAAGAACCCAACCATATAGTGAATATAGTTGAATTTTATATCAAACTATACAATTTGCTGAGATGAGATTGCAAAGCGTTATAGACTTGTAGCCAACCAATTTGAGAAGGATGAACTTCGTCCCAGAAGAATGATGTTCCAGGGTTCTCACATATTTTATATCTCTTTGTTCCTGTCTTGTCCACACTCCCACATGTATTTTCCACACTCACACCTTCACAACATGGCTCTAATGGATTCATCAATGATGCATTTTCTGCAAAATGAGAAAAAGAAGAAGTAAATTGTAGGTTTAATTGCACTTTTGGTGTCTCAAGATGTGTCAATTTAGTTCTCTTATAATTTATAATATAAATTTAGTTCCTCTATTAAATTTACCAGTTTTTATGTCATTAATCTGTCATGCGTACATCATGTGTGTATTATTAAATGATATGTGCCATATTCAGTAACTCAAGAAAATACATTAATGGTAAATTTAATTATACATACGACGTAAATGTGATAGTAATTTTGATTTATTTGTTAAAACCAAAGAGATTAAATTTATATTACAAATTATAAAAGAACTGAATTGATGCATTCTTAAAAATAAAAGAATCGAAAGTGTAAATTAATATATCAATTATAAAAATTAACAAATTGAAGGAAAAATTACCAACACGTCTTTTCTGCATGGCAGTCAAGGTGGAGAAGAAAGCATTGTAGAGGTCTAGGGTTAAGAAAACCGGAGGCTGTCCAGTTTCATTGTTCAACTCTTGCACCTTTTGGAGTAGCATTTGGTTGTGATTGATGGAGATCGTGTTTGGTTCGTCAATGCATTTCTGATATGAGGAAGCCACAGTTTCAGAAGGCAAACACCCCAAAGGCTCCAATAACGCAACTGCTATTTTGCTTATTCCCAAGTCATGGATTCGTCTCAGATCTATAGATAGTTGGTTCACCAGAGATGCAGAAAAGGCTGGCAAGTCCTGTCATACCAAAAACACAAGAAACAAAAATGTTTAAATCTACTCACAAATAGTTGGTCGGAGTGATAAACGAGACATATGATATCAAAAAGAGACCGAATCTTCGAATTATAAAAAATGTTATTACGAGAAAGTTTAAAAATTGTAATCACTTTAAGATCTAAAAAAGATTCATCTCACAATAATACTTCTAGAAATACCTAGATTCTCACCAGAAAGAATGGTTAAATGTTGGGGTTGTAATGGCAAACATGGTTTTACACTGTGGGAAATTTCAATTTCAGCCATAATATTATTGTTGCGCGTGGTAGGTTTCGCAACTGTATTAGATTTGTGATTATAGTATACAAGGATATTTTTTTTAGAAATTACATTTTATTTCTTTTCAAATTTCTGAAAATTTTGTTAACACTTTTCATAATTTTCAATTGGGACAAAAATCTCTTTTTAAATTTATAAAATCTATAATTACACTTCTTCAAGTTTTTTTATTTATAAAAATTATAGTAATGTTCCTTATTTTAATTTTTCATAATAATTAATTTAATATTTTGATAATTTGTAGTGCATTGAATTAAAAAGTATAAAATTCAATAGCAATTTTGTGATTGCATAGAAGATTTTCGAATGAATTAAAATTAGAAGAAATGTAAGTAAAGATATAAACAAGTTGAGCTGAGCCCTAATTATGCTCTCTAGTTAGGCTTATGAGATAAACAAGTTAGTCGAGCTCCGATCATCTAAGTTTAGCCAAGATTGTACAAATATTTTTAATGAGTTAAATAAACTTATTTGAATTCAATAAATGAGTTAAATGAGATTAAATGAACTATAATATGATTAATGTATATATAATTAATTTTGAAATATTATATAATTTGTGCAAATAAATTCAAGACATGTAATATATAGAATTATGTATAAGATATGAATATTTGTAAATATATATATATATATATACACACACATTTTTAAACAAGCTATTTATGAGTTAAACAAGCTCAGTATCAAATTTTTAAACTTGAAATTTTAATTAAATAAACATGATATTATACTTAAACGTGCTTGTTCACTGTTAAAAAATAGTTAAGTTCATTTACAATTCTAAATATTAGTGTATGTTTCAAAATTTCAAAGAAAATAAAATATAATTTCCTGTAAAAAAATTATGATAAAAGATCGTATACCAAACATCTTCTAATGTCCAATTAGTTTAACTAATTATCAAAATCAAATAAAAGAAGAGTAAATATACAAAATAGTACTCGAAAAGTACACCATCCCAAACTTTAGTCCTTGAAAATAATCATTTTAAACGAATTAATTCTTGAAAAATATAGAATCATTGCAAATTGGTCCTCCTGTTAACAACCTTTTATTTTTTTGCCCAAAAAGCTACCTTGAGATGTTATAAAGGAACTTGACAAATAATTCATGCTTATGTGGCAGTGAATTTATGAGAAACGCAATGTTCTAAAGGTGTATAATACTTATACCAAAAAAAAAATGTGCATAATACAAATTGTCCATCTGTCACAAAATAAATCAACTAGAGGCTTTGTGTTATACACATTTAAAATGCTGAATTTTTCTAGATTCATTGCCACATGAGTATAGAATATTTAGTAGGTGGCCTTATAGTGTCTCATATCATCTTTTTTGAATGAAAAACATGGGAGTTAATGGCAAGATCAATTTGCAATGGTTATATAATTTTTGAAAATTAATTAATTCAAAGTGATGTTTTCATAGACAAAGCTTTGGACATAGTATTTTTCAGAAACTATTTTATATATTTTCTTAATAAAAAAAGCAAAAAAAAAAAAACTAACTCAGGATAAAAAAAAAGAAAAGAGAGATAGGTACAATAAGCTCAACCACTACTGACCTCTTTGCTCCCATTTGCGACTGCAAAAATGATATAATCGTTGGAGGCAGCATTGACTAGAGCAAGAGAGGAGACAAGGTCGTGTTTGGTGTAGACACTTTGATCAATCAGCTTTTCGAATAAGTCGATTTGGGTGGTCATGTTTGGTCGATCGACCACAGTTTCGAAAATACCTGTGCCTCCATAAGCAAAGTTCATCCCATTTGCTTGCTTTGATTTGTCCCCAGGGTCTCTCAGCATGTATGGTATTGGAGATTTTATCCCCATAAATGAAGCTGCAATAAATAATTATAAATTGATAAATAGATTTTGAACCAATTAGTTATTGAGTGAGTGACTAAAATTATCATTTTAATTTTGGTACTAGGGGCTGGTCTATAAATATCACACCCTTCTTTTAGGTATAATCTAGCATTAATCTAATTCTCTCATTTTCTCTTCATTTTACTCATTACATTAATTGGACCATTGGAGCAACTCATTAGATTAATTGGACCATTAGAGCTTGCTATGGTGCCACGGTTCCATTGCATATTGACTTTTTTTGTTTTTGTTTTGTGAATATCGAAATTTTTTCATTTGAAACTGAAAATCTCATCATCATTAATAAACAAAATTGTTGGTAATAAATTTTATTTTTATGTGAAGATTATTATTAGAGTAATCATTTAATAATCTGGTTCTTAGATTTATAAATTTATTTAACTTTAATTTTTAAATTTTTTTAGTAGATAATTTAGTCTCCATTTACATTCTCATATTCTAAGTCCGAGGAAATCTACTCTATTCTTGTCTTTACAAGGAAGAAATTTCCTCCAAATAGGCCAGTTTCCATTAGGGATAAGCATCAGTTGAGTTCAGTTGGATTGGTCGGATTATTCAACTTAACAAAACAACATTTGAATTGAAAAACTAACACCTATCACTTACCGAAAAGGATTACTTGAAAATTTTAAATTATGCTAAGTCGGTCGGATTATGTTAGAGTAAAGTGGCAGGGAAACTTTATAAAAAAACAAAAAAACTGTACAGTGTGATCAATTGAATTGAGTTTGAGTTTATGCTATAAATTATACTTCACTTACCTATGAAAACTTCATTTCTTAATAAAGTACAATTTTTTTAAACTAGTTTATATGAACTGATGTGAAGTTATACATACTTAGGGGTGAGCACGGGTTGAGTTCAATTGGATTTGGGTATAAATTCCACCCGACCTGTATAGTGGTTAGGTTGTGAAAATATCATCCGAACCCGACCATGATATCAGGTAATTCGAAGAATTTGGGTTTGATCAGGTTTTTTGTGTGTTTCGGTCAGGTCACGAGTCACCCGAACCCTTGGTTCATAGACTGTCAAAAAAAGAAAAAGAAAGATGTAAAGAAATACAACAACAACAACAGATCTGGAAAATAAAGGAAAAAATACGAACGAATCTAGAAAAATAAAGTAAACATATATGTGTTTTACTGCTGGAGATGAAGAATTGCTCGAACAAGAACATCGAAGAAGGTAATGGAAAAGGACACCGTCGCTGGAGATGAAAACATAACAAGAACACTGGGGGTTGCGATTTTAGTCTTCCAGAAATCTTTGGAAGATTGAGAGGCAAATCATGAGTGATATGATGAGACCTCTAGAGTCAGAGGCCGACAGAGTGAGAGACGAGGGTTTGCGCAAGAGAAACAGAGATAAAAGGAGTGAGAGACAAGGGTTGTTACCGCGAGAGAAGAATGATGGGAAAGAGGAGGATGGAGGTTTGATGCTACGAGAGGAGAATGAGAGGGAGAAGAGCAAACGATCAGAGGTTGCAACTGCGGGAATGAGGGGGATAGGGTTTGGTTTCTTTATATATAAGGGGAAACAATGTCGTTTAAGCCTTTTCTTTTCAAAAAGAAGAAGAAAAGAAACGTATTCCATTAGGATTTGAACCCCTGTCATCCAAGGTATTATTCACCCTTCTCACCACTTAGCTACTAGCGCCAAATTATTTATATGTGATTTTATTTTTATATATTATCGGTCGGGTCAGGTTACTTTGGGTTCACATATTGTGAACCCGACTCAAACCAATAAACTCGATTTTTTTTTAAAATTGATCTAATTAAACTCATTAATTCGATTCAATCAACCTAAAACACTTATTTTTATTTAGATTCAAGCGGGTTCTAACGGGTTGAGCGGGTTACGCTCACCCCTATACATACCCCTAATTTCCATAGAAATCCAACAAATAGAGAAAATTGTCATCTCTAGATGAGTTCAGTTAGGAAAAAAGAATAGTAATATCTTCTTATTACTTATGTTCAGTTTAAAAGTAAATAAAAAATTAAAAGAGGGAGAATAATAAAGAAAAATAAAGAAACAAATTACCTATATAATCAGAGAGGACACGACCATCGCAGAACCTACCAGCAGGTTTACCAGGAAAGGTGATGCCACTAGGCGGTTCGTACGATGAAGAATGTAGGAAATTGCCTGTGTCAACATAGGAGTCTCCAAAAACAAAAAGCATCTTCTTCTCAACAAAGCTATTAGAAACCCTAGATGATTCTTCTTTTCCTCCTTCAACCCCTGCAATACAAAAATATTAAGAAAAAAAACCAAAAATAATTTAAACATAATAATAACAATCCATGAATGGGATTTTCAAGTTTGTGGGTACCTGAGAAACTGGTGAGGAGATTAAGGAAAAGAAGGAGAAGAGTGAAGAGAGATTCATGAAGAGTTTGCTTGATCGCCATTGATGCTGCGCTGCAAGAAGATCATTAATGGTGGTTGTTAGAAAATGGAGCTAAGTGCATGAATATATGGAGGTTCTGTTTTGGATTTGTTGGGGTAAAGACAAAGAACAATTTGAAATTATCTGTGCCAGCCATCGATGTCATATATTTACATATATTTTTTTGATAATATTGAGAAGGTTAAATTAATTGATTGGTAGATATTTATGAAGGAACCTAATTAATTATAAATTAAATTTGTGGTCCACTTTAATTCCTTATAAATAATTTATTTTTAAGAAATTTTAAAATGTGACCCAAATATTAGATTGCTTTATTGCAGAAAATGTTTCATTCAAAAATTAAAATATTTGAAATCAAGAAGGTTAAACATAGTAGTAAGTGAACAATGCTCTCAAAGTGAAGACACAAGTTTAATCATTAGAGGAAACACTTATTAGGAGGGCCTCTTCGTCACAATAAAATTCAAGAAAAATTAGTCTTATAATATTAATAATTTATAAAAATACTCTGAGAAACCAACAAAAAAAAGTACTTGTAAGAATTTGATTTAATTATCACTGTCAGTAATTCTCTTCAATAAACAACTTATAAGTCTCATTGTAAATTTTTATTAAAATTTGTGGCATACTCTTGCTTTGAAATAAAGTAATTTCTTCTCATCCTTTATTTTTTTTATCAAAAAAAAAAAAAATTAAAAATAGTTCTATTTGAAGTAGTAACTAAACAATTTATTAGTTTTGTAGAAGGTTTTAATTAAATTGGAATTTTAGTATTGAAAAATCAGTACTTATAATGGTTTATAAATTTAATTATAGGTTAATTTCCTTTTCTATTGATAGAAATAAAATGATTTTGAAATGTTGCGTATTCTTATTTAGGTGATTTTTGAAGGCAAACGTTATAAATTTCTGTTAAATAAAACTTTTAAGAAATAATTTTTTAATTTTTTTTAGAAGTTACAAGTTCATTGGAAATAAATTTTAGGAAATGCCGCCTAAATTGATGGTACCTAATTCAGCTTGCTATATTTTCCCCTTAGCTTCTTTTTGTTTTTTTGTTTTTATTGTATTTCATAGGCTAAATCATAGCTCGGGTACATTCTTGTAACACCCCTAAGATTTAGAAATATTCATTTATGTATAAATTATTAAAAGAAATAAAAGAGTAGGGATGTAATTGAAAAATTTTAATGATGAAAACGAAAACTTATTAATATTTTTGGGATCAAAGTGTAATTTTTTAAAAGTTTAAAGGTCAAAATGTAAATAATGAAATTTGTAAGGATTTTCTCTAACAATTAGAAAATTTCTAATTAGTCCCTCTATTATTGTTTTTTTTTTAAAATGAGACGAAATTTTTTTTGAGGCAAATGAATAGTGTGAATAGTAACATCTCTCTCCTCATTTTCTCTCTCTAGATTTGGATTACCTTCGAGCCTTTGATATCAAAACTAATGCTACCACTAAATTTAGGACGAACAGTACTATGATATTGACCGAATAATTTTTCAAATCGATCATAAAATCGCCGCAGATCAGAAGTAGAAAATTTTAAAAAAAGTAACTCTGACCGATGTGAATAGTATTTTCGACCATGAACAGTGACCATCGGTTGACCAAATTCCCAAAATTATTTCTTAAGTTTTTCGACTTTTCAAACATGTTTTTTAGATTATTTGGTCAAATTTAGACTAGAAAAGTGCATTTTGGGGCTATTTAACCTGGAGCCCTTATCCCATGAGTAGATAATTATTTCTATGACTTACCCTATACTTTTCTTGAACTTTAAATATATAAATGGTTATATTTATAAGTTATTTATGCTATCATAAGTTTTTAAAATATGTTAAAATATCTGCTTTATTTACTAACTGGCATATAGTTCAAGAAGAGTATGGTTTTGTAAATAGATTTTGAAACTCATTGAATATGTGGTTCTAAATATATTTGTCATCGTTTGGTAAAGTAAATATTATGTGCCGGAGGCGTTGATTTGTAAAACTATAAAGTTGTCGAATATGATTGAATGATAAGCATAAAACTCATGGTGAGTTGCTTGATAATTATGCATTGTATTTGATGGATATGTGTGTGTGTGTGTGTATGTATGTATCGATGAATATTTATGGGTTGTATGGCTTGAGACAGTATCAAGAAGAAGGTATCAGTGGTAATGTGAGGAGGCAGAAGGGTGATGAACTCACATTCTCTGATTATCTATTGTGACTATGACAGTGGTAATGTGAGGAGGCAGAAGGGTGATGAACTCACATTCCCTAATTAACTATTGTGACTATGACTATAGTAATGTGAGAAGACAGAAAGGTGATGAACTCACATTCCCTGATTAACTATTGTGATTGTGACAGTGGTAATGTGAGGAGGCAAAATGATGATAAACTCACATTTCATGATTATCTATTGTGATTGTAGTCGATCGGTCACTATACATATAACAAATGAGTGAATTAAGTATATTGAGAGCTATGACATGATTGAGTATTATGTAAAAAGAGTGAATTTTTAGTGCATATATAGTTGATAACTCTAATTCATTAGAGTTTCTTTATGCTTTTCTAAGGTCATTTACTCTGCATTTTGATTTATTAGCATTCATGCCCCTGATTTAATAGTATGTTTTGCCTCCCATGAATATAAGACCACCCATTACGTTTGATGTGAAAATTCAGTATGCATGCATAGCAAAATAGGTAGCAAACCGAGTGATATTGGGTGATCTTGATCCTTTTAATATGATGCATAAGATGGAAAGCTGACTGTTTGTGATATGGTACAGGTGGCAGTGAGTCAGGACTGCTGCAGCAGGTGCGGCCACTACCCAACATGGAAAAAGGGAGTACCTAGCTGACACAGCAGAGTGCTGGGAGGCACAGGGACTGTCTCCACTATTGGAAGTGGAGGTAAAGCTGCTGGCAGATGTGCAGGCCGAAAAGTAAGAAGAATTGCAGCAGACTAGGCCATCTCACTGGGACCACAATGCTTGCCTATAAAAGGCATGGAGCAGAGAAGAAAAAGGGAGAGACACGGAAGGGGGGGGGTGAAAGGAGAACAAAAAAGTGTAAAAGAAAATATGGAGGGACAGAAAAACGAGGGAAGGAAGCCTAGAAATCCCTGACGGGAGTGGGATGTGATGATACATTCTTGCCCAGGACGAGCCAACCCTGCAGGAGGGGGCACTGGATGTGAAGAAGAGGACCCCTGT
Source organism: Gleditsia sinensis (assembly GCA_037074535.1). NCBI lineage: Eukaryota > Viridiplantae > Streptophyta > Magnoliopsida > Fabales > Fabaceae > Gleditsia > Gleditsia sinensis. The sequence goes on along the minus strand of CM073474.1, from coordinate 22,583,643 downwards.
TGAGGATTCCCTTCCTCTTTTTCTATGCTTCATTGTTTTAGCGCTGAATTGTATTTTTCCTTTAGTCATATTACTCTTCATTGCATGTTGGTTATCTTGATGCTTGTAATTAGTTTAGATATGAGGCTGGGCTAAGTTTTCAGTTAGGGATGTAGACGGGTTGCAGTGAACACATGCACATTTTAATTTATAAATGATTTTACTGCAGCATTGCTTTTGTCATTCAACTGCTTTTGCATTTCTTACACTTCTTCTGTTAATTGAAATTTAATAATAGAAGGCTAAGGCTAACATTGACCTGGACGGGTGGTGGAGGCTGGAAAAAGGTTGGATGTTATGGGTTGGGTGAAAGACCAAAGCACAACTAATATAGGAATATATAGTTGTCCCATATGACCAAATAGTTGGGACTTCACGCATAACTCTGGGGCTTGGATTCATACAGGAATGTAGGACTGAATTCCAAGGGTACATGGGATGGTAGTCTGGAAAGAACCAATTCAAGAGAAAACTGGGCACTTGAGCAATTGCTATAGCAATTTCTAGAGCAAAATGAGTGCAAAAAGTTCATGGCAACCCGAAAGCAACCCTAGTTCACCTAAGATATGTTTTTCCGCAACCTAGTGTATCTCAACTTGTTCAAGTCATGTTAAGTTTTTTTAGCCTTATTTGCACTTGAACTTCATATCTTGTGAATCAAAATTATTTTGCTACAGCATTTCACGAGTCAAAAGTTTTAAAGTAATTTCTAGCACACTTCCTTGTGGGACGATATTCACTCATCATTGTATTACTTGGTCACAGCATATGCACTTGCGTACTGACATTGCATATATACTTCTGCAACAAGTTTTTGGCGTTGTTGTCGGGGAAGTGTCAACTTGAAAATTATTATTAAACATTTGACTGTGTGAAAGAATGTTATCCCTTAGTCATCCTAGTGTTAATTTGGGCAGGTAAACTCAGTGCATGATCAGGTCCAATAGGGAGCTATTGCCTCTAGATCTTGAAATAGAGAGGACTCTTCTAAGAAGAAGGAGAGGACCGTTGGGACCTCAGCAAGACGCAGAAATGGCCAACTAGAGAGGTGCAAACAGCATGGATAACTGGGATAGAGTCTTGAATGCTTACGTTCAACCACATTTGAATGGGTTGAACTCGAGCATAGTAAGACTAGAAATTGAAGCTCTTCATTTCGAGTTCGAGCCTATGATGTTCCAGATGCTACAGACAGCAGGCCAATTCAGTGGAATGCCTACAAAGGACCCTCACATTCACCTGAGAGTATTCATTGAAGTCACAAATGCATTCAAAATGAATGGGGTGACAGATGAAGTTCTAAGGCTGAAACTGTTCCCCTATTCATTAAGAGATCGAGCTAGAGTGTGGCTGAACTCTCTGACACCTGATTCTATTGCCAACTGGAGTGATTTGGCAGAGAAGTTCCTACTAAAATACTTCCCACCTACCAAGAATGCAAGATTGAGGAATGATATCACATCCTTCCAGCAACTAGACAAAGAGTATCTATATGACACCTGGGAGAGGTACAAAGAACTGCTACAGAGATGTCCCCATCATGGAATCTCGTACTGCATTCAAATGGAGACCTTTTATAATGGCCTTAATGCTCAAACACGAACCATAGTGGATGCAGCAGCTAATGGGGCACTTCTGTCCAAAACATACAATGAGGCATATGAGCTGCTCGAAAGGATGACAAATAACAATTATCAATGGCCTATGGACAGAGTCTCAATTGAAAAAAAATTGCGGGTATGCATGAAGTGAGTGATGTCACTTCTCTCACAGCCCAGCTAGCTTCACTAGTGAATGTCTTGAAAAACCAGCAACTAATTCGCCCTCAAGCAGCTAATGTAGTCCAGGAAAATGGAGTATCTTGTGTTCTGTGCAATGGGCCTCATTTATTCAAAAGTTGTCCTTCAAATCCGAAGTCAGTATGCTATGTAGGAAACATGAATTTCAACAACAAACCCTTTTCAAACACGTATAACCCGTGTTGGAAACAACATCCCAATTTTTCTTGGAGTAACTACAGTACTGGACAGGGAAGCAACTTTACCCCACAGAGACCACATGTCCCCCCAGGATTTCAGTAGCAAAGGCATCAGCCTAATGAAACTCCCACTTTGTTGGATCCTTGCTTAAGGAATTCATGGCGAAAAATGATGCCATGATTCAAAGTCAAACTGCATTATTGAGGAATCTGGAGACCCAAGTTGGGCAGCTTGTTAATAAATTAAAAAGCAGACTTCCAGGGACACTTCTAAGCAATACTGAAGTCCCTAGGAGAGAAGGGAAAGAGTACTGCAAGGCTATAGCTCTTAGGAGTGGAAAAGTAGTGGAAGCACCCCAACCAAAGAGATATGATGAAAAGACCCTACTGTACCCCTCGATGAAAAGAGAGACAAGCAGAGGCAAGTTGAGGAGGCAAGTGAGAAAGCAGGAACCACTGGAGAAAATTCTGTAGATTTGCCACAGCAAAACACGGTTGTTTTGCCACAGCAAAACTTGCAGCAGACCATGCCACATCCACCATTCCCCTAAAGATTCTAGAAATAGTAGCAAGACCACCAGTTCAGAAGATTTTTAGACGTCCTCAAGCAGCTGCACATTAACATTCCCTAGGTAGAAGCACTGGAGCAAATGCCTAACTACGTCAAGTTCATGAAGGACATCTTAACTAAGAAAAGAAGGTTTGGGGAATTTGAAACTGTTGCTCTAACGAGAGAATGCAGTGTTGTGCTACAAAATAAGCTGCCACCCAATCTCAAGGATCCAAAAAGCTTCACTATTCCCTGCTCTATTGGAAACCAGTACTTTGGCAAGGCTCTCTGTGACTTGGGTGCAAGCATCAACCTCATGCCTATGTCAGTATTTAAGAAGCTGGGGATTGGAGAGGCTATAACACATAGATCTATAACACATCCAGAAGGAAAAATTGAGGATGTACTAGTTAAGGTGGATAAATTCATTTTTCTAGTTGATTTCATAGTACTGGATTATGAAGCAGATGCTGAAGTGCCAATCATTTTGGGTAGGCCATTCCTAGCCACTGGTCGAACCTTAATTGATGTCCAAAAAGGGGAGTTAACAATGAGGGTTCAAGATGAGCAGATCACATTTAATGTATTTCAGTCCATGAAGTTCCCTAGTAAAGTGGAAGAATGCTCAGTTATATCGATGATAGATACATTAACATCTGAACAATTTGAAAATTGCTGCAGAGGCCCATCACCAGTTGAGTGGCAAGATGGCTCAGATTTAGAAGAGGGAAATGATGAAGAATGGGCTTGGATAGAAGCAAAACATGGCATTGACAAGCAAGGACTGGTGGTTGAGCCATTGGATATGTCTTCGCGGCAGCTTAAGCTACCAAAGGCATCAATAGATGAACCACCAACCTTGGAACTGAAGCCATTGCCAGCACACCTGAAATATGCATACTTGGGAGATGCAGCCACTTTCCCTATAATCATTTCAGCACTTATGATAGAGGAGCAAGAAGGGAAATTAGTCGAGACATTAAGAAAATTCAAAAGAGCTATTGGATGGACTCTTACTGATATTAAGGGTATCAGTCCCTCAGTCTGTATGCATAAGATCTTATTGGAGAGCAATGAAAAAGGATCCATTGAACCTCAACGAAGGCTCAATCCAATCATGAAGGAGGTAGTAAAGAAGGAAATAATCAAATGCTGGATGCTGAAATTATTTACCCTATATCAGACAGCTCCTGGGTTAGTTTAGTCCAATGTGTTCCTAAAAAAATAGGCATGACTATGGTGGAGAATGAAAACAATGAGTTCATCCTCACCAAGGTTGTGACTGGTTGGAGGATTTGCATGGACTACAGGAGGCTGAACAAAAGCATCAGGAAAGACCATTTTCCCTTGCCATTCATTGACCAGATGTTAGATAGACTTATAGGAAGAGAATATTATTGTTTCCTAGATGGGTATTCAGACTACAATCAAATTGCTATAGCACCCGAAGATCAACACAATACCACATTTACATGCCCTTATGGCACCTTTGCATTTCGGAGGATGCCATTTGGGTTATGCAATGCTCCAACAACTTTCCAACGTTGTATGATGGCAATTTTCACTGAAATGGTGGAGCAGTTTGTGGAAATTTTTATGGATGATTTTTCAATTTTTGAGAATTCTTTTAATTTTTGTTTGGAAAACCTTGCCAAAGTTCTTTAAAGGTGCGAGGAAACAAACTTGGTGTTAACTGGGAGAAGTGTCAATTCATGGTAAAGGAAGGGATTGTGCTATGCTACAAAGTTTCTCAAAAGGGGCTAGGGGTTGACAAGGCCAAGGTGGAGATAATTGAAAAGCTGCCTCCTCCTACTTCAGTTAAAGGCATTAGAAGCTTCCTTGACTATGCAGGATTTTACAGAAGGTTCATCAAGGATTTCTCCAACATTGCAAAACCCCTATGCAATTTGCTCGAGAAAGACAAAGTCTTCTGCTTTGATGAAGACTGTATTAAAGCATTCTGTGATCTTAAGGAGAAGCTAAGTACAACACCTATTATCGTGGCACCTGATTAGGCTTCACCCTTTGAGCTCATGTGTGATGCAAGTGATGTAGCTCTAAGAGCTATACTTGGACAGCATAGGAACAAGGTGTTTCACTTTATATATTACGCTAGTAAGACATTACAAGGAGCCCAACTCAACTACACTGTAACAGAGAAGGAACTGCTGGCTGTGGTGTTTTCTTTTGAAAAATTCAGGTCCTACTTGGTAGGTACAAAAGTGATTGTGTATACTGACCACTCTGCCATTAAGCACCTAGTCAAGAAGAAGGACTCAAAGCCTAGACTCATTCGATGGATACGCCTACTACAAGAGTTTGACCTGGAAATTATGGATAGAAAGGGAACTGAGAATCAGGTGGCTGACCATCTCTCCAGACTGCAACCAAACAGAGTAAACGCAGAAGAGGTCAATGAGGAGTTTTCGGATGAGCAACTCCTTCTCATATCCCAAGATGGTATGCCATGGTATGCTGATCATGTGAACTACCTGGTAAGTGGACCACTGCCACCGGATTTAACTTCACAGTAGAAGAAAAAATTCCTGCATGACGTCAATTCTTACTACTGGGATGAACCATACCTCTTCAAGCAGTGTGCTAATAAGATGATTAGGAGATGCATTCCAAAGGAAGAAATGGAGCAAATCCTGCAGCAAGGCCATGCTTCACCCTATGGAGGCCATTTTGGAGGTATTAGGACTGCAAACAAGGTGTTGTAGGCAGGTTTCTACTAGCCTTCTCTATTTAAGGACTCTCACTCTTTTGTGCTGCAATGCGACAGATGCCAGAGAATAGGAAATATATCCAGAAGACATGAAATGCCTCTCAACAACATTCTAGAAGTGAAATTGTTTGATGTATGGGGACTTGATTTCATGGGGCCATTCCCTTCGAGTTTTGGGAACCAATATATCCTGGTAGCTGTTGATTATGTTTCAAAATGGGTAGAAGCAAGTTCTTTTCCAACTAATGATGCAAAGGTGGTGACCAGGTTCCTTAAAAGGAACATTTTCACAAGATTTGGAACTCTTAGAGCCATCATCAGTGATGGAGGATCTCACTTCTACAACAGACAATTTGGGGCACTGCTGCCTAAATATAGAGTAAGACACAAAGTGGCAACTCCATACCAACCTCAAACCAGCGGGTAGGCTAAAATGTCCAATAGAGAAATCAAGAGGATCCTTGAAAAATCTGTTGGCCCAAATAGGAAAGACTGGTCCTCAAGGCTGGACGATGCATTGTGGGCCTATAGAACAGCCTATAAAACAACTTTAGGGATGTCTCCCTACAAGTTAGTGTTTGGAAAAGCTTGTCATCTACTAGTAGAACTAGAACATCAGGCATACTGGCTAGTCAAAAATTTAAATCTTAACTTGGAAGATATTGGTGAAAAAAGGATGCTGCAGCTAAATGAGTTGGAAGTATTTCGTAGCCAAGCTTACGAGAATTCTAAACTATACAAAGAAAAAACAAAGCAATGGAATGACAAGAAGATTCAGTCATGAAGCTTTGAAGAAGGACAGAAGGTGTTGCTGTTCAATTCCAAGCTAACTCTGTTCTTCTGAAAAACTGAAGTCCTGTTGGTCTGGCCCTTTTTGAATTAGCAAGGTCTTCCCTTTTGGAGCCATCGAATTGGAGGAAGAAAATCAGAGAGAACATTCAAGGTCAATGGACAGAGGGTGAAGCACTACTTGGGAGGTGATGTGGAACGCTAACACACCTCAATTCTATTGAAAAAAGGATAAAAAGGGAAGAAATCAGGCTGTTGATTATAAAACAAGCGCTTATAGGAGGCAACCCATGTTTTCATAAATTATCATTTTATTTTACAGTATTAGGTAGCTTGAATTATGCTTTTGATTTCATCTGTGTTAACATTGCAGGTCTTTAAGAGCATCTTGATCTCACAATTTGCCGCACAAAATGCTGTAGCAATAGTAACTCCCCCTAGGCAAGTTTGCCTTTATCATGATGATGCAGGACAATGGGCCTCAGGCTGGAAAGTAGAAGAAAGAAGTTGGGTTGAGGAAGTAGACAAGGCTCAGGCACCCAGATACCTGAACATAAAGGACTGACCCAACACTTAAGGCCCAGTCCCGTCTTATTGAAAAGAAAAAGAAAAAGGGGCGGGAACATATAAGGAAACCAGAAGTCACGACCCTCCACATTCTACCTCAACCCATTCCTGCACACCCTTTGCCTTCTGTCAGTTCTTTAAGCCCTGCCTTTTGCATTCCCATACCCTTCACACTCCGAAAACCCCGTTGCCTGAAAGCACAACATCCTCTCCAAGACCTTGAATTTGCAAACAATGCTAAGAATGAAGATGGTAGCAAGGAAGGCCAGCAAGATGAAGAAGTTCACCTTGGACGAAAACCAAAGGAGGCACGACGAAGAAACAGTCCAGAGGACTTTCTACGCAGAAAAAGGATTCACCTTTACACCATTCGAGGATATAGGTTTTCCAATGTATGTGGCAACAGTAGTAAAGCAACGGGGATGGAAAAATTTTGCCAAACACCCCCAGCCTGCTTTTATTCCACGGGTAAGAGAGTTCTACGCTAACTTCTCGAAGGATGCCAAGAACTGGGTTAGGGTCAGGGAGACCCGCATGCTATTCGACCGAGCCACTATAAATGAAGCCTACAAATTGAACGATGAGGATGACAACTATGCAGCGCATTTGGAGTCTTTGAAAGAACAAGATTGGGAGGAAATGCTAGCATGGGTATGCATACTAGGCACCACCTGGGACAAATCGTCTCAGGGTGCTGCAACCATAAACTGGATTTCTTTGGTGCCTGCGGCTAAAGTGTGGTATCACTTTATGAAGACTCGCCTGTTGCCCTCCACTCACGGGCAAACTGTAAGCTGAGATAGGGTGGCCATGGTTGATGCCATCATTTCGGGAAGGCCCATTAATGTAGGAAGGGTCATCAATGAGCAAATAAGAGTATGTGTTAGCCGAAAAAAAGGCAGTCTGCTCTTCCCTTCCTTTATCACCCTGCTGTGCTGCGACAATAAGGTACTTATTGCAATGGATGAAGAAATACTCAAGATGGGAGCCCTATAAGCACTATCACCATAGCTCACATTGTGCAAGACAAGAGAGAGCCAAAGCCACTAGCCACCACACAAGCCCCTCCATACTCTGAAGGCCAAGCAGCATCAACCTCAGCCCCCCAACAGGCAGACAAGACCTTCCAGCTACTCCTACAGCAACAAGCCACCATCCTGCAGCAACAAGCATTGTTCCTAAAATACCAGCAACAATTCTAGCAATGCCAACAAAAGAAGGACATTGCCCTCTAAAAAATGCTTGAGCATAATTTCAAGCAATTCTTCCCCTTCCCTGAATTCCCCACGGACCTATTCCATACCACATCTGGGGAACAACAGAGAGCACTAGAGCCCCAGACTGAAGAGGGTGAGGAATCTTAAGACTCCTCCAAGAGCAACGAGCAGAGGACAAGCCTACAGAGGACTCAAGAGGAAGATGCATCCTCTAAGGATGAAGAGCCACTTGCAAAAAGGGTAACAACCATGCAGAAGGGAAATGCCAAACTCCAGAGCCCACAATGATTAACTCAGTGAAGGAGTGGGCTCCGTAGCTCATCAAAATCTTAAAGGAGTCCATGCCACCTGGGTGCTGCAGCAATCCTGCAAGCACCCTAGGGAAGTCCCCTTCCCCTCTATTTCCTTTCTGTCAATTTTTTTTATTCAACAAGCTCTGCATGCCTGCTGTTCCTATCTTATCATACATTTTTATTTTGCCTCTTTTGTTGGGTTTGCAATATAATTAGCAGTGGGGGCACTGCTCATCTTTAAGTTTGGGGGGATGGAATTGGTGTTTGCTTTAGTGTTTGCTATGGTGTTTGCTGTGGAAGTAGTGTTGCTTTAGTGTTTGCTATGGGGTTTGCTGTGCTTGATTAAATGAGTTTGTTTCAATCTGTGCTAGGTCTTGTGTTTGTTTCTTATTTGATTGTGTAAAAATATGGGTTTATGTCTGATGAGTAATTAGCTTTTAGCAATTAGGAAGCTCTTATAATGACTCTTTTAAAAAAAAGAAAAACAAACAAAAGAAAAAGAGATGAGTCTGGCATGTGTATTTCATGGCCTGCTGTTAGTTTAGGAAGCTCTATGAGGAGGGCTGTAACTTGACTGATAATAAAAATAGAAATTCTGCATGTCAACCCTACACAACCGGGACCTTCTTCTATGAACACGAGACTATGGTCAGTCTTAGTAAGAGAAACTTGGTGATTTTTTAGGATTTGGACTTAGGATTTTAGAGTTAATATTGTGAGCCTCCTACTGAATGACAAAAAGAGGCATGAGCTATTGTTAGAAGGGCTTAAGTTTAGGGGAAGAAAAAAAAGTGAAGTAGTTGCCACTTCAATTCCTCTGTTGTCCCTTAGTAACCAGGGGTATGCATGAGTCCCATGTGTGCTTTTGCGTAAAACAGTGACATTAGGGTATGAGTAGAATAGCACTTAAAGTTGATAGTGCTGAGTAACCGGGTGCCTTCATCTTAAATGTTGGCATTCGCGTCAAAAGGCACCAATGACCAGTGCTGCAGCAAAGAGAAAAAAAAAGAAAAAAGAAGAAGAGAGAAAGTTGATCCACCCCCTTAATTGCTACTATAGTTGTGCCTCTAATGTGTGCCATCTTGCTCTAGTTAAAGGGGACTTAATATATTAGCATGTAAAATCATAGGACCTTGACTGATCTTAATCCAAGTAGTTCCTAAAGGAATGACCATATCACACACACAATCACAAAGGAGGTTTCGGGTGAGGTTAAAGAAAGGAGAAGGCAGGCAGTATTTCCTAAAGAACTCTGAGAGTGAAGGCAAGCAGTAGTGCCACATGGAACTAGACAAGGGGAGTTGAAGCTTAATAGAAGTGGTTTAGTGGATAGAGTAATTTTCTTGAGGACAAGCAAGAATTTAAGTTTGGGGGGAATTGATAACTCTAATTCATTAGAGTTTCTCTATGCTTTTCTAAGGTCATTTACTCTACATTTTGATTTATTAGCATTCATGCCCCTTGATTTAATAGTATGTTTTGCCTCCCATGAATTTAAGACCACCTATTACGTTTGCTGTGAAAATTCAGTATGCATGCATAGAAAAACAGCCAGCAAACTGAATGATATTGGGTGATCTTAATCTTTTTAATATGATGCATAAGATGGGAAGCTGACCGTTTGTGATATGGTGCAGGTGGCAGTGAGTCAGGTCTGTTGCAGCAGGTGTGGCCACTACCCAGCATGGAAAAAGGGAGCACTTAGCTGACATAGCAGAGTGCTGGGAGGCATAGGGACTGTCTCCACTACTGGAAGTGGAGGAAAAGCTGCTAGCAGATGTGCAGGCCGAAAAGTAAGAAGAATTGCAGCTGACCAGGCCATCTCACTGGGACCACAATGCTTGCCTATAAAAGGCATGGACCAGAGAAGAAAAAGGGAGAGACACCGAAGGGGGTGAAAGGAGAACAGAAAAATGTAAAAAGAAATACGGAGGAATAGAAAAACGAGGGAAGGAAGCCTAAAAATCCCTTACGGGAGTGGGCTGTGAGGATACATTCTTGCCTAGGACAAGCCAACCCTGCAAGAGGGGGCACTGGATGTGAAGAAGAGGACCCCTACTGAGGATTCCCTTCCTCTCTTTCTGTGCTTCATTGTTTTAGCTTTGAATTGTATTTTTCCCTTAGTTGTATTACTCTTCACTACATGTTGGTTATCTTGGTGCTTGTAATTAGTTTGGATATGAGGCTGGGCTAAGTTTTCTGCTATGGTTGTAGATGGGTTGCAGTGAACACATGCACATTTTAATTTATAAATGATTTTGCTGCAGCATTGTTTTTGTCATTCAACTGCTTTTGCATTTCTTACACTTCTTCTATTAACTAAAGTTTAATAGTAGAAGGCTAAGGCTAACATTGACCTGGACGGGTGGTGGAGGCTGGAAAAAGGTTGGATGTTATGGGTTGGGTGAAAGACCAAAGCACAACTAATATAGGAATATATAATTGTCCCTTATGGCCAAATAGTTGGGACTTCACGCATAACTCTGGGGCTTGGCTTCATACAGGAATGTAGGACTGAATTCTAAGGGTACATGGGATGGTAGTCTGGAAAGAACCCATTCAAGAGAAAACTGGGCACTTGAGCAATTGTTATAGCAATTTTGAGAGCAAAATGAGTGCAGAAGTTCATGGCAACCTGGAAGCAACCCTAGTTCACATAAGATCTGTTTTTCCGCAACCTAGTGTATCTCAACTTGTTCAAGTCGTGTTAAGTTTTTTTAGTCTTATTTGCACTTGAACTTCATATCTTGTGAATCAAAATTATTTTGCTATAGCATTTCACGAGTCAAAAGTTTTATAGTAATTTCTAGCACACTTCCTCGTGGGACGATACTTACTCATCATTGTATTACTTGGTCACAGCACGTGCACTTGCGTACTAAAATTGCATATATACTTTTGCAACAACAATAGTATGTTAATTATGCATCAATAAAAGTTATGATTATATCTCAAAAGCTTGATATTTTTCTGTAACTTATACAGTTGAACATAAAACCTTCCTTTACTGTGTGCTTGGAATTATTTGATGGTTCTGATATAGGATTTTCCTAATGTTTTCATGAAAAATATTTTGATGTATAATAATATTTGAATAATGATAATACAATATTGTATAAGGTTTTGGATATCTGAATGTGATTTGAATTAAGAATATTTGAAATATGAGTCCCATATGTGTAACATCCCTGATTTTTTCCTAAAATACTAATAGGTATTTGCGTATTCTTTAATGTAAGGGTCGTATTGTAATTCTTTTAGAGAGTGACACTTGTGTAATTTCAATAGACTAGTAATATTGTAAATACTTTAAAGTGGTATTTTGGTATTTATACGATTTTTGGTAGAATGATATTTTGGTAATTCCAATGAAATAACTTGGAAATGTTTCTAAAACACTTAAGTAGTAGGCTGGAAGTGTTTCTAAAACACTTGAGTGGTAGGCTAGAAGTATTTCTAAAACACTTGAGTGGTAGGCTAAAAGTATTTTTAAAACACTTAAGAGGTGATGATGGTCTTGATTATCAAAGGGGAGGGGAGTGATCAGCAAAAATTCAGAAAGGTGAGAAGAGAGAGGAAGAAAAGAGAGAAAGAAGAGAGAGAAAGTGCAATAGGAGAAAATCAAGGTAGGTTTTCTTGATCCAAATTCTTCTATAATCATCTTTTCTTCAATGAATTTCCTAAATTCAAAGTATGGATGTAGGTTTTGGTGGTGAGAAATTGGTATACAAAGCTTAGGAAGCTTGTTAAGGTAGGCTTAACACCTACTCTCCATAAATTTTGATTCAATTTCTATGTTTTGCAAGTGATTAAATGTGAAATTGTGCAACATGTGGGCTGTATATTATGTGAATTTTTCTGTTCTGGTTATTTCGAATATTTGGGAAAGCTCGGTAATGCGTTTAAAGAAAGTATCAACACAAGAATTGTATATATGTGTCTCACAAATTTATAGGCTCTGAGATCACCTAATTTGGAGTCAATATGAGGGAGATATGACCCAAGAAGTAAGCAGAGGTCACAGAACATGAGGAGTCTAGAATCCAGAATTTGTAAATATGAGTACTTTTGGTGTTTGAATTTCTAGGACTAATCTGTAAGGAATTTGAAACTATAGTAAACATGAAAGTTGTAGGTTATTGTCTTAGATTTACATCGACACCCAAATCACTTAAATCAGAGTTGAAATGAGAGAGTTATGTTCTGATTAGTGAGGGAAGGTCACAGAACTTGAAGAGTCTGGAATCCAAAATTTGTAAATATGAGTGCTTTAGTGTTCGAATTTCTGAGACTAATATGTAAGGAATTTAAAAATATGGTAAACCTAAAAGTTGTAGGTAAGTGTCTCAGCTTTACATAGACACCAAAATCACCTTCATCAGAGTTGAAATGAGAGAGTTATAATATGATTCGTGAGGGAAGGTCCCAGAATACGGTCCAGCCGTGTTATGAGTTTCAAGGCCGTGTTCAGGGTTGGAAAACCTTATTTTCCACTGTTTTCTATAGGAAAAAGAACCTTATTTGTTGAAGGGATTTTATAAACCAATTGACCAAGAGAAATACTTCTAAAGTGATGGTTTTATATCACCAAAACATTATTTTCTTTACTTGATTTTAAAGGGCTTACATTGAATATTAATTTGAGATATTTGAAAGAGTGATATAGATGGAAATACCTATTGAACATATGATTTGAAATATGCTCGTGGTATGATTTGTGAAGTATATTTATATAACTCATTGAGTATGAGAATGATGTTTTTGCATTACATTTGTTATTGATTGACAAGCGTAAAGCTCGTAGTGAGTTGCTTGGTGCATATGCATTGCATTTGACTTGAGTGGACATTGACGAATATCGGTGGGTTATATGGCTGTGACGGTACCGGGTAGGGGACGCCCTACTAGCCTAAGTGAGCCGATGAGGCCACCCAACCAAATGAGAATAAAAGAGAAGCAATGAGTGAAAATGTGTGTTTTTATAGCTATGGCATGCGATGAGCATTGCGCAACATGAAGAGCTATGTTTTTCATGCATTGAGTGTGCCAGATCGTCGAGTGAGGCAGGTGTATTAAAAGATATGATTTTATCATAAAAGCTTGATATTTTCTGTAGTTTATACAGCTAAACATAATATCTATTTTTACACATTTTATTATAAAAGGTTGAGTCTACTTTGAACCTTGTTCTCACTATTTTGTGGTGCTATGTTCAGATAAAAGGAAGTGAGATGCTTCCATGGACGACGTTGCTGGTAAAGATCCCGATGTCAGCACCACCTCCTCACCCTTGGTGTTTCAAGGGCGGTGTGTTGTATGGGGACTCTTGTATTTGTATTGTAATTATGACTTGTATTGTATCATCAATACTTATGCGGGATTTGTAATATACATATATGAGTATTTATGCATATATATATATATTGTTATGAGAAATTTGATAAAAAGAAAAAAAATATGGTGTTACAATATGGATGTACCTTTGAACTGCAATTTTCTATGTGATAAATTTATATATATATGAGTATATCTATATATTGACCTAAGAGGTTATAGGAGGTTTTATCTGCTCATTGAGTTGTCAAACTCACTACACGATATCTATATTTTTTTTTCATATAAGAATACAGAATTTTGTTCTTTCCCTTTAGATAGTTGATCAGTTAGACAATATAGTCTCTGGGTCATCCTACCTTGTTTTCAGGGCTCACAGATTTTGGTTTTATTTGTACTTGTACTCTAGAGTATGCTCTGAATGCCACAGGCAGGATCCCTGGTTCTACTATTATTATGATATTTATAGACTTGGTCTGTATATTGTGTATAAATGAGAGAACTTATATGTATCTACTTCTATGATAAAGGAGTATATTATGCAAGTTATTGTAAATATCTATTTGTAAAGTATGTGTTTCATGTACTCTTATGTAATATCCCAAATTTTTTTATTTTTACATAATATTTTATTATAAATAAATATTTTGTTTTAAATGACTATGCATGTTTTGCTGGAAGTAAATATATTTTTGTTTAAAATAATTATTGTTTACTTAAAATAATTATATTGGCCTCTAATAAATTTTTGTTGTATTTTTAGAAATATTCTTTCTTTTATTATGCATAAAGATATTTATTTTGTGATTTGTTTTATTAAGATTTTTATCAAGAAAATTCATGATTTAAGAGTTTAACTAAAGATTTATGAGAATGTAAATTTTTAGAAATTTTTGGGATGTTTTAGGATGAAAACGGTATTTATATGAATATATATAGAATAAAATAAAAATAATATTAAATATTTAATTATTAAATAATAATAATAAAAAAGAAAAGAGGAAACGGGGAGGGGGAGACGAATCGAAAGAAGGGTGATATTCTGCAGAATTTGATGAATAGTAAGAATAGTAATATCTGTTTTTCTCTTTAGATCTGGAGTATTTATTGGCTTCTGATCTCAAAACTAAGGGTACCATTGGATTCATAACAGAGAATACTATGATTTTGACCAAACAATTTTTCAAATCAGCCGTTGAATTACCGCAGATTGGAAGTAGAAAATTTCAGAAAAAAATAAACTCTAAAACTCTTACTTAGAGACTTCAAATTGGAAATCTGACATCGTAGATGGATTCAGGAGTTGGATAAACCTTAAGATATGAAATTTTTCAGCTATCTGACAACTTTTTGTTCTTGGTGAACAGTATTTTCCGCGCGATAAATAGTATTTTCCGGTGGTGAATAGTGTTTTTTGGCCATAAATAGTGATCAAACTCCTGGAGTCATTTCTTAGTTTTTTGGACTCTCTGTACACATTTTTTAGGTCTATTTGATCAAATTAAGATTGGAAAAGTGCATTTTGGGGCTGTCCAATCTAGAGCCCTTATCCTGTGAGTAGATGATTCTTTCTATGACTTGCCATATACTCTTCTTATTCTTTAAGCATGTATATGATTATTTTTATGAGATATTTACACTTTTATACGTTTCCGAAATGCATTAAAATTTTAAGAATCTTACATTTTGAAATATAGTTCAAGAAGAGTATAGTTTTGAAACTAGATTTCTGAACCCATGGAATATCTGATTTCACATGTATTTTTCATTGAATGTTGAAATGAATACTTATGCACATGACATTGATTTATAAAGCTATATGATTGCCTTGAGAAAGGGCTTGTATATGTGATAAACCCTGAATGGGTAATTTATGACAAATGAGCTGTATTGAAATTGAGACTCTAAATTATTATACTGAAAGCTCTGTTTTGAATAATATAGAATATGTGCATATGATAATTTTGTGGAGGAATCCTATTAGAAACACTGTTTTCTAACAGCAGGTGATGTTAGCCCTGGTGCGCACCTTGATACCTCAGCTAGCAGGGGTGGTGGTAGCCTCGTGTGAGGGCCAACACACGAGATATGATATGTGATGGAGAGTGGGATGCCTCCTATATGGGCGATATGCCAGTTATATGAGATGTGATTTGCCTTCCCTTGCTTTGTGCTTGGGAGATTGCTCATATTAGAGTCCCTTCGCGTGTCCTCTTGAATGGTGGTAGGGAAAACCTTGGCTGAGATGCTAAGTATAGGCAAATCCTACACCAACAAAGTACGGAAGGGATTGAACTCTAATATGGTGGTTCTGATACGGAATCCTCCTAATATTTTTACAAGAAATATTTTTAATGCATATCAATATTTGATTAATGATCATATGGTATCATATATGGTTACAAATATCTGAATGTGATTTGAACTGAGAATATTTGAAAATGCGGGTCCCATATAGATGTAGTTCTAAACTGTAATTTCCGATGTGATAAATTTTAATATATAAGTACATCCATATGTTGATCTGAGAGGTCATAGGAGGGATTATCTGCTCACTGAGTTGTCAAACTCACTACACGATACTTACATTTTTTTTAAATAAGAATACAGAGTTTGGTCCTACAGATACGTGATCAACTAAGTGTTACACTCTCTGGTGAGCCTATTTTGTTTCTAGAGCTAATAGATTTTGGTTTATATTGTACTTGTACTCTAGAGTATGCTCTGAACGCCATAGGCAGGATCCCTGCTTTTGCTGTTACTCTGATGTTTATGTACTTGTTCTGTATATGGTATATGTATGGGAGAACCTATATGTATCTATTTCCATGATAAAGGATTGAAATATTCTTGTTTATGGAAAATATATGTTCATGGTATATGTGTTTTACGTGTCCTAAAATTAGGGGCGTGACAAGTTGGTATTAGAGCATTAGGTTTCCCTGTGGCTATCAGAGTAAAGAATTTTGTAGTAGGACTTTGTGTAAGAGTATGTAACTGCGGACATATTTATACTCACGGTGCTGCTGTGGAATTCTATAGGGTGTCATCATCTTCTTTCTTCTGACTCTTTTCCTTAGATATGCGATGTTTAAACATTGATTCATATATTCTAAACGGTGCTTTTTGAGTATGGACTACTAGTTCAGCTTTTGAATTCATTTTGATGAACAGTGAAAAAGAGAACCCTCTTGGATATAAAGAAAAAGAATTAGCTGAAAATAAGAAGATTTCATCTGAATATAAAGGTAATGGCTTGTTTGGATGTGAAGAAGGTTTGAATTGGTTGTTTGATTTGCTTATGTGAAGCGATATGATGAATGACTAACATAATATTGATAGTGGGTTATGATGTGATCGAGGTTGTTAACTCCGAGATAACAATTTGTAATAAAGTTAGTGTTTTTGAAATATATGTAAATCTTTTTTTTTTTTTGATGGATGAGTTGGAACCTATGTATATAAATGGATTTGGTAAGCTATAGAATAGATTGAATTTGAGAGCAAAACATTTATAAAGATAATGCTTTCAATGATAGATTTTGTTGATATAAAGGATTCGAAGATAGTTTGGTTTTCAATAATATTATGTATAAGCATTAATGTAAAGGAAGGTTTGCCCATGGAAATTTAAAATTTAAGGTATGAAAAATGAGTAATTCATGTGAAGGGCTCTTGGATAGACATAAGTTTTTCATGATCGATTGTTAAGACATTGCATAAGAATGTTAAAGAATAAAGTCAAAATGGGTTGACCTTATTTAAGTGTTTTGAAATGCGTTTTAGCTGATACAGTATGAAGATGTTATCAATAGCATAAAAGGTTAGTAAAAAAAAAGTTGCAAGTAGTGAACAATTAGTGGAAGCATATACCCAGTAATTTAATCTCTGCTTTAACATCCCATAAGTGATTACAAAAAGGTGCCAAGAATATTTGGCAGTGGTGAGAGATGTTGATATAAAGTATACCAGTGTAAATCAAGTTCCAGTGGTTAGAGAATTTTCTAATGTATTTCTTGAGGAATTTCCAAGATTATTCCGAAATGATAAATAGAATTTGGTATTGATTTACTTCCTGGAACCTAATCAATGTCTATATTTCCATATAGAATGGCACCTACTGAACTTAAGGAACTGAAGAAGAAATAGTTACAAAACATGTTAGACAAGGGATTTAAATGCCCTAGTACTTTTACTTGGAGTGCTCCAGTTCTATCTGTGAAAAAGAAAGATGGATCCTTATGACTATGCATAGATTATAGACAGTTGAATAAGGTGATAGTGTGGAATAAAAACCCATTGCCTCGTATAGATGATCTGTTTGACCAGTTACAAGGTGCTCAACATTTTTCAAAAATTGAATTAATTTGATATTTGGATATCATCAATTGAGGATAAGGGAAGAGGGTATTCGAAAAATTTCTTTTAAGACTGATTATGGGTATTATGAGTTCTTGGTGATGTCATTTAATTTGATAAATGTCCCAACTGCATTCAGAGATTTAATGAATAGTAATTAGGTTATTCCTAGATCAATTTATTATTATATTTAGTGATGATATACTAGAATATTTCAAGAGTTCAGAAGATCATAAGCAACATTCAAAGATAGTATTACCAACTCTAAGGGAGTATGGTTGGTAAGGATGGTATTCAAATAGATTTTAAGAAAGTAGAAGCGATATAGGAATGAACAAATCTTACTACAACTACAGATAAAGATCCAAATCTAACTTGAGCTTTTTACGGTTGTCTATCTTCCAATCTATTTGAGCCATAGTTGGATCAGGTACATGAATATATGCTTGTAAAGCATCAATCAACTCCTCAGCATTTGAAGTCAAGATGAGAATTCGTCGTGCTGAGTGTGATATGAACATTTGTTCCATAGCATGATTAAGAAAAGACAACAGACCATCAAAGAAATTGTTAACATTTAACAAACCTATCGGTTTGTGATGCATATTTAGTTGTGCCTAAGATACTATTTGGAACATCTCTTCTAAAGTACCAAAACCTCTTGGTAAGACAATGAAGGCATCAGCATTGTTCATCATTCTAGCCATGCGCTCATGCATGGAAGCAACCCTATATTCTTCCCTATGATGTTGGATGTAGCTAGAGCTGTAGGAATAATACCTAGAACTTGACATCCTCCTGCATGTGCAGTTGTAGACATACACCCCATTAACTCACGGTTACCTCCACCATAGACTAAATAAAATTTTCTCCTGGCCAATACCATACCCAGGTTTTGTGCAGCTTTCACATACTCTCCATTTTTTCCAGGACAGGAACCACAAAAGACACAAATATTTTGAAATTGACGGAATGTGATTCCCTCCATAATTGCACACACCCTAATTTTGAGTATGAGGAGGTAAAGATATTAATGTGTGTATTTATAGAACTCAGAGAATGGTATACTTATGATAGATATGCGAATAGGCTGAGAATAACTAAAATAGCTATGTGAGTGATTGGTGGATATAAGCTAAATTGAAGGTGAAAATTTCAAAAATGACAGTAAGTATGTATATGTATAGTTGGGATAGTTGCTCATATTAGGCATATAAAGAGAATAATGTTAATATATCACCAGAAAATTTTCTTTTCCTTGATGTCCTTGATGAAGCATTGATGTCTTGATTCTTGTACAGAAGTTGTAGGTGATAGGTGAAATTGTAAAAAAAAGTACAAAAAAAATAAGTTAATTGTTGAAGAGGGACAATTAAATGATTTTTCTTGTTTTCTCAATGTTCTTATCAGTCGGCTATCGGTATTATTAAGTCGACTAGCTATTTTGAGAAATTTTAATTTGGACTGGTTAATTTACAGTTAATTGATTACATCAATTTTGAAGCAATCAACTACATCCTACAAGTTAACTACGTATTCTTTGATTTACACAGACTTTTTGTAATAACCGTAAAATTTAACGAAAAGTTCAAATTAAAGAAATTTTGAATTAAAGAGAGGATTTTTAAAATGGAGTAAGAATCGGTGAAAATAAGTTTATTATTTACATGGATTAAAGAATTACAAAAGGAATATGATAATTTATGTTTTGGCGCGCTATAAGCAAATATTTTTTTATTTGTTTAAAAATGATTAGGTTTTGCTAAAAGTAAGTAGACTTTTAATTAAAAGAAGTATTGTGTTGCTTAAAATAATTATACCGGCCTCTAATAAATTTTTATTGTATTTTTAGAAATATTCTTTCTTTTAATATGAATAAAGATATTTATTTTGAGATTTGTTTTATTGCGATTTTTTATCAAGAAAAATAATGATTTAAGAGTTCAACTAAAGGTTTATGAGAATGTAAATTTTTAAAATTTTTTGGAATATTTTAGGATGAAAAACGGAATTTATATGAATTTATATAAAAGAAAATCCTATTATTTAATTATTAAATAATAATAATTATTAAAAAATAAAATAAAAAAATCAATAAATAAATGAAAGGGGAAGGGGAAACGAGGACGAAAGGCAAAATGTTCGGGAGAAAAAAACGGAGAGAAGGAATAGTAGTGAATAGTGAGTGAATAGTAACATCCAACTTTATCTCTCGATCTGGAGTGCCTATGGGCTTCCGATCTCAAAACTGAGAGTGCTACTGGATTCAGGGCGAAAAATACTTCAGTTTTGACCGATCAGTTTTTCAAATTCACCGTTGAGTTGCCATAGATCTAAAGTAGAAAATTTTCGTAAAAAGTAAATCTTGAAACTCTTATTTAGAGATTTCCAATTGGAAATCTGATACTGTAGATGAATTTAGAAGCTAGATAAACCTTAGGATAGGAGTTTTTTCTGGTCATTTGGTAACTTTTTATGTGGCGGTAAATAGTGTTTTCCGAAATAAATAGTGGCAGTGAATAGTGATTCAAGTGGTGAATAGTGCGGTGAATAGTGACCAAACTCCCAGAGTTATTTCTAAGATTTTTGGACCCTTCGGACACGTTTTTGAAACTTATTTGGTCAAATTCAGACTTAGAAAGAAACATTTTAGGGCTATCCAATCTGGAGCTCTACCTGGTGAGTAGATAACTCTTTCTATAACTTGCCCTATACTCTTTTTGAACTTTAATTGTATAATTGATTATGTTTACAAGTGATTTATGCTTTTATATGTATCTGAAATGGATTAAGGTATCTGGAATTGATTACTATCAAAAATATAGTTCAAGAAGAGTATGGTTTTGCAAATGAGATTATTGAACTCATTGAATATGTGATATTGTATACGACGCATTGTTTTATAACGATATTTGATTGCCTTGGAGAAAGGGCATATATATATATATATGTGTGTGTGTGTGTGTGTGTGTGTGTGTGTGATAAACCCTGAATGGGTAATTTATAATAGATGAATTTTGAAATACATTGAACATGTGATTTTTACATATATTTTTCTTTATATGGAAAATGAAAAATGTTATGCACATGATATTGATATGTTTGCCTCGGATTTGGGCATGTATATGTGATTCCCTGATTGGGAAGTTTTGACAGAGGAATGTACTGAGATTGAAAGCTCTGTTTTGAATGATATGTAAAGTTATAAGTTGCCGAATATAATTGAATGGCAAGCATAAAGCTCATGGCGAGTTGTTTGATAATTATGCATTGCATTTGATGGATGTGCACTTTTATACATTTTTATATATATATGTATTGATGAATATTGACGGGTTATATGGCTTGAGATTGTATTGTGAAGAAGGTATTAGTGGTAATGTGAGGAGGCAGAAGGGTGATGAACTCACATTCCTTGATTACCTATTGTGATGATGACAGTGGTAATGTGAGGAGGCAGAAGGGTGATGAACTCACATTCCCTGTTGACCTATTGAAGTTGTAGTCAGTGGTAATGTGAGGAGGCAGAAGGGTGATGAACTCACATTTTCTGATTACCTATTGTGGCTGTGATTATAGAAATGTGAGGAGGCAGAAGGGTGATGAACTCACATTCCATGTTTATCTATTGAGTATATTGAAAGTTGTGACATACTTGAGCATTATATAAAAATAATGAATTTTTAATGCATATTAAGTTTGATTTAAGACCATATTGTATTATATGTGGTTACAGATATTCGAATGTGATTTGAACTGAGAAAATTTGAAAATGCAGGTCCCATATGGATGTATCTCTGAATTGTGATTTTCAATGTGATAAGTTTAAAAATAAAGAGTACATACATATGTTGACCTGAGAGGTTATAGGAGGTATTGTCTGCTCACTGAGTTGTAAAACTCACTACACATGGTTGACATATTTTTAGATAAAGACCCAGAGTTTGGTCTTGCAGCTTCTTGATCGACTAGGTGTCGTACTTCTGTGATGAGCCTAAATTGTTTCTTGGCTCTCAGTATTTACAAATGTAATATAAATGTACTCTAGAGTTGCTCTGAACGTCACAGGCAGGATCCTTGCTTCTGCTGTACTCTGATGTATATGTACTTGATTTGTATATGGTATCTGTATGGAAAAACCTATTTGTATCTGTTTCCTTGATAAAGGATTGAGATATTCATGTTTATGGAAAACATATGTTCATAATATACGTGTTTCACGTGCCCTAAAATTAGGGGCGTGACACTTTTCTAAGCTCAGAAATGTTTCTTTTTCCATGTGCTATTTTTCCACCGAATATCAATAGCTTTAAAATAGATTTTAGCACATATATTCAAAAACTTGTGGTCACCAATCTTGCTGAAATAACAGCTAATTTTTTTTTTTTTTACAGATTTTTAAGAATTAAGGCCACCGATTTTAATTTTCCCCAATGCTTTGTCCAAATTTTTGACTTTATATTTTGGCACCGTTTTCTATTATGCTTTTCGTCTGTTCTACTGCATTTTTTTTCTTATTAATGTTTGGCATTAAATACAAAGTTCTTTTCCATCATTACAAGAAAAGTTAATTTATTTTCTTTGAAACTCAATTATTATGGTGTTCAAGTTGTTAGTAGGTTAAAGTAATGAAAAGTTTGAAAGGAATGGACGGATGATGGCCTTATGGTGTTTTGACGAATGTAATCAAGAGAATTAGTGGTGTTGAAGTTCTTGAGGAATAAAATATGGGAAGTCGAATTTAAATTAATCTTTGAACTCTTAATTTGGAAATATGGAGAATAATATAAGTGATTAAGATATTTGTGTTAAAGGTTTATATCATGCTAAATTGAGTCTAGTATCTAGGATGTGAATTATGTTGAAATTAGAAATTCATGTATGAGTAATTGTTGGAAAAAATCTTCTTGAAATGATTGGGTGAATTAAACAGGATTGATATAAGCTATAATGAGGTGTTTTTAGATATGTAGAAGAAAGGCTTGAAATTTTTGATAATAAATTTATTGGTGTTAATAAGAGGGTATAGAGTTACTGTGATGAGATAAGTTGGAATTGTTAGACATGTGCCAATAATACATAAACGTTATAAAATGTTTGGTGGATTTAGTGCTACGTATGTTTAACATATTGATTAATGGATTTTATGATAAAAATAGATGATAGATTAAGATCATGGGATGATGTTGACATGTGAGAATTAAAGATGACTTGATAGAAGTCTGGAATAAGAAAAGATAGTTACCTAATATGGGTGTGAATATATTCTTTTATGTGTGTGTTTCCTAATATTGACTTATAGATATATGCATGTGAGCTTGAGGGTATAAAGGAATGAGATCTACAATGGTTTAAGAGTTCCTTATATGTATATATATAATCTGTTGAGTATTTTGCATAAAGTGAAATTGATTAGAAAATAAATACAAGCAACTCAATACTGGTCAAAAGTCTATAAGGACCATGAATGTTGAGCACTAGAAATTATTAGTTGGTGACCACATATTCTTGAAGGACTCACCAATGAAAGAGGTAATGAGACTTTAAAAGATGAGAAAAGTTAAGCTCTAGTATATAGACTGTTTTGAAAATTTGAATAAGTAAGCATAGTAGTATATTGCCTAACTTTGTCATCAGGATTAAGTAATGTGGATATAGTCTTTCTTGCATCAATGCTAAAGAAGTACCTATTAGTTTTTTTTACATGATTCCAGAGAATTCAAGTGAAGAACTTATGAATGAAAAAAATTCCTATAGTTAAATTATATGGCAAAATCACTAAAGTGAAGAGATATATTAAAAAGTAAAGATGATGTACAAAAAAAATATCCCCAATTATTTGAGTAATAAGGTTAGTAACTCTGAGTTATGCCTTGATTTCATTCCCTACATGTGGTAGGATGGCTAAAATTTGAGGACTGAATTTCTTAAGGGGGAAAGAATGTAATATCCCAAATTTTTTATTTTTAAATAATATTTTATTATAAACAAGTATATCTTTTTTAAATGACTATGCATGTTTTGCTGGAAGTAAATATATTTTTGTTTAAGATAATTATTGTTTTACTTAAAATAATTATATTGGCCTCTAATAAATTTTTTTTGTATTTTTAGAAATATTCTTTCTTTTATTATGCATAAAGATATTTATTTTGTGATTTGTTTAATTAAGATTTTTATCAAGAAAAGTCATGATTTAAGAGTTTAACTAAAGGTTTATGAGAATGTAAATTTTTAAAAAAATTTGGGATGTTTTAGGATGAAAAACGATATTTATATGAATATATATAAAATAAAATAAAAATAATATCAAATATTTAATTATTAAATAATAATAAATAAAAAGAAAAGAGGAAACAGGGAGGGGGAGACGAATCGAAAGAAGGGTGAGATTTTGTAGAATTTGATGAATAGTAGGAATAGTGTGAATAGTAACCTCCATTTTTTTTTCTTTAGATCTGGAGTGCTTATTGGCTTCCGATCTTAAAATTAAGGGTACCACTAGATTCATGACGGAGAATACTATAATTTTGACCAAACAATTTTTCAAATCAGTCGTTGAATTGCCACAAATCGGAAGTAGAAAATTTCAAAAAAAGATAAACTCTAAAACTCTTACTTAGAGACCACAAATTAGAAATCTGATACCATAGATGGATTCAGGAGCCAGATAAACCTTAGGATATGAAATGTTTTAATTATCTGACAACTTTTTGTTCTTGGCGAATAGTATTTTCCGATGGTGAATAGTATTTTTTGACCATGAATAGTGATCAAACTCCTGGAGTCATCTTAAGTTTTTGGACCCTCTGGACACATTTTTTAAGTCTATTTGATCAAATTAAGATTGGAAAAGTACATTTTAGGGCTATCCAATCTGGGGCCCTTACCTTGTGAGTAGATAATTCTTCCTATGACTTGCCTTATACTCTTCTTGATCTTTAAGCATGTATATGATTATGTTTATGAGATATTTACACTTTTATATGTTTTCGAAATGCATTAAAATTATCTAAATTGCTTACATTTTGAAATATATTTCAAGAAGAGTTTAGTTTTGAAACTGGATTTTTGAACCCATGGAATATCTGGTTTCACATGTATTTTACATTGAATGGTGAAATGAATACTTATGCACATGGCATTGATTTATAAAGCTATATGATTTCCTTGAGAAATGACTTGTATATGTGATAAACTCTGAATAGGTAATTTATGACAGATGAGCTGTATTGAAATTGAGACTCTGAATTATTATACTGAAAGCTCTATTTTGAATAATATGGAATATGTGCATATGATAATTTTGTGGAGGAATCTTATTAGAAATACTATTTTGCTAACAGTAGATGATGTTATCTCTGGTGCGCACCTTGATATCTCAGCTAGCAGGGGTGGTGGGAGCCTCGTGTGAGGGCCAACATATGGGATATGATATGTGATGGAGAGCGGAATGCCTCGTATATGGGCGATATGCCAGTTATATGATATGTGATTTGCCTTCCCTTACTTTGTGCTTGGGAGATTGCCCATATTAGAGTCCCTTCGCATGTCCTCTTGAATGGTGGTAGGGCAAACCTTGGCTGAGATGCTAAGTATAGGCAAATCCTACACCAACAAAGTACAGAAGAGATTGAACTCTGATATGGTGGTTTTGATACGGAATCCTCCTAATATTTTTACAAGAAATGTTTTTAATGCATATCAATATTTGATTAATGATCATATGGTATCATATATGGTTACAGATATCTGAATGTGATTTGAACTGAGAATATTTGAAAATGCGTGTCCCATATGGATGTACTTTTGAACTGTAATTTCCGATGTGATAAATTTTAATATATAAGTACATCCATATGTTGATCTGAGAGGTCATAGGAGGAATTATCTGCTCACTGAGTTGTCAAACTCACTACACGATATGTACATTTTTTTTCCAGTTAAGAATACAGAGTTTGGCTCTGCAGATACGTGATCAACTAAGTGTTACACTCTCTGGTGAGCCTATTTTTTTCTAGAGCTCATAGATTTTGATTTATATTGTACTTGTACTCTAGAGTATGCTCTGAACGCTACAAGCAAGATCCCTGCTTCTGTTGTTACTCTGATGTTTATGGACTTGTTCTGTATATGGTATATGTATGGGAGAACCTATATGTATCTGTTTTCATGATAAAGGATTGGAATATTCTTGTTTATGGAAAATATATGTCATGGTATATGTGTTTCACGTACTCTAAAATTAGGGGCGTGACATCTTAAATTGAAGGCGTGACAATTCTAATTTCTAAGTCATTGTAGGGTTAGTGGGCCTCCATAGGGGTCGGCTAGATTATATATAATCATATATAGAATATTTGAATATTAAATTTTTTTAATATGATTTATACATTATAAATTATAAAATTTATAATTTATATAATTTCCTTACAATCCAAATCATAAATCCTATTGTATTTAAATAATATAAAGTAATTTTATCAAAAAGCATTTAGATTAAATATCAAATATAATACTGCAAAATTTTACTTTATTTAATTTACGATTAAGTCAAAAATTTAATTAAATACCTCATTATGAAACGTGTAACATCCCGTAATTTTTATTTTTAAATAATAATTTTTTGCTATAAATAAATATATTTTTATTTGTTTAAAAATGATTATATTTTGCTAAAAATAAGTATATTTTTAATTAAAGTAATTATTTTTTTGCTAAAAATAATTATATTGGCCTTTAATAAATTTTTGTTATATATAAAGATATTTATTTTGTGATTTGTTTTATTGAGATTTTTATCAAGAAAAGTCATGATTTAAGAGTTTAACTAAAGATTTATGAGAATGTAAATGTTTAGAAAATTTTGAGATGTTTTAGGATGAAAAACGGTATTGATATGAATATATATAAAATAAAATTTTATTATTCAATTATTAAATAATAATAATTATTATTATTATAAAGAATAAAGAAAAGGGGGAAGGGGAGACGGAAATCGTGAAATGGAAAAGAAGATAATAAATAGTGAAATAGTGTGAATAATATCTCCATATTTTCTCTTTAATATGGAGTACCTATTGGTTTCTGATCTCAAAACAAAGGGTACCACTGGATTCAGGACGAAGAATACTACGATTTTGACTGAACAATTTCTCAAATCAATCGTAGAATCGCCATAGATTAGAAGTAAAAAATCTCAAAAAAAGGTAAACTATGAAACTCTAACTTAGAGACCTCAAATTGAAAATCTGATACCGTAGATGGATTCAAGAGTTAGATAAACCTAAGAATATGAAATTTTTCAGCTATCTGACAATTTTTTGTTCTTGGTGAATAGTATTTTTCGGCCATGAATAGTGACCAAGTTACCGAAGTCATTTTCTTGATTTTTGGACCCTCCGGACATGTTTTTGAAGTCTGTTTAATCAATTGTGGATTGAAAAGTGCATTTTGAGGCTGTTCAATCTGGAGCCCTTATCATGTAAGTAGATGATTTTTTCTATGACTTGCCCTATACTGTTCTTGATCTTTAAGCATGTATTTGATTATGTTTATGAGATATTTACACTTTTTAATGTTTCTGAAATGCATTAAAATTTATCTAAATTGCTTACAATTTGAAATATAGTTCGAGAAGAGTATAGTTTTGAAAATGGATTTATGAACTCATCGTATATCTTATTTCACATGTATTTCTCATTAAATGATAAAATAAATATTTATGCATGTGGCATTGATTTGTAAAACTATAAAGTTACTGATTATGATTGAATGGCAAGCGTAAAGCTCATGGAGAGTTGCTTGATAATTTTACATTGCATTTGATGAATATGCATTTATATATATGTATTTATATGTATGGATGAATATCGACGGGTTGTATGTTTTGTGACGGTACCGAATAGTGGATGCCCTATTAGCCTGAGTGAGCCAAGGGAAGGCCCCTCCAACCGAGTGACAATAGTAGTATGAGGAGGAAGATGGGTAATTGACTCACATTCCTTGATCACTATTGTGACTGTAGTCGATTAGTCACTATGCATATAGCAAATGAGTGTGTGGGTTGATCAAATCGCCGAATGAGGTAGGTCATTTTAAATTGGGTTGACCAGATTGCCGAATAAGGCAGGCCATTTTAAAAATTTATAACTTTATCTCAAAAGCTTGTTATTTTACTATAGTTTTTACAACTGAGCATAACAACATTTGTATAATGATTATACCATGCTGAATATGGTTTGGATAGTTGAATATCCTTTTATTTGAAAATATTTGAAATACGGGTCCTATATGAATGTACTTCTGAACTGTATTTTCTAAGTGACAAATTTTAAAATATGAGTACATCCATATGCTGACTTAAGAGGTCATAGAAGGTATTATTTACTCAATGAGTTGTCAAACTCACTACATGATATTTCTACATTTTTCAGATGAGAATACAGAGTCTGATCCTGCAGATAGGAGATCAGCTAGGTGACATATTCTCTGGGTGAATTTACGTTGCTTTCAAGGCTCACAGTTTTGAATTATACTGTATTTGTATTCTAGAGTGTGCTCCGAATGCTACAGGCAGGATCTTTGCTTCTGTTGTTACTTTGACATTTATAATTTGGTTTGTATAATGTATATACATGAGAGAATCAATATATATCTATTTCCATGACAAAGATTAGTATTATGCATGTTATGAAAAAAATATTTGATTGCGGAAAAAAATATATTTGTTTCACTTGCTCGTAAATTGGGGGCGTTACAAGTTGGTATCAAAGAATTTGGTTTTCCTGTGGCTATTAGAGCAAATGATTCTTTAGTAGGACCTTTAGTATGGGTATGAGCCAGACATATTGAATAGTGATTCTGACCGTAAATAGTACCTCCACAGTTGAGAATATCTGACTTGGAACCTTGATTTTATGAGTAGATGATTCTTCCTATGACTTGTTAGGTACTCTTCTTGACCTTTAAGCGTGTATTTGAATATGTTTATGAAATGCATTAAAATTATTTGAATTGTTTATAATTTAGAATTTAGTTCAAGAAGAGTATAGTTTTGAAAATGGATTTCTGAACTCATGGTATATATGATTTCACATGCATTTCTCATTAAATGAATATTTATGCACGTGGCATTGATTTATTAAACTATATGATTGCCTTGAGAAAGTGCATGTATATGTGATAAACCCTGAATGGGTAATCTATGACAGATGATTTGTATTGAGACTGAGATTATGTATTATACTAAAAGCTTTGAATGATAACGAATATGTGCATGTGATAATTTTGTGAAGAAATCCTATTAGAAACACTCTCTACTAATAGCAGGTGATGTTAGCCCTAGTGCACCTTGATACCTTAGGTAGTGGGGATAGTGCTAGCCTCGTGTGAGGGCCAACACACGAGATATAATATATAATGGAGAGCAGGATGCCTTCTATCTGGGCAAGATGCCATATGAGATGTGATTTGCCTTCCCTTGCTTTGTGCTTGGGGAATTGCCCATATTAGAGTCCCTTCGCTTGTCCTCTTGAATGGTGGTAGGGAAAACCTTAGCTGAGATGATAAGTATGGGCAAATCCTATAAACAAAGTACGGATGGGATTGAACTTTGATATGGTGGTTTTGATAAGGGATCCTCCTAATATTTTTATAAGAAATGTTTTTAATGCATATCACTGTTTGGTTAATGATCATATTGTATCATATATTGTTACATATATCTGAATGTGATTTGAACTGAGAACATTTAAAAATGCAGGTCCCATATGGATGTACTTCTGAGCTATAATTTCCTATGTGATAAATTTTAATAAATTAGTACATTCATATGTTGATATGAGAGATCATAGGAGGTGTTATTTGCTCACTGAGTTGTCAAACTCACTACACGATATTTTTATAATTTTCAGATAAAAATACAGAGGTTGGCCCTACAGCTACGTGATCCGCTAGGTGTTATATTTTCTAGGTGAGTCTACATTGCTTCCAAGGCTCGAAATGTTTTAAAATATTATGTCATTGTAATCTAGAGTATGCTCTGAACGCCACGAGTAGGATCCCTACTTCTGCTGTAATATTGTTAAGTGTAGCTTTGGCATATATAATTAGCTATACTGGAAACTTGTAAACGTATGATATTTTCCTGATATGTGATATTGTGAGCCTTATGAAAATAAATATGTGGTGAAATTTTTTGATAGATGTGTTATTCGCGTTCCATTAAATTGGGGCGTGACATTACAGGTCAATTACCTTTTCTATGCATAAAAAGTAAAATGATTTTGGAATTTTGTGATTTCTAATTTAGGGTTTTTTGGTACACGTCACAAATTTGTGTTACATAAACCTAGTCACCAGAGCAAACTAATATTCACTAATTTCTCAATTGCATGAAGAATATATGTTGTATTTTTTTTCACACAATTAACGAGACAATAATTTAAAATTTTAAAATAAAATTGCAAGAACTATTAATTCTGAAAAAAAATATATTTAAATTTTGCTTTCAATGTAATTTGAGTTTCAATTACCCAACCAGATTTCATATACTTGAATGTAGTACCAAATTATACAAAGTGCAAAAGTATAAAAAAAATTTCTGAGAAAGTTGGTGGAGATAAGATTGCAAAGCATTATAGACTTGTTGTCAACCATTTTGAGAAAGATGGACTTGGTCCCAGAAGAATGATGTTTCTGGGTTCTCACTGTAATAACTGTAAAATTTAATGAAACTTCCAATTAAAGAAAATTTAGAATAAAAGAGAGAATTTCGAAAATGGGGATAAGAACTATAGAAAATATGTATATTTACTACATGGGTTAAAGAAATACAAAAAAAATATATGAAAATTTATGATTTGAGGCATAATTTTTATTTTGTAAATGATAGTATCTTGCTATAAACAAATATATTTTTATTTGTTTAAAAATGATTATGTCTTGCGAAAAATAAGTATACTTTTAATTAAAATAATTATTGTTTTGCTTAAAATAATTATATTGGCCTCTAATACATTTTTGTTATATTTTTAGAAATATTCTTATAAAGATATTTATTTTGTGATTTGTTTTATTGAGATTTTTATCAAGAAAAAAATCATGATTTAAGAGTTTAACTAAAGGTTTATTAGAATGTAAATTTTTAAAAATTTTGGGATATTTTAGGATGAAAAACGGAATTTATATGAATTTATATAAAAGAAAATCTTATTATTCAATTATTAAATAATAATAATAATAATTATTTAAAAAAAAGAAATAAAAAGGGAAGGGGGATGGCAATGGAGAGGAGAGAACATAGATATAAAATTGAGAATGAGTGAATAGTAACGTTTAACTTTCTCTCTAGATCTGGAGTGCTTATTGGCTTCCGATTTCAAAACTGAAGATGTTACTGGATTCAAGATGAAGAATACTACGGTTGTGACTGATCAATTTTTCAAATCATCTGTTGAATCGCTGTAGATCTGAAGTAGAAAATTTCAAAAAAAGGTAAATTCTGAAACTCTTACTTAGAGACCTCTAATTGAAATTCTAACACTGTAAATGGATTCAGGAGTTAGATAAACCTTAGGATATGAATATTTTCGGCCATCTGACAGCTTTTTGTTCGTCGTGAAAAGTGATTTCTGGCAGGTGAATAGTGTTTTCCAGTTGTGAATAGTGACCAAGTTCCCGAAGTTGTGTTCTTGAGTTTTGAACCGTCTGGATACGTTTTTGAAGTCAATTTGAGCAAATTGAGACTGAAAAAGTACATTTTAGGGCTATCCAATCTAGAGCCCTTACCCTGTGAGTAGATGATTCTTCTATGACTTGCCTTTACTCTTTTTGAACTTCAAATTGATAAATGAGTATGATTGCAAGTTATTTATACTTTTATATGTTCCTGAAATGGTTTAAAATATTTGAAATGGTTGCAATATGATATCTAGTTCAAGAAGAGTATGACTTTTGAAATGAGTTTTGAAACACATTGAACATGTGATTTTTAAATGTATTTCTCATTATATGGTAAAGGAAATATATTATGCATATGATATTGTTTTATACAGAGATATGTTTGCCTCGGATATGGGTATGTATACATGATTCCCCTAATTGGGAAGTTTTGACAAATGAATATACTGAGACTGAAAGTTTGTATTATATTGAGAATTTTGATTATATGACATTTGAGCATATGATATTTTTGGTGGAGGAATCCTGTTGGAAATACTGTCTGTTAACAGTAGGTCATGTTAGCCCTAATGCACCTTGATTGCCTCAGCTAATAGGGGGTGGTGCTAGCCTCGTGTGAGGGCCAACACACGGGAGATGATATGTGATGGAGAGCGGAATGCCTCCTATATGGGTGAGATGCCAGTTATGAGTTATGATTTGTCTTCCCTTGCTGTGTGCTTGGGAAATACCCATATAGAGTACCTTCACATGTCCTCTTGAATGGTAGTAGGGCAAATCTTAGCGGGATGCTGAGTTTAGGCAAATCCTGTACCACTAAAGTATAGAAGGGGTCAAACTCTGATATAGTGGTTCTGATATGGGATCCTCCAAATGTTTTCATAAGATTTATGTTGATGCATAACATGATTTTATTACCGTTATTACAACATTATTTATGAATTGAATATAGTTTATTTGAAATACGGGTCCCATATGAATGTACCTCCAAATTGTGATTTTCAATGTGACAAGTTTTAAAATAAAGAGTACATTCATATGTTGACCTAAGAGGTCATAGGAGGTGTTATCTGCTCACTGAGTTGCAAAACTCACTACACGTGGTTGACCTATTTTTCAGATAAAGACCTAGAGTTTGATTCTGCAGCTTCTTGATTGACTAGGTGTCGTACTTTTGTGGTGAGCCTAAATTGTTTCTTGGCTCTCAGTGCTTAAATTGTAATATAAATGTACTCTAGAGTTGCTCTGAACATCACAGGCAGGATCTTTGTTTCCGCTGTAAAACTGATAAATGTAGACCTGGCATGTATAATTAGTTATGTTAAAATTTGTAAATGTATGATATTATCTTGATATTCAAAAATATATGAAGTGGATTTCAAATAGATAAAGATAAAGTTATGGGACATAAGTGTTATTCGCGTTCCTAAAATTAGGGCGTGACACCCACATACTTTTTATCTCTTTTCTCCTTTAGCATCCACATGCCCACAAGTATATTGCGCACTCACACCTTCACAACATGGCTCCAATGGATTCATCAGTGATGAATTTTCTATAAAATGAGAAATTTTTTAAAAAAGACAGTAAATTACGATTACCTCATTTAAAGTTTTTGAAAATTAGATTCATGTCTCTTTTAATTTTAATTTCATATTAGAACTTCTTTAGTTACAATTTACAAGGTTAGAATCCCTTTTTGATTTCCTAATAATCACTACAGGAAAGGCGCGTTATAACTACGAAGGCATTACGATAGTCGTTTAAAACCATTACTAAATCCAGATTTAACGACGGTTTGCTAACCATCGTTAAAATCATTACATTAATGATGGTTATAGTATAACTGTCATTAAATAGTGACGGTTAAACTTTAATTGTCGTAATACGTTGAGAAAAATGATAAAAAGTAACTGTTTATAGGAAAGAGTGGGGTTTAATGACGGTTTTTAAAAAATCGTCGTAATATCACGACGGTTTTATGAAAACTATCGTTATTTAACGACAGTTTCAAGAAAACCATCAATAATATCCTGTAGTTTTTAAATAATAATATTTTACTATAAAAAATATTTTTTTTTTAAATAATTATGCATGTTTTGCTAAAAGCAAATATACTTTAATTAAAATAATGTTTGTTTTGCTTAAAATAATTATATTTGCTTCTAATAATTTTTTATTTTATTTTTAGAAATATTATTTCTTTTATTATTCATAAAGATATTTTATTTTGTGATTTGTTTTATTAAAATTTTTATCAAGAAAAATCATGATTTAAGAGTGCAACTAAAGTTTTATAAGAATAAAAATTCTTAGAAATTTTTGGGATGTTTTAGGGTGAAAACAATAATTATATGTATATAATCAAAGAATAAGTTTCAAATATTTAATTATTAAATAATAATAAGTAAAACAAAGGAGAAAGGAAACTGGAGGCAAAGCACACAGATGGAAGCAGGGGGCACAACATTTTTCTTCCGCTTTCTCTCTCTAACGTCTACATTCTCTCTAAGATTTCTCTCAATATATGCATCCAATTGAGATACTGGAGGTATCGTTGGACTCGTGACGACAAGAGTTTCAAACCTACCAATTAATTTCGTCGAAAGTTCGCCGGAAGCTAGTCGAAAAATCATGAATAGTAATGCATCGGTAACGTTTCTAAAATGCTAGATTTTTGATGGTTTTTCGAGATTCCAAATTAGGGGTTTTGTTAAGAATATAGAGTATTAGTTGTATGATAAATTTCAGAGTCAAACAACATGATTTGGCGCTCTAATTTTACAATTTTTTATTCGATGAACAGTAAATATGAACAATATTTTTATCTACGTGTATAGTGCCCAAACAATGTGTGAATAGTTTTTTTGCCCCCATGTGAATAGTGATTTTGCCTCGATGTGAACAATATTTTTAGCATGAACAGTCATCAGTTGACTGAGCTCTCGGAGTCATTTTTTAGATTTTTGGACCCTCCAGATTCATTTTTGAGGTCTATTTGGTCACATTTGGATTGAAAAAGTGCAATTTGGGGCTGTCTAATATAGGGCACTTACCTTGTGAGTAGATTATTCTTTCTATGATTTACCCTATACTCTTTTTGAACTTTAAATGTATAATTGATTCTATTTTCAAGTTATTTATATTTTTATATATCTCTAACATGGATTAAATTACTTGATTTGTTTACAATCTGGCATATAGTTCAAGAAGAGTATGGTTTTGAAAATAAATTTTTGAACTCATTGAATATATGATTTTAAATGTATTTCTCATCATATGATAAAGAAAATATATTGTGCACGTGACATTGATATGTAAAGTTATAAGATTGCCTTTGAATAAAGTATGTATATGTCATTACCCTGATTGAAAAGTTTCTGACAGAGGAATTGTATTGAGACTGAAAATTCTGAATTTATACTGAAACTTCTGTTTTGAACAATATGGCATATGTGTAAATAATAATTTTTGTGGAGGAATCCTATTGGAAACACTGTTTGCTAATAGCAGGTGATGTTAGCCTTAATGCACCTTGACACTTCAGCTAGCAGGGGTGGTGCTAGCCTCATGTGACGGCCAACACACGGGACATGATATGTGAAGGAGAGCAGGATGCCTCCTATTTGAGTGAGATGTCAACTATATGGTATATGATTTGCCCTCCCTTACTGTGTGCTTGAAAAATTGTCCATATTAGAGTCTCTTCGTGTGTCATCTTGAATGGTGGTTGGACAAACCTTAGCTGTGATACTGAGTTTAGGCAAATCTTACACCACCAAAGTACGGAAGGGCTTGAACTCTGATATGGTGGTTCTGATATAAGATCCTTCTAATGTTTTCATGTGAAATATTTTGATGCATAACAACATTTTTTTAATGATTATACAATACAGTATATGATTTTGGATATATGAATATCCTTTGATTTGAGAATATTTGAAATACAGGTCCCATATGGATGTACTTCCGAACTGTAATTTTTTACACGATAAATTTTAAAATATAAGTACATCCATACATTGACTTAAGAGGTCATAAGAGGTATTATCTGCTCATTGAGTTGTCAAACTCACTACACAATATCTACATTTTTCTTTCAGATAAAAATAAAGAGTTTAGTCCTTCCTCTTCAAATAGTTGATCAGCTAAACGACATAATCTCTGGGTGAGCGTACTTTGTTTATAGGGCTCGTAGATTTTGGTTATGTTGTACTTGTACTCTAAAGTATGCTTTGAACGCCACAAACATGATCTTTACTTCTGTAGTTACTCTGATATTTATAAATTTTGTCTGTATATTGTGTATACATGGGAATACTTGTATGAAATTGTTTCCTATGATAAATGAGTATATTATGCATGTTATGGCAAAATCTGTTTGTAAAGTACGCGTTTCACGTGCCATGACGGTTAAAACTAAGCATAACAACAGTTATTTATGAAAACCCTTGTTAAGTTGGTTCAACAACGGTTTATAAACTGTCGTCAATGGGTTTAATGATGGTTTTTAAACTGTCGTTAAACCATGCCCATTTTTATAAATTTGTTTTCCCCTTTTATTTTTATTATGAACACTTTAACTTCTAGTTTTTGCTTATGAAATACATCAGTTATCGTACTGTGGTGTGCTGTGTGAACTTTTTTTTTTTTTTTTATCTAACACAAGGAATGTCATGTAATGATATAAATATGGTTGAGTAGTTTTTTTAGAATATTGTATGTTCAAATAATTTTGCTAAATTAATTTTTATTTGTTTTTGTGAAGAATGTTTAATAATTTATCAATTGTCGTGCTTCGTTTCTTTAGAATCACGTTGAAGGTATGTAATTTAATTTTTTTTTATTTTGTAGAAATTTTTTTCCATATATTATATTTTCGAATGCGATAATAATATGTATTATTTGTATTTCATATTTAATTAAAAAAATAGTTTGCATTGTAATGTACAAATATGAATAAAATTTATAATTTGGTCACTTTTGCAATGTATATTATATTTAATATTATAATATATTATGTGACGACGTTGAAGGATGGTTTGTGGCTGAAATCCATGATTGACAGTTCCTAAATCGTGGCTTAACGGTTGTGCTTGATTGTGGCCAAGATTCAGTTCTAGTTTCTAGGAAGCTTTGGCTTACAGTTTTCTGGTCTCTGGGAACGAAGTTTCCCACATCTTTGTTGGCCGAAAACCATGGCTAAATCATGACCCTGTTTGACCAGATTTAAAGTTTATATATTTAAAAAAAAAAAAAAAGACGGTGGTTATGGATCTTCTGCGTTTTCACGGGGAAGAGGATAAAGATGGGGTATGGAGCTTCTCACCCCATGGCCCACGTGATGTCATGGGTGATGTTATATATATATATATATATATATAAATAAGCAAAATAATACAAATAAATCTTTAACCTTGCAAGGATTTGAACGTGGGGCAGTGGGAAAACCACTCAGATTACTTGACATCATCTCAACTAGATGCACTTTGTACATTATTTAGTTATTTAGTTATTTATTCATATATTTTAATATAATCTAAATTAATATATTTGATAGATTATGCAATAATATATTATTATATACCAGCAATTATGATATTATTTTATATAATTATGAACTTATCAATCATAAGCATAATTATACAAAATCTTTTGGATTGAATATATATTGCATTAAATTGATATATTTTGTAAATTATGCGATAATAAATTGGCCTGGTATATGTCAGCGAATAAAATGTTATTTTGTATAATTATAAACTTGCCGATCATGACTATAATTATACAAAACTTTATGAGATCAAATAATTTGAATTCTTTTAGAATTTAAATGAATATATACTTTTGATAATGGACATGCTCTATCGGTGTGACATTATCCAAATATATTTTGTGTTGATCTATTTTATCATGAGTTTGTTAGCAGTAAATGTATAATGTTTTAATGTCTATTGTACCCTATCCGTATAGAGGTATTGAATACATTCTTGTGTTAGTCCTTTTATGAGCCAATTTCGTGGTGTGCAATAGTTTTCTTGGTTTATTGTAATCCAGGACCCTCCGACGGGATTATGATAAACAATCTTGTGAATATAGTTGCACAAGCTGAGTTTTGGAGGAAACGTTGTTTTATAATTATGATACACACACATAATTAACGTTTCCTAATTATATTCCCTCAGCTTCTATACATATGCAACTATCGGCAGTGAAAACTCTTAATGGGACTAATTATGATGACTAGAAGGAGTCTCTAGATGTATTTGGCTCTAGCCAAAGAGGATTTGGCTCTTAGGAAGGCAAGACCGGTAGATCTTGCTGTAGATTCTACCGCTGCTGAGAAAGCTTACCATAAAAAATGGTATGACTCCAATAGAGTATGTTTAATGGTGATAAAGTATACTATGGGTAAGACCATCAAACAGAGCATTCAAGATAACAATATAGCTGCTAACTTTTTGAAAGCTGTTGGAGAGAAATTCAAAAAATTTGATAAGACCCAAAAAGCCTATTATTTGTCTCTGTTGAACACTACTCGCTATGATAGAGTGTCAGGTATCTGTGAACACATCATGAAGTTTGTGAACTGTTTCAACAAGCTGAAGTCCTATAATATTGACTTGGGAGAAAGTTATTTAGTCTGGTGCATTCTGGAATCTCTTCTATCTCAATACGAAGTCCTAAGGACTGTTTACAATTCTCAAGAAGGAGAGTGATCAGTAGAACAATTGATTTACATTGTCACTCACGAAGAGGAGTCATTGAAGAAGGGAGATTCCTTCACACTATCTGTTAATTACTTACCTCATGGGTTAGAGAGTAAATCAGGTGGTGATATTCAGAAAAGAAAGAAGACAGAGTCTCATGCTGATAATAAGGAGTCTGGGTTCAAGAAAGATGGCAAAAAGTCACAAAGAGTTTTAAGACGAAGGAATTTAAATGTGATTGTCATTATTGCAAGAAACCTGGACATAAGATGTTTGTGTGTTACAAGCTAAAGAATAAGCATGAGAAAGAAGGGATTCAGAAGCAGGAGGATGCTGAGTGAAAGAGAAAAGAGTATTTTGGGAGTAGAATGCATTAGAGTCATTTTTTTTATATTTTCCTTCTGGATATGTTTTAAATTTAGATAATGTCGTTTATGTTCTTTCTAGGAGAAATTTAGTTTCAAGTTTTGTGTTAGACCAAAGTGGATATTCTATTTTGCAAGAAAATTGAAATATTGATATTTTCTATAAATCAGTTATTGTTGGTTTAGTTTTATTACAAAATGGTTTGTATTCAAATGCTTGTTATGATTGCTCTATTAGTGCTCCTGTCAATGTTGCTATTGGACACAAATGTCATAGAGTTGAAAGGTAGTCCAAATCACAGTGTCCTTAAATGATATTGAAAGGACTGAGATGAGCAATATTCCATATGCTTCCATTGTTGGCAGTTTAGTGTATGCTCAAGTATGCACTTGTCTGGACATAGCATTTGCTATAAGTGTACTTGGTAGATACTTGAGTGATCCTAGTAAGGATCATTTGAAAAATGCAAAGAAGGTCATGAGATACCTGTAAGGTACAAAACACAATATGTTGACCTTTAAAAAGTATGATCCAATTGAAATTGTGTGGTACACGGATTCAAACTATGCATCTTGTGTGAATGATCGTAAATCCACCATTGGATACATCTTCATGATGTCCGGAGGAGTTGTTTCGTGAAAGAGCGTCAAACAAACACTCACAGCTATCTCGACTATGAAAGCAAAGAACGTCACTTGTTGTGAGACCACTTGTCAGGCCATATGGTTGAGAAAACTGATTTATGGCATGAATCTTGTTGGTTCTATGTCACAACCTCTAACCATTTACTGTGATAGTTTGCCTGCTGTGTACTTTTCTCAAAATCATAAGAATTCCAATCGTACTAACACACTTTTAGGTTAAGCTCCTGTTTGTTGGAGAGAAGATTGCTGAATCTCAAACTCGTGTGGTTCACATTTTTTGATGAACATATGCTAGCGGATCCATTAAGCAAATGCCTAGTATTTCAAAAAAAAAAATCACGTAACTCATATAGGCCTTGTTAATTCTTTTGATGTAGCCTTGGTTTAGTGGGAGTCTGAATTTTATATTGGTTCTAAGACCATCTATGTAATTTTGTTCACTTTAGATATTGAAATACTATATCATTTGTTTCCTTATCGAATTCAATGATATTGTGTGGTTTCTTTTTCGAGCTATGGTTAAAGGACCAATTTTGTATTTTATTCTATTCGGTTTTGAGACTCTGTGTATTTAATATCACTTGTTTCCCTATCAAATTTAGTGATTTTGTATCGTCTCATTTTTGAATTTCAAACTCATTTGGTTCACATCTCTAGTGAACAAATGCTAGCAAATTTGTTGACCAAAAGGCTTACTCGTATAAGTATTTCAAAATAATGTAACTCATATGGGTCTTGTTAAAACTTTTGATAATGCATTGGTCAGTGAGAGTTTGAGTTGTGTCTTTAAGAGATATTTTGATGTAATTTTGACATCTTTGAATGGTTGAAGTTCATTTACGTATTCTATTATATTTAGATGTTGAGACATTATTTATGATTAAATATGTTATTTGTTTCACTATTGGATTCAATGATCTTGTATCTATAATTTGTTTCCCTATCGAATTCAATGATCTTGTGTTAATGTTTTACTTCTAAATTTTGTTGATATTTAGTGTACTGATTACTTAATATTTACTGAATTTTGTTATTTTGTTATTTGCCCTAATAATTGATTAATGTTATCCAAGTAGGAGATTGTTGAATTAATTTGTAATTAATTTATGTGAATTAACATTTATTAATTAATTAGTCCAAATACATAAATAATTAAATAATTAGTCTTGACCCAACACTAAACTTATAATGGATTAGAACCTATTGAATGTAAATAATCTGTGATAGGCTAGATTACTTACAAGCTTGTTGAATAGAGGCCCCAACTTGCAGCTCGTTATGTAGTCAGTGAATTTTCTATTACAATACTGATTGAAAAGAGAGTGAGTTAATTAATATTTTAATTATATAAAAACCTTAATTCTCCCTAATATAAATGAAGATAATTCTCTGCTTTCTAAATATGGAGAAATACTCTCTCTCTCTCTCTCTTCTTGAGTTGTGTGAGTTAGGGTATTGCAAGTTGTTGATCCTCTCCACTATATTTTATTCTACACACATTATTTCCTAACTTTATTTGTAACTAATCTTATTATTAAAGCCTTATTAATCGCATTGGTTTTTGAGTATTTTATTTGACATATCATCATCACTAATGAATTTGTTGGGATCATATAGAGATACGTATTTTAATTGTATTGATAATATCCCACATAATTTTGCTAACAATTATTAAACTTTGGCAAAAAAAATTATTAAACACAATAATTATTAATAGATATCCGTATATGTAATTTTACTATATGGTCGAATTAAAAGCTGCCTCAGATGGATTTAAAGTTCCCAATCCAAGATTTTTAGAATAGATTTCAAATCAAACCAATGTTAATCATATAAAAAAATAGATCAACGTTAATTAATATTAAAAAAAATCCAATCAACCCATCATTTTGAGATTGTATTTTTTGGTTTGATCATAGTTTGAGTTTTGAACAACCCTAAGATCCAGTATTTAATTTTGTATTGTAAGGAAATAAAAGAGAAATTTAACCCAAAAAAGAGAAATAAAAGAGAAGAAAAAAAATCTGAAAAATCTAAATTTTAATTTTAGTCAAAGCTAAATAAATCAAATCAATGTTAATTATATATTAAAAAAATAAGATCAACTTTAATTTATTGAGATTGAATTTTTCAGTTTGATCTTAGTTTGAGCTTTGAATAACCAGAGTCTTTAATTTTGTATTTATAAGGAAATAAAAGAGAAATTTGACAACAAAAAAAGAGAAATAAAAGAAAACAAAAAGAGAAAAAATTAATAATTTAACACTAAAATCGTTTTTAAAACTAAAATTTTAAATTTAAATTTTAGTCCGAGCTAAATAAATCATACAGAAAAAAAAAACAGCGACACTTACCTATATAATCGGAGAAGACACGACCATCACAGAACCTGCCTACAGGTTGTCCTGGATAAGTGATGCCACTGGGCGGTTAATTTGTATGATGGAGAATTTAAGAAATTGCCTGTATCAAGGTTGGAGTCTCCAAAAACAAAAAGCATCTTCTTCCCAGCAAAGCCATTAGAAACCCTGGATGATTCTTCATTACTTCCTTCAACCACTGCAATACAAAAATATAAGGAAAAAAACCAAAAAATATATTTAAAAATATAATAACAAATCATGAGAGGGATTTTCAAGTTAGTGGGTACCTGAGAAAAGGGGGAGGAGATTAAGGAAAGTAGAAGAGTGAAGAGGGATTCACGAAGAGTTTGCTTGATCGCCATTGATGCCGAGCAGCAAGAAGATCATTAATGGTGGTTGTTAAGAAATGGAGCCAAGTGTATGAATATATAGAGGTTTTGGTTTTTGATTTGTTGGAGGAAAGAGAAAGACAGACTTTCGAACATATCTAAGCTGGCCATGATGTCCTATATATTTACATATATTTTTTAATATATTGAGAAGGTCAAATTAATTAATAGGCATAATTATGAAGAAATCTAATTAATTATAAATTAAATTTTTCGTCCACTTTGATTCCTTATAAATGATGTGTTTTGAGGAAATTCAAATGTTACCTAAAGATTGGATTGCTTTAATTAATGCAGTAAGTGTTTCACTAATTCAAAAATTTAAATGTTAAATCACTTAATTCTTTAGTCTTTAAAAGAAATTATTGCTATAAATTTAGTCATTCAAAAATATTTATTATCATTTTAATACCAATTTCTTAAAAGCACATCATTTTAATTAGTAGTCACTGATCCATGGAGACTATTAAAATCTAGATATAAGCAAATTGCATAATTTTGAATAAAACTATGACCAATTTTCTATAAATTAGAATAAAATTTATCTTCAATTTTATTAAAAAAAATGAAGAGTTTTACTTCTGTTTAAATTTTAACAATTCATATCAGTAGTGGTCATTCAATATTAGATAAAATTGACGACGATAATTTTATTACTGTTTTTTTCATAAACCTAACCTCAGAAATTAAAATGATGCATTTTTTTAAATGTTAGAATTAAAATGATGACAATTAATTTTTAAATATATTAGTTTCTTATCACGCCCCTAATTTTAGGGCACGTAAAACACGTATACTATGAACATATATTTTTCATAAATATAAATATTTTAATCATTTATCAAGGAAACAGATACATATAGGTTCTCCCATACATATACCATATAAAGACTAAGTCCATAAACATAAGAGTACGTAATAGCAGAAGTAGGGATCCTGCCTGTGGCGTTCAGAGCATATTCTAGAGTATAAGTACAATAGAATCAAAATCTATGAGTCTTGGAAACAAAATAAGTTCACCTAAAGATTATGTCGTCTAACTAATCAACTATCTGAAGGGAAATGACCAAACTCTATATTTTTATCTAAAAAAACGTAGAAATATTGTGTAGTGAGTTTGACAACTCAGTGAACAGATAATACCTCCTATAACCTCTTAGGTCAACATATGAATGTACTCATATTTTAAAATTTGTCACATAGAAAATACAGTTTGAAAGTACATCTATATGGGACCTGCATTTCAAATATTTTTAGTTCAAATCACATTTAGATATCTATAACCATATATGATACAATATGATCATTAATCAAACATTGATATGCATTAAAAACATTTTTTATAAAAAATATTAGAAGGATCCCATATAAGACCTACTATATTAGAGTTCAATCCCTTCCATACTTTGTTGGTGTAAGATTTTTCTATACTTAACATTCTAGCTAAGGTTTGTCTACCACCATTCAAGAGGACACGCGAAAGGATTTTAATATGGACAATTTTTCCAAGCACAAAGTAAGGGAAGACAAATCACATATCATATAACTAATATTTTGTCCATATAGGAGGCATCCCGCTCTCTATCACATATCATATCTTGTGTGTTGGCCCTCACACGAGGCTAGCACCACCCTTGTTAGTTAAGGTATCAAGGTGCACCTGGACTAACATCATCTGCTGTTAGCAAACAGTGTTTCTAATAAGATTCCTCCACAAAAATTATCATATTCACATATTCTATATCATTTAAAATAGCGCTTTTAGTATAATACAAAATTTTAGTCTCAATACAGCTCATCTGTCATAAATTTTTCAATCAGAGTTTATCACATATACATGCCCTTTCTCGATGCAATCATATAGCTTTATAAATCAATGCCACATGCATAAATATTCACTTTACCATTTAATGAAAAATAATATAGTATCAAACATACCATGAGTTCAGAAATCTATTTTCAAAACTATACTCTTCTTGAACTATATTTCAGATTGTAAACAATTTAGATAATTTAATCTATTACAGAAACATATAAAAATGTAAATAACTTATAAACATAATCAATTACACATTTAAAGATCAAGAATAATATAGGACAAGTCATAAAAAGAATTATCTCTTCACAGGGTAAGGTTCCAGGTTGTATAGCACTAAAATACACTTTTTCAATCTCAATTTGACTAAATAGACCTTAAAAACAAGTTCGAATGGTCCAAAAACTTAAGAATGACCCTGGGAGCTTGGTCAACGCTAGTCATTGTTCACGACCGAAAAATACTATTTACTGCCGTAAATCATTATTCATGCCCGCTGGATTTACTATTGTCAGATGGCCGAAAAAGTTCATATCTTAAGGTTTACCTAACTCTTAAATCCATTTACAGTATCAGATTTTCAATTTGAGGTCTTTAAATAGAAGTTTCAAAACTCATTTTTTTTAAGATTTTCTACTTCTGATCTGTGGCGATTCTGCGGCTGATTTAAAAAGTTGTTCAATCAAAATCATAGTATTCTCCGTCCTGAATCCAATGGTACTCTTAGTTTTGAGATTGAAAGCCAATAGGTACTCCAGATTTAGAGAGAAAAAT
The DNA here is from genome assembly GCA_037074535.1 of Gleditsia sinensis. NCBI lineage: Eukaryota > Viridiplantae > Streptophyta > Magnoliopsida > Fabales > Fabaceae > Gleditsia > Gleditsia sinensis. The sequence continues at coordinate 22,539,044 of CM073474.1, read as the reverse complement.
AAAAATTATTATTCATACTATTCATCAATTACAGAAATTGGGATTTTTGCATTCCTCGCTTCCGTATCCCCCTCCTCCTTTTTTTTCCTCTATTATTATTATTATTATTATTATTATTATTATTATTATTATTATTATTATTATTATTATTATTTAATAATTAAATATTTAAAATTTATTATTTTTATTTTTATTATATACATATAAATACTATTTTTCATCCTAAAATATCTCAAAATTTTCTAAACATTTACATTCTTATAAAACTTTAGTTGCACTCTTAAATCATGACTTTTCTTAATAAAAATTTTAATAAAAAAATCCCAAAATAAATATCTTTATACATAATAAAAGAAAGAATATTTTTAAAAATAAAATAAAAATTTATTAAAGGCCAATATGATTATTTTAAGCAAAGCAAAAATCATTTTAATTAAAAATATATTTGCTTTTACCAAAACATAATCATTTAAAATAAAAATATTTTTTTATTGTAAAAAATTATTATTTAAAAATTATGGAATATTACATTATTTTAATTAAGAATATATTTTTTTTTACCAAAACATTTAAAATAAAAATATATTTTTTATTATAAAAAATTATTATTTAAAAATTACAGGATATTACATTTCTTTCAAAAAATAAAACAGTAGTTTTCTTCAAAATTAACATACCACATTTTGAAGTGATAATTAAGCAGGGTATTAGCTTTGTAGAAGGTTTTGAATTCAATTTTTGCTCTATTGAAAAATCAGCAATTAATTAGTGTATGTACTTGATAAAGGATTATAAATTTATAGGTTAGTTTCCTTTTCTATGGAGAAGAAATAAAATTCCTTTGAAATGTGATTTCTTATATAGATGATTTTAATTTGAAGGCCAACGTTATAAAATTGTGTAAAATAAATAAATCATACCAACTTTTTTTGTATAAGTTAAAACTTATTCTTTATGCAGAGAAAATTTTGGAAATCTTACTAAATTAATTAAATATTGGATTATTATGATGGGTGAGCAAACTATGTACCTAATTCTTCAGCTTCCTTTATTGCGAAATTTTTTGTAAACATTACAAATTTTTGTTAAATAAATGTTTTTAAAAGAATTATTTTGATGTCTTTTAAGAAGTCACAAATTCTTTAGAGAAAACATTTAGGGAACTCTATATGCTGTTACTATAAATTAAAAATTAACTACATTTTCTACATATATAAAATAGATATTTATTGTATTTAAATATGCAGAAAATTTTGTTTAAATTTTTGTATTTTTATAGTTTGGAATTTTTATTCACATTTATAGTATTTTTCTAATTTCTAATTTTAATTTTTATCAAGCTTCATTCAATAATACTTAACAGATATCGTATTGTAAATTAAAACACTATCAACAACCATTTATTATATTTTTATCTAATAATATATTATTAATTTTTCATAACAATTTTTTTCACAGCGGAACCTAACTTTAGCAGCAATTCGGACAAACATGGATCTAGAGCATATACGTTCTTATGGTAGTTTAACTAGGTTATCAATCGAGATCTAACAATACAAAAAAGTTAAATAAATTTTTAAGAATCCAGAAATTGTTAATTTCCTTTTTGGTTAAGTTTTCATCAAAAAAGGGAGGAAATATTGTGCTATATGAGATCCAAGTTGATAATTGACATGAGGTGCTCCTGTATTTTGAACTTATAGATAATTATCTAGGTTAGTTCTTCTCAGGGGGAAGGTTGGTTGGATCTTCCTTCATCTTCAGGATCATCCTCTTATATCTGTACGTTCTCACAAAGTGTGAACTGTATGGAAAGTTTTCTGTTTTTTGTTTGAGCAGGCACAAATATTGTCTTTGCACTCGAAGATTAAATTAAACAAATTAAAATTAATAATTTTCACAAGAGAAATGCATACTCAGTAATATGCTAAAAAATCATAGAAAAACAAGATAAATACTTCCTTAAATTTTTGGTCGTTTGTAAATACTCTTCTCAATTTTAAAATTTAATAAGTATCCATCTCAATTTTTATTCGTTGAAACGTATAACATTGTCAGATTTCTTGCTCAAAAATATATAGATCAAGCAATCATATATAATTCAATTAATGGCGGAATGTTATGTGAAAATGGCATTTCTGCTAACCAAAAATTATCGCAAAAGAAATATTTGCAAATGTTCAAAATTCAAGGAGTGCTTATAATTTTTTTAAAAATAATTATCACTTGACATGCTAATATTTTGTTACAGAAAATTATTTTCGCACAGTGAAAATTACTTTTACACCTCTTATAATTTAAATTATGATAAAAATTTGTCTTAACATTTTTAAAACTTATATCTTTTCAAGTTTTTTAAAAAATTATACTAATTTCGGTTATTTTAAATTTTTGTAATGATTAATTTGACATATTGATTATTTATAATACATTCAATTAGGTTATTTATGAATTTTTAGAAACAAAATAATTTTTATTAATACTTTTATAAATGTAGGAAATTTTTTTGTATAAATTAAAATTAAAGGAATAGGACTGTATATTTCAAAAAATTTAGAGAAGCAAATATATTTTACTCTTTCTGTTATAATAGTAATAATAATAATAATAATAATAATAATAATAATAATAATAATAATAATAATAAAAAAATTCTATTTAATCTCTTAATTAAAATTACAATGAACTTTGTTTTACTCTCTAAACATTTTTTGTTTGAATATATTTCTAACATTACATAGAACTTTTTTTAATCCCTGTAATTAACTCTATAAAAAAAATTAATAAAAAAATGTTAATTTAAATACTCGTTATAGATTCTAACGCTGCTGAGAAAGTTTATTATAAAAAATAATATGACTCCAACAAAGTATATCTAATGGTGATGAAATACACTGTGGATAAGACCATCAAACACAGCATTCAAGACAGAGATTCTACCGCTGCTGAGAAAGCTTATCTAAACAATCGTTATATTTTACTTCTTAAACTATTCATCAAAATAGTTTATTAATTCAAAAAAATTTATGTTATTTTAAAATGACAGAGTCTAACATTTCACCTTTATTGGACTCGACTATGTCATTCTAAGTAGAATAATAAAAAAATTATTGTTTTAGAATGACATTAGTTAAGTCAATTATTTAGATAAATAGCTTAATAAATATGTATTTAGATCAATAGTTTTTATTAATAATTTCCACAAAATACTATTAAGGATTAAAAAAAGATATTTATAAAAATTATGAATATATTCGAATAAAAAAAATTTAAAAACTAAAGCAAGTTTTACTGTAAAGGGATGCGAATAAAAGTTTATCTAAATAATAATAATAATAATAATAATAATAATAATAATAATAATAATAAGAAAACGTTTGATTCAATTAAAAAAAACAAATAAGACAGTGAGATACATGAATTTGGGCATTAATTAAAGCATGGCAAAAACGATCATAACAACTAAGTGCAATAAAAAGACTTGTTGTATAACTTATGGCTGATGAAAGTAAATATCAGTTACAACGGCTTTCATTGAAGAGCTAAACGCAAGCGGTGCCATCTCAACCATTAGGTGTAAAGTGTACAAGAGAAAATGAGATTCTTGGAGGACGTCTTTTAGTTGTAACAGAATTTGAAAAATATTAATTTTATAATACAAATAATTTATGAAAATATTTTAAAATTTTAAAAATAAAAATATAGAAAATAACAGTTTGTCACTCTAAATTATATTTACAATTATACATTTTTTATTCTTTAAATCATTATAATATCTTCTCTCATAATTGTGCTGTTAAAATCTCCTGTTGGGAATGTCAAATCCCGAAATTACTTTTCGATTTTTTTTTTTACGTTGAAACTAAAAATAAATAAATTGGGATGCCTAATTTCGATTATCCCTGCTCCCTCCTGTGAGCACCCTTCGAGGCCCCATCGCATCGCTGCCATACATCTCTCTGTTTTAGCGGTGATTATAGCTTTAAGAATGGTGCCCAGTACTATGACTTGTTTTTGGAATATGTTGCCAGTGGTAGCCTTATGAGAACCTCAATAATAATCTAAACATATTTCTTAAACCAACAGCAACATATTTAGATCAGATTTGAAATTATAAAAATCAACACTAACCTCCTGCCATTGTTGTCTTGAGAATGAGATCTAAAGCTGAAAAGAATTCATTTGAACTAGATTCCAATTTCTGTGATGGTGTATAAGTTGTTTTTCCTGACTACATAAGCTCTGGGATTTCCTTCTATTTAAAGAAAAAATTTCAACATCTCTTTCCATCAAAGAGTCATGGGATGCAGGATAATGAAAGAGAATTTCGGCCATGATTCTTATGCCACATTTTACTCACTGTTGTGAATGTTGCCAACGTTACTATGAACACGGGAAACGTCCCCAACTCATGCAGCATATCTTTCAGACCACATGTGTAGCAACTTATTCTCCCACTTGGTTCAAATATCTTCATGATTTTTGAAGAAAACCAAATGCATGAATTATGGTGGCAGGTCCTTTATACGTGAGTATTACCCTATTTGTATTACAATACACTTGTTTTCAATAACTTAATGATTAAGTCTTATGTTTATTCTGAGTCCTCTTAATGTTAATTTTTTTTAAATATTAATGTATACACAAAAATGAGAAAATCAACTTTAACTGAATAAATATTTTATTACAAATAGTATATAATGTATATGTTCTCGCAAAGTGTGATCTGTATGGAAAGTTTTCTTTTTTTGTTTGGGCAGGCACAAATATTGTCTTTGCACTCGAAGTGCAAATTAAACAAATTTAAAATAATAATTTTCACAAGAGAAATGCAAACTCACTAATATACTAAAAAATCATAGAAAAAAAAAGATAAATACTTCCTTAAATTTTTGGTCGTTTGTAAATACTCTTCTCAACTTTAAAATTTAATAAGTATCCGTCTCAATTTTTATTCGTTGAAATGTATAACATTGTCAGATTTCTTGCTCCAAAGTTTATAGATCAAGCAATCATTTATAATTCAAGTAATGGCGGAATGTTATGTGAAAATGGCATTTCTGCTAACGAAAAATTAACGCAAAAGAATTATTTTCAAATGTTCAAAATTTAAGGAAAGTGCTTATAATTTTTTTTAAATAATTATCACTTGACATGCTAATATTTTGTTACAGCAAATTATTTTCGCACTCTCTCAAATTTTTGAAAATTACTTTTACACCTCTTATAATTTAAATTATGATAAAAATTTGCCTTAAAATTTTTAAAACTTATATCTTTTCAGGTTCTAAAAAAATTATACTAATTTCCGTTATTTTAAATTTTTATAATAATTAATTTGACATATTGATTATTTGTAATACATTCAATTAGGTTATTTATGAGTTTAAAAAAAATACATAAATTATAAGTTTTATTAATAATTTTATTAATGTAGGAAATTTTTTTTGTATAAATTGAAATTAAAAGAATATGACTGTATATTTCAAAAATTTTAGAGAAATAAATATATTTTACTCTTTCTGTTATAATAAGGATAATAATAATAATAATAATAATAATAATAATAATAATAATAATAATAATAATAATAATAATAATAATAAAGTTTTATTTTAATATCTTAAATTTACAATGAACTTTGTTTTAGTCTCTAAACTTTTTTTTGTTTGAATATATTTCTAACATTTCATAAATATTTGTTTTTAATCCCCATAATTAAATCAGTAAAAAAAAATAATGAAAAATATTGATCTAAACAATTGTGATATTTAACTTCTTAAACTATTCATCAAAATAGTTGATTCATTCAAAAAAATTGATGTGATTTTAAAATGACAGAGTCTAAAATTTCACCTTTATTGGAGGATTTCGACTAAGCCATTCTAAGTAGAATAATAAAAAATTATTGTTTTAGAATGACATTGATTAAGTCAATTATTTAAATAAATAGCTTAACAAATATGTATTTAGATCAATATTTTTTATTGATAATTTTCACAAAATACTATTAAGGATTAAAAAAAGATATTTATAAAAATTATGAATATATTCGAATAAAAAAAAATTAAAAACTAAATCAAGTTTTACTGTAAAGGGATGCGAATAAAAGTTTATCTAAATAATAATAAGAAAATGTTTGATTCAATTAAGAAAAACAAACAAGACAGTGAGATACATGAATTTGGGCATTAATTAAAGCATGGCGAAAACGATCATAACAATTAAGTGCAATAAAAAGACTTGTTGTATAACTTATGGCTGATGAAAGTAGATATCAGTTACAACGGCTTTCATTGAATAGCTAAACGCATGCAAGCGGTGCCATCTCATCCTTTAGGTGTAAAGTTTACAAGAGAAAATGAGATTCTTGGAGGACGTCTTTTAGTTGTAACAGAATTTGAAAAATATTAATTTGATAATACAAATAATTTATGAAAATATTTTTTAAAATTTAAAAAAAAATATAAAATATAACAGTTTGTCACTCTAAATTATATTTACAATTATACATTTTTTATTCTTTAAATCATTATAATATCTTGTCTCATATTTGTTCTGTTAAAATTTCCTGAATGTCAAATCACAAAATTACCTTCTTCTTTTTTTACGTTGAAACAACAACAACAACAACAACAACAACTAAGCATTTTTCCACTAGGTGGGGTCGGCTACATGGATCAAACGGCGCTATAGTAGCCTATCATGGATGAGATCAATAGATAAGTTATTAACTATTAAATCATTTTTAATAGTTTCACTTATTGTTTTCTTTGACCTCCATCTACCTCTAATTATTGGACTATTCTTTATCCGATCAACTCTTCTCACTAGGGCTTCTGCAGGTCTTCTCCACACATGGCCAAACCACCTTAAGCGAGATTCAACCATCTTCTCCACAATAGATGCTATCCCAACTTTCTCTCTAATGCACTCATTTCTAATCATATCTCTTCTGGTGTGTCCACACATCCAACGCAATATTCTCATCTCTGCAACGTTGACTTTATCTTTATGTTGTCTTTTAACCGCCCAACATTCCGTACCATACAATATAGCAGGTCTTATAGCCGTACGGTAGAATTTTCCTTTAACTTTGGGCGGCACTTTTTTTATCACAAATGACACTCGAAGCTTTCCTCCATTTCATCCATCCAGCTTGAATCCTGTGGTTTACGTCCTCCTTTACTTCACCGCATTTTGTATAATGGACCCAAGATATTTAAAACTTGTAACTTGTTTTAATATATAGTCTCCAAGTTTCACGTCTACATTCGTATTTGTTCGTCTCTTACTAAAAATACATTCCATATATTCTGTTTTATTTCTACTTATCCGGAAACCATGTGTTTCTAAAACTTGTCTCCATGACTCTAACTTCATATTTATTTCCTCTTTCGATTCACCAACTAAGACTATATCATCTGCAAAAATCATGCATTGAGGCCCCAACTCTTGTATATGTTCAGTAACTGCGTCCAAAATTAAGTTAAAAAGATACGGACTCAAAGAAGACCCTTGATGTAGTCCAATAGTTGTAGGAAAATCCTTTGTATCCCCATTTTTTACGTTGAAAACTAGAAAAAAATTGGGATGCCTAATTTCGAATTATCCCTTCTCCCTCCTGTGAGCACCCTTTGAGCCACCATCGCATGGCTGCTATCCATCTCTTTGTTTTACCGGTGATTATAGCTTTAAGAATGGGCCTGGTACTAGTTTTTGGAATATGTTGCCAGTGGTAGCCTCATGAGAACCTCAATAATAATTTAAACATAATTTTTAAACCAACAACCACATATTTAGATCAAATTCGGAATTCAGAATTAGAAATATCAACACTAACCTCCTGCCATTGCTATCTTTGGAATGAGATCTGAAGCTGAAAATAACGCTTCTGAACTAGATTTCAATTTATGTGATATTGTATAAATTGTTTTTCATGACTGAATAAGCTCAAGGATTCCCTTCAATTTAAAGAAGATTTTTCAACATCTCTTTCCATCAAAGAATCATTGGATGCAGGATAATGGAAGAGAATTTTGGCCATGATTCTCTGGCCACGTTTTACTCACTGTTGTGAATGTTGCCAACATTAATATGAACATTGGCAACGTCCCCAACTCACGCGGAATATGTTTTGGACCACATATGTAGCAACTTATTCTCCTCTTGGTTTGAATATCCTCATGATATTTTTTAAAAAACCAAAGGCATAAATCATGGTGGTAGGTCCTCTATATGTGAGTATTACCTTCTTTGTATTACAAAATAACTTAATAAGCCTTACGCTTATTTTGGATCCTCTTAATGATGGTTTTTCTCAAACATAAATTTATACACAAAAATGAGGAAATCAACTTCAACTAAATAAATGTTTTATTACAAATGGTATATAATTTATACATCATATACTTAATATGGAACAAAGTCTTGTTTTTATTATATGATCCTTACAACTTGTAGGTGGCATGCCTTTTATCATAGGATTAGCTATCATTCCCTCTGTCTTAATATGTTCAATGGAAACTTTGTTTTCCTTGTCACATTCTTGAATAATGTCAATGCGCTTAATTCAACTTCCACTCTTGTATTCTTAGCCGGAAAAACTGCTGCTTAGTTGTCACAATACATTCTTAATGGCCTAGAAATAGAATCTACAATTCTAAACTCAATAATAAAGCCTTTAAACCATACACCATGCAAAATTGTTTCAAAACAGAATATGAACTTAGCCTCCATGATAGAAATAGCAGTCAATATTTGTTTTGCACTTCTACAAGATACGGCTCCACCAATAAATATAAAGATGTATCTTGATGTTGATTTTCGTGAATCATCACATCTTGCGAAGTCCCTATTTGAGTAGCCAACTACCGTAGGTTTTAGTCCATTTGTACATTAACATGTAATCCTTAGTACTATTAAGCTACCACATTACTTTCTTGGCATCTTTTCAATGATTTAATCCTAGATTACTCTAATATATGCCTAACATGTCAACTGTGAAAGCAATGTCAAGTTGATTTTGTGCAAATCTAAGTCAGACAGCAAAGGCATAAGGAATGGTACACATATGTTCCCTTTCCAAATCATTTTGTGGGCACTAGTTCAAATAGAACTTGTCACCCTTCACAATGGGTGCTATATTTGGTGAACGATCATTCATTCAAAATCTCTCTAAAACTTTATTAATATAGGTTTCTTGTGATAGATTCAAAATACGTTGAGTTCTATCTCTTTGAATCTTAATGCAAATGACATAAGATGTCTTACCCATATCTTTCATGTCAAAATTTTTAGAGATAAATTGTTTCACCTCATATAACAATTCTTATCATTCGTTGCAAGTAGTATATTATCCACATACAGCACAAGGAAATATATTTTACTCCCACTGACCTTTTGGTATATACATTGATCCATGATATTCTCTACAAAGCCAAATGAAGAGATAACGTCATGAAACTTTAAGTACCATTGGCAGAAGGCATGTTTCAATCCATATATGGATTTTTTAAGTTTGCACACTAAATGCTCACCTATACTAGAGGATAATTCTTTAGGTTGTTTCATATATATAACCTTCTTTATGTCAATATTAAGAAATACCGTTTTCACATCCATCTGATGTAACTCTAAATCAAAATGTGCTACTAATGTTGTTACAACACAGAGGAAATCCTTTTTAGATATAGGAGAGAAGGTCTTATTATAATCGATTCCTTCTTTTTGAGTGAATCCCTTGGCCACGAGTCTTATCTTATATATTTTGATGTTACCTAATGAGTCCCTTTTTATCTTGTAAGACCCATTTACATCCAATGCTTTAGAACCATTAGACAACTCAATGAGATCCTAGACTCCTTTAGACGCCATAGAGTCCATTTCTTCTTTCATGGTATTATACCATAATTCAGATTGACTGCAATTGACAACTTGTGAAAATGTCTCAAGATCATGTTCAGCTCCAATATTGTAGTCAAAATCTTGTAGGTACACAATATAATCACTAAGGCTAGCTTACCTCCTCATCTTATTTGATCTTATTAATGTTGGTTCAACATTTTGTTGTGGATCATGTTGCTCACTCAACATGTTATGGCAATTTTTCAGCAACTGGATCAACTTGGTCATGGTCAACATTTTTTGGATGTTTAATGATTGGCTATTCTATATCTATTTGAACTTGAGGGGTATGTATAACCAATCTTTCACTTGATGTGGAAGTGTCGGTACTAAGATTATCATTTGTAGACCTTTTTCTTGGCATTTCCTAATATCTTGAATCATCTTAATTAGAGTTCAAATGAGAGAGTTAAACGGAGATTATAAAGCAATGTCGAAGTTGTCCAAAATCGCCCAATTAGATTTGTTTTTCACTTAACGCCTCCATTTGCATCCAAAATCAAAGTTTAAGAATAATGAATACATTTAGGCACCAAATAAATATAAAATGCTAAATATTAAGAGAGAGAAATATAACATTTTACATTCTCATCATGTACCAATTGCAAGTTTACAACTTTATTGGGAGAGAATGAAAATAATAATATGATTTACTTCAAGTTAAGCTGACTTCAAGCTTCCGTTTGTATCTGCAACAAAAACCACATTTTAGCATTTATCAAAAGCATATGGATGCATATTCTAACTAGTTAAGAGAGGGTTAGCTCCTTAGCAAGAGACAGATACTGTAGATTCGATAAATCTAAGATGATAATCTTAGATTAACATATTTTATTATCATTTTTTCCAGAGAGAGAATAGTGTTAGCCAAATTGTGACAACAATTGTTTAATTGTAAAGGCTCACGTATGAGGCTGAGTCAAATTAGAACATATTGTGTGGATTGTGGCGATTAGGTAAAAGAAAAAAAAATTACCCTTTGATTAATAGTTACAATTTTTGGTCTAACATATAGGATTATTGGGTGTTAAACTCAACCAGAGCAAGGAACCATATGGAGGACTTTCTTCAAAGATTAGAATCATTATTCACTTGAACAGATTCCAGCAGACTGAATTTTAAAACCAAAATGGATTCTTGTGGTCCATTTAGCTTTTATTTCTTTCTTTGTTTTACTTTTTTTGCCAGAAATGAATTCCAGGCTGCTCATGAAAGGCAGTTAAGTATGTCTTTTGTAGAACCAAGAAGATCATCATCCACATGTTTTGGTCTAAAGACAAGGAAATTTTGGGGCAAAGGGAGAAAAAACCAGAGCTGGCATTGAAAAACTAGCAGTTCCTTGTCTCAAGGAGACTGTCTATTTGGTTCTTTCTTACCAAGAACTTGGAATTTGGAAGCTCTAAATCAGGGCACAGATCAGAATTCCAACTCTTGCTTATGAAATGCCTCTTTGTCTTATCTGCCCAATCCATTTAACCATTTACACATTTTCAAAATTTCCATCTTGCTTCTGTCAACAGATTTTTCATCGTTAATTAAGTATAACAGACGAATTTAAGTTCTGCTAATAAATATGCACATTGTCGAACAGTAGAATCAATTTAATGAAGTTGCTTATTGGCATTCAGTTGCTTCTTATTGAGTAATCCCAGAATGGGTCACTTTTTCATTCTAGCAGACAATACCAAAATAAGCCAACAACATCACCAGCATGACGCCATTGACTCAGTGAAAGCATAACCAGTGATACTTAATTAAGACCACTTGCAAGTCAGTTTTTGATACCTCAGAGTGGGAAGAAGACAGGTCAGCATCTACTATCAGCCGGGCAGTCTAAACAAAAAGAGAAAGGCTGGAGCTTTAAGCATTCGAGCAAGAAATGATACATGAAAATATATGTCACACGCATTCATCTCTGAGCAAGATCTGATTCTAGGACTGTGTACTGTTACATACAAAACACTTAAAAATTTCGCCAATTACAATGTTACCGTGCCACTGGCCCTGGACAAGGAGGGACTTCTTTCAGAGGAAGTGCAGCAACTGGTGACCTGTAAATTTCCACAACAGAACAACTTTAAATCAATCATATGACATACTTCCATAAGTATACACCAAGCTTTGCCTCCACACGAATAAATACATCTACATAGCTAGCTTTAAGTCGTCTCCCACTGTCTCAAGTCTCAGCGAATACTCCAGACTTAACTTTTAATTTGCCAATACTCCAATTGCTCACATAAAACACAGACTATCTCCAGCAATGCAAGCACAAACATTTTTCTAAAAACAAATAAGGCGTACACAGAAATTTACAATATATGCGTTCTCCTTTACTTGACACTCATTGCATGCTGACATTGGTGTCTTTTTTTTTTGGTGGGGGGGGGGGGGGCGGGGAAACAAAAAGCATTAATATCATCTGGGCAGAGTGCAACTGAGAGGCTCTGAAAGATATGGACAGACAAGGGAAACATGTATTCTAAAAGCTAAATAAAATTTTATTGTTTACATGGAAAGTTACCGAGAATAGGAGAAGTGGCAAAAAATCTAGCGGAGAAAAAATAGAGCAGATATGAAAAAAGATAGCACTATACTTTAAATAACAGAGATCAAATATTAAGGAACCTTACAGAGAATCAAGCCCAGACATTAGCCTTTTTCTGGTTCTTTTTCCGCTTTTTAAAACTTGAACTATCATCAATATGCTGTTCTAAACCTGCTGTCAGACAGCAGCTGAAATTCTTGCCCTGGTGAGAGCACTTGCATTTTCGATTGCAGCATAGCGTTTGGCTTTGACCTTATTGTTGGAAATAAAACACTCACAAAAACAACTTTTACTCAAACTCAAGAAGAAATATTATAAGAGCACTCTCACTCAATATGCTACAACTCACACAAGACTTGTTACTTCACACACTTAGAAGTTCTTACTTCTTTTTGATGCCTAAACCAAGAGGGGAGGGGGTATTTATACTAGTTACAAACAATCCTACACCATACAAATAAATTAATCTAAAAATATAATAACCATACACCTCATCCTTCTCCAACCTTCTAATAATATTTTAAGTTACCATATGATTCACATGCACATCTACCACATGCTAGAAGATTCTAGGTAGAAGGCATATGATGCACATCTACCACACCCTAGAAGATTCTAGGTAGAAGGCTTGGACTTTGGTTTTGGACTTGGACCCTAATTTGATTGGGTTTGGATTTGGGCTCCATAATGGATCAAGTTTATAATCCAACACCCCCCTTAAACTTGATCTTGTGACCCCTAGTAAGTTCCTTAATCTTATGAAGTCTTCTCTGGTAAGTGGCTTGGTAAAAATGTCAGTAACTTGGTCTTGTGACTTCACATATTCAATTTGCACATCCTTTCTTGCAACACACTCTTATATAGTGGTAGCGAATATCAATGTGCTTACTCCGATCATGGAACACTGGATTCTTGGCTAAGGCAATTGCTGACTTGTTGTCGACATAAACCTTTGTTGGTTCTTCTTGCATCAAACCTATCTCCTTCAAAAGATTTCTAAACCAAATTGCATGACAAATGCATGAGGTAGCAGCAATGTATTTTGCTTCACAAGTGGATAATGTGACAATTGATTGTTTCTTTGACATCCATGTAAAAGTAGTATCTCCCATGAAAAATACGAATCCAGTAGTACTCCTTCGGTTATCTATGTCTCCACCCCAATTACTATTACTATATCCAACAAGCTCGTAGTCATTAAAAACTAAATAGAACAAGCCAAAGTCAATTGTACCTTTTAGATAGCGAAGAATTCTCTTTACAGCTTTGAAATGGGTGGTAGTTGGAGATTCCATGTAGCGACTAACCAATCCAACTACATGAAGGATATTAGGCCTCGTGCAAGTTAGATAGCGTAAACTTCCCACTAAACTCTTGAAAAGTGTTGGATCTATACTTTCGCCTCTTCATGTTTAGACATCTTAATTCCGTATTTCATCGGTGTGCTTATTGGCTTGCAATTTTTCATCTTGAACTTCTTCAAGATCTCCTTTGTATAGCTTTCTTGTGAAATGAAAATTCCATCCTTTTGTTGCTTAACTTCAATGCCAAGGTAATAGGTCATGAGTCCCATGTCTGTCATCTCGAATTCCTTTGTCATCACTTCCTTGAATTCATTGAACATGCTTGGGTTGCTTCCTATGAAAATTAAATCATCCACATAGAGGCACACGATCAAAATATCTCCATCCTTGATCTTGATATATAGAGCATGCTCATAGGGACATTGGTTGAAGTTGTTCTCTTGAAAATACTTGTCGATTCGGCTATTCCATGCCCTTGGTGCTTGTTTTAACCCGTAAAGAGCCTTCTTCAACTTCAATACCTTGTCTTTATGGCCTTTGACTTCGTAGCCCAATGGTTGTTGAATGTAGACTTTTTCTTCAAGAACTCCATTTAGGAAGGCAGACTTTACATCCATCTGTTGTATCTTCCATTTGTTTTGAGCTACCAAAGAAATAATTCGTCTAACAGTCTCCAATTGAGCAACGGGGGCGAATACCTCATCATAGTCGATTCCAGCCTTTTGACTGTAGCCTTTCGCAACAAGCCTTGCCTTGTGTCTTTCAATCTCTCCCTTAGCATTTCGCTTTGTTTTGCATTTCGCTTTGTTTTGTAGACCCATTTGACACCTATCGCCTTGTGCCCTTTTGGAAGTGAAACGAGCTCCCAAGTGTCGTTCTTTTGGATGGCCTTGATTTCTTCATCCATCGCGTCTTTCCACTTCTTTTCTTTTGCAGCTTCTTGATAGCTCATTGGTTCACAATCAGCAAATAGACAAAATAATGTAAGATTTTGTTGTTCAGTCACTTCATAGAGATCTCAGAGACTTCTTGTACGTTGCACAGCTCTTTCACTTTGACTTCCACTTGAAGATGACGAGGGTGACTCATCTCCCTAGGTAGTTGATGTTGGCAAAGTAGGTGGAGTTGTTGGCTCTTGTTGGGCTTCTTTGGGTTGTTCCATTGGTGTCAACTCATCTTCAAATGGAAGAGAGAAATTGGAGTCATCTATATGAGATCCAAAATCCCATAGTCCTTCTTCGTCAAACATTACATCTCGGCTGATCACAACCTTCTTATTGTTTGGATTGTACAGCTTGTAGCCTTTCAAATTTGAGTCATAGCCGATGAAGATGAAACTCTCACTTTTATCATCAAGCTTTGTTCTTTTCTCATCTGGAACATGAACATGAGCTAGGCTTCCAAAAACTCTCAGGTGGGATATGCCAAGCTTTTGTCACGCCCCTAATTTTAGGGCACGTGAAACACGTATATCATGAACATATATTTTCCATAAACATAAATATCTCAATCCTTTATCAAGGAAATAGATACATATAGATTTTTCCATACAGATACCATATACAAATCAAGTACATATACATCAGAGTATAGCAGAAACAAGGATCCTGCCTGTGACGTTCAGAGTAACTCTAGAGTACAAATATATTATAATATAAAACATTGAGAGCTTAGAAACAATGTAGGCTCACCACTGGAGTACGACCCCTAGTCAATCACGTGGCTGTTGGACCAAAATCTATGTCTTTATCTGAAAAATAAATTTACATCGTGTAGTGAGTTTTACAACTCAGTGAGCAGATAATACCTCCTAAGACCTCTCAGGTCAACATATGGATGTACTCGTCTAATAAAAATTAAGTATTCATAAATTACATTTCAGAAGTACATCCACATGGGACCCGCATTTTCAAATATTCTCTATTCAAAAATCATAATCATGTCTTTCAAACCATAAGTGGTACTGTATAAACAATACTCATGTCAAGTTCATATTCGTTTTCAATACTGTAAAGTCATTAATCAAAATATGTTATGCATCAAAACATGTCTCATAAAATATTCGGAGGATCCCATATCAGAACCACCACATCAAAGTCTAATCCCTTTCCGTACTTTGGTGGTATAGGATTTGCTTAAACTCAGCCTCTTGCTGAGGTTTACCTTACTACCATTCAAGAGGACACGTGAAGGGACTCTATGTGGGTCTTTTCCCAAGCACACAGCAAGGAAAGGCAAATAACATCTCATATAACTGGCATCTCGCCCATATATAGGAGATATTCTGCTCTCTTTCACATATAATCTCTCGTGTGTTAGTCCTCACACGAGGCTAGCACCACCTCCCCTACTAGCTGAGGCAATCAAGGTGCGCACCAGGGCTAACATCACCTGCTGTTAGCAGACAGTGTTTTCAATAGGATTCCTCCATGAAACCATGATTTCATATGCACATATGCCATATAATCCAGTATAAAATTTTCAATATGATACAGACTTTTAGTCTCAGAATATTCATCTATCAAAACTTCCTATTCAGGGGAATCATGTATACATGCCCATATCTAAGGCAAACATATCACTATATAAATCAATGTCACATGCATAACATATTTACTTTGCCATATAATGCGAAATACATTTAAAAATCATATGTTCAATGTGTTTCAACATTCATTTCAAAAGTCATACTCTTCTTGAACTAAATATTATATCTCAACCATTTTAGATATTTCAAACCATTTCATAAACATATGAAAATATAAATAACATGTAATCATGATCATTTATCAATGTAAAGTTCAAGAAGAGTAAAAACAAGCCAAAGGAAGAATCATCTACTCACAGGTAAGGGCTCCAGATTGGACAGCCATAAAATCCTCGTTTTTGGTTTGAATTCGGTAAAACAAACCCCAAAATCGAGTTCGAAAAGTCCAAAGACTTGAAAAATGACTTCGGGAGTTTAGTCACTATTCACAGCCGAAAAATACTATTCACGCCGAGAAATACTATTCACAGACATTATTCATTGCCGAAAAATACTATTCACCGTCACAAAATTTTTTACCGAATCAACAAAACAAATTCATATCCTACTGTTTATCTAGTTTCTGAATCCATCTACGGAGTCAGATTTCTAATTAGAAGTCTCTAAGTAAGGTTTTTCAGAACTTACCTTTTACTGAGATTTTCTACTTCAGATTTACGGCGATTCAACGGTTGATTTGAAAAACTGATCGGTCAAAAATGAAGTACTTTTCGTCCTAAATCCAATAACACTTTCAGTTTTGATATCGGAAGCCCTTAAGCACTCCAAATCGAAAGATAAAATTTGAGGTCACTATTCACTTACTATGTATGCACTATTCCTCTCCGTTTTGTTTTTCCGATTTGCAGCACATCGCCCCCCTCGGTTTCTCCTTCATTTTATTTCTTCGTTCTTTTTTTTAAATATAATAATAATTATTAAATAATTAATAATAGGATTTTCTTTTATAAAAATTCATATAAATTCCGTTTTTTACCATAAAATATCCCAAAAAGTTCTAAAAATTTTCATTCTCATAAATCTTTAGTTAAACTCTTAAATCATGATTTTTCTTGATAAAAATATAATAAAACAAATTTTAAAACAAATATCTTTATTCATATTAAAAGAAAGAATATTTCTAAAAATACCATAAAAATTCAATAGAGGCCGGTATAATTATTTTAAACAACACAATACTTCTTTTACTTAAAAGTCCACTTACTTTTAACAAATCATAATCATTTTTACATAAATAAAAATATATTTGCTTATAGCGCGCCAAAACATAAATTCTCATATTTCTTTTATAATTCTTTAATCCATGTAATAAATATACATATTTTCTACGGTTCTTATCTCTATTGTCAAAATTCTCTCTTTTATTCTAAATTTCCTTTAATTGGAATTTTCATTAAATTTTACGGTTATTACAGCTTTCTTCCACTCCATGCTTCTTGAGATGTCTTTCCCCAAACACTTCTTATTGGAGATCGGTTAGATAAATAAACTGCACATGCCACTGCTTCAGCCTAGAACTCCTTGGGTAGTTTCTTGCTTTTGAGCATACTCCGAGCTATGTTGAGGATAGTTCGATTCTTTCTTTCTGCCACGCCGTTTTGTTGGGGGGATCTAGGAACTGTCATTGGTCGACGAATTCCATTTGCTTCACAGAATTCTTGAAACTTTCTAGAGGTAAATTCTCCTCCTCGGTCGGATCTCATAGCTTTGATCTTTCTACCGCTTTCTTTCTCTACTGCAGCTTTGAACTTCTTGAAGACTTCAAAAACTTTTGATTTCTGTTTCAAGAAATATACCCAAGTTTTTCTTGAAAAATCATCAATGAAGAGAAGAAAATAATTATTGTTACCGAGAGAGTTTGGTTTGATTGGACCGCACACATCGGTATGGATGAGTTCGAGTGGCTTTTGAGCTCTTGAGTCTGACTCCTTTAGAAAGCTTTTCCAGAATTGCTTCCCGACTAGACACCCTTCACAAAGCTGGTCAGGATGGTTGATGTGAGGTAGTCCCTTCACCATCTCCTTCTTGTATAGCAACTCTAGACTTCCAAAATTGAGATGTCCAAAGCGAAGATGCCATAGCCATGATGCATCTTTGTAGCAAGCTTTCAGGCACCTTGCAACATCATTTTGTATGTTGATCAAGAACATTCTATTCTTTGATATTGGCACTTTAGCAATGAAGTTATTCTTATCATCTTTTATAGAAAGATTATGATCCTTCATACGAATATCATAACCTTTCTCTAACAATTGCCCTAAACTCAAGATGTTACTTTTCATATTGGACACATAGTAGACATTGGAAATAAACTGATGTCTCCCATCTTTCAAACGGATAAGAATGTTACCTCTTCCTTTTACTGCTATTGTGGAATCATCTCCAAATGAGACATTTCCGCTTATTGACTCGTCCAGCTCCACGAACATGTCTTTCCTTCCACACATATGATTGCTTGCACCACTGTCAAGGTACCAAGAATTTGCTTGGACACCATCAGTCTCCTTCCGTGCTAGAAGAAGAGTTTCTTTGTCATCTATTTTCTCCTCCATGTAGTTGGCCTTCTCCTCAATTCTATTATTGGGAGCTCTACATTCTGAAGCATAATGTCCAAATTTCTGACAATTATAGCATCGAACTTGAGATTTATCATACCTCAAGTTTAGATTTCCTTTTCCACGGCCTCAGGTTGAGCTTTCTCCTTTCTCGTAGTTGTTGTTGGACTTGTTGTTGTTGTAATTCCAACCTCGTCCACGTCCACGACTTCCACCTCGTCCACGGCCTCTACCTCTTCCTCGGCCACGTTGATTTCTATCATTGCCTTGGCTTTCATGCATATCCTTGAGTTGCAGCTTGAAGAGTTGATCAGTGATCCCTTGCTTCTTCTTATTCTTTTCTTCATATGCTTGCAATGATCTGTGGAGTTGCTCGATCGTCATTTCTTGTAAGTCTTTAGTTTCTTCAATTGTTACAACGATGTACTCAAATTTGGGATCCAACGAACGGAGTATCTTCTCTATTATCCTCACATCTTCTAACTTTTCACCATTTCTTTTTAATTGATTAGAAATAGCTACTACTCTTGAGAAATAATCCGAAATAGACTCAGATACTTTCATATGTAAGGATTCAAATTCACCTCTTAATGTTTGGAG
Source organism: Gleditsia sinensis (assembly GCA_037074535.1). Lineage (NCBI taxonomy): Eukaryota > Viridiplantae > Streptophyta > Magnoliopsida > Fabales > Fabaceae > Gleditsia > Gleditsia sinensis. Next base: position 22,519,583 of record CM073474.1, on the reverse strand, counting down.
ATGGACCTTCTTCACTTGCTCGGATCCTTTGTAAGAGGTTTGCAGTTTTTCCCATGCTTCCTTGGTAGAGCTTGCACTTGAAATCTTTTCAAAACCATCATCATCTAATGCTTGATAGATGAGATAGAGAGCTTTCTTGTCTCTCTTTTTTGTGTCTTTTAGACTATCCTTTTGGGCTGTAGTTAGCGCAGCTTCATTATCTGGCTCGCTAAAACCTTTTTCTACGATATCCCAAACATCATGCGCGCCAAGAAGAGCTTTCATCTTGATACTCCGGTTGTCATAATTGTTGTTGTTTAGTGTTGGGACTTGGAAGGATGCCACACCGTTTGCCATATCGCTCAATATATCAAAAATTTGAAAATTTCGATTGCGCGGATGGATCCGGAACGTTGAAATATTTTGGAAAGGACTTGGTCAAAATTTTTAACTATTGGTCAACGGTCAAAGTCAACACTAACATGGTCAGCAGTCAACGACTTTCACGGCTCAGTCAAACGGCTCGGTCAACGGGCTTATGGCTCGGTCAACTCGGCTTGGACGGCTTGATCAGGCGGCTCAGTCAACGGCTTATGGCTCGATCAACTCGGCTGTGTCAACTCAGTGAGTCAACTCGATTTTTTGGCAGCAATATTCCGGCGGCTATTCGCTGGGCATCTGAACTCCGATCGGGGGCGATTCTAGCGGCGTTGGATTCCTCTCGTCGAGACCTTCGATTTGATATGCTATAGTGTATACTTTCCAATCACGCTCTGATACCAATTTGTTGGAAATAAAACACTCACAAAAACAACTTTTACTTAAACTCAAGAAGAAATATTACAAGAGCACTCTCACTCAATATGCTACAACTCACACAAGACTTACTACTTCACACACTTAGAAGTTCTTACTTCTTCTTGATGCCTAAACCAAGAGGGGAGGGGGTATTTATACTAGTTACAAACAATCCTACACCACACAAATAAATTAATCTAAAAATATAATAACCATACACCTCATCCTTCTACAACCTTCTAATAATATTTTAAGTTATCATATGATTCACATGCACATCTACCACACCCTAGAAGATTCTAGATAGAAGGCATATGATGCACATCTACCACACCCTAGAAGATTCTAGGTAGAAGGCTTGGACTTTGGTTTTGGACTTGGACCCCAATTTGTTTGGGTTTGGATTTGGGCTCCATAATGGATCAAGTTTATAATCCAACACTTATTATCTTAGGACGAAGTGTTCCTGATTTAGGATTGCCTGCAATATAAAATTAATCAATTGACCACCACATGGTTACATAATTTGTTCTACAAATGTGATAAACTATATATAAAAGGGATACCCAGAATTTTACGAATAGCATCACGTATTGCTAATTGCTCAACCTTCATTTTGTTTCTACCTAGATTACCAGTGTAATTTTGACTATTGAAAACCAAAAATGACGTAAAAAAAGGGTCCAATGCTTCCCACTTAAAAGTGTAGTATGAAGGTCTTTCTTGATTCAGCTTGACAGGATATTCGTCCAAGATACACTTGCAAAATAGAATTCTGGGAGACAATCACAAGGTGAAGTAATGTAAAGATTACTGAAAGAGAGTAGTAAATGTAAACTGGGAGCGAACCAATATGATTTAATAACAAAGCCCTTTAAAAGCATCGCATCACTAAGCATGATGTTATTTCACCAGCACTACTCAGTAACACAAGTTATTGATGACATAAGATATCTGCACCTTACTGATTTAAGAACATACACTACATGATATGTTTTCAGACTTTTAGTCCTTAACAGATCAAAAAGGAAATATAGAAACATTAGTTCCACAAGTAACAAAATTCATTTGCCATGATTATACTTTCCTTTTCTTTTTAATTATAATACTTATCATATAATACTACTTGTGATAGCAAACAGCTGAAAATATAAAATATTTTAACCTTATATCCTGATCTAAAAGTATCTGTTATTGGTTGAATATAATCTTCAACTTGGATTCTCCATTGTAAGAGAGTGGCATCCAATGGTAAAATAACATTAATGTAATTTAATCTCTTCCTTAACAAGTATACTTGGGTTGAGCTGAACAGGCAAAGAAAAATAACACAAATCTTTATATACACGAAATACAGTTCATTTGTTTATGATCCAGAGCCTAATAAGAGAGAGCCTAAATCATCTAGATGGCTTGTGCTAAACTACCATCGAGCAATTCGGGCAAGCTCGAAGATATGTCAAATAGAACTAGACTACACAAATAAATTAAATCATCTACTATTTCTGATGTTTCTAGAGCATATTGGCTTGTTTCATTCATGTTTTTTTTGGCTTAATAAAGCCTGATATTAGTATTCCCTTGTCAAAAATCAATTTGGAGTCAACATCAAAAGGTTTGCTAGAGAGTATTTTAACCAAATCCTAACTCCATATTTTGGGAGAAAGGGATAATACATGAGTCTTTCAATACCCCCACAATAAAATGAAGTTGTAGAGAGGAAAAAATGATCTTCTTCTTGAGTCAACCCAATCCTTAGTATTTCAAAAGAATGTGCCAAAATCTTTCTACGGGAAGCAATTCTTTTCGCTGTACACCGTACAAATCTTTTGCCTTCTAGAGTCTTAGGCTTTAATAGTCCAATAGAAATGCTCTCCACTTTCTATACTAACACTACAAGAAAAAATGGGTTTAACGACAATTTTTTAGTGGCTTTAGTGATGGTTGTCAACAAAAACATCGTTGAACCATGGGGATTATGATGGTTTCCAACAACCGTGAGAATGGCATTGTTAGGACTCATTCTAGTGACGGTTAGGAAATCGTCGTTAAGACTCTCCATAGCGAAGGCTTTGTAAACTGTCGTTAGGTCTCGTCTTAGCAACAGTTGTGGTCTTAGCGACGGTTTCTGAACTGTCGCTATAACATGGAGTAACGACGGTTTTTAGATCGTCTTTATGACTAATTTTTAACGACGGTTTTGAAAACTGTCGTTAAAAATTTTAAATCTTTTTTTGTTCACTTCATTTACAAATTTTGTATTACTGTTCTTCTGTAGAATAATTTGAAATATATGTTTTTCTTTTACAATTATGAGTGTGAATTATTTTGTAATTTTAGATTTTTTTTATCAAATATATCGGCATATATCAACACTTTGAATATAAAAAAATATTCTGAAGCAAATCACATAACAAATAAATTTTGAGCAAACAATTGATATTCACTCAAAAGTTAAAATTACAATTTACAGCCTATAGAGATTAAAAAAAAAATGATATACAATGAAATCATGGTCTTAGGCTTGTGAGGATTGATGAGGTTGATGTCTACTGGCATTATCACTAGGGACCTGAAAAAAAATGTCATTATATAAGCGTTTTGAAATTAAATAAATTAATAGCAACACTTATTTATAGAGTTTAGTATTGAGAAATTACCCTAAGACCTGGACTATGAGCAAGTACAATTTTAAGCGGCACTTAACCATGGAAGTTCTGAAACAGGAACGCCATAGCTGCCTCCATTTGTCTCTGTCGTACTGCGATGTTAGCATTATGTGTCTTTCGCTCAGCCTCTCGTCGCTGTTGTTCGGTGTCCCACTCCTTTATTGCCGCTTTTAGGTGAGCCACCTCGATCTGCAACTCATTGTACGAAGGCCCAAAGTGTGAGCTCAACCTAACCAAGCCACGACCAAAGACTTGGGTTGAGCAAACATTCAACTCAAATCTTCGAATGTGACCCAAGTGCTCCCTAGTTCCTAAAGCTCTTGCAAGTGAATCAGTTATCGAGAGCTCTTGGAAAGAGCTATCCTCATGCTAGATCGAGGTAATTTTTTTCTACAAAATCAAAAGGCAAACAATAAATTTTGTTAAAATTTAACAAACAAACAAATAAAGTATTAACAAACAAGAGCTATTCTCTTGTGGCATTATATGATGTCCTATAGTAGGATCTCCTGTTGACCTTTCTCCGTACATACTCCAGAAATTATATCCTTGTGGAAAATGCTTGACGATCAAGTGTTGGCGCACAACCTCGGTAATTTGCCATTTTTTAAACCTGCACTTTGGGCATGAGCATATTATTTTTCCCTTGACACCCGAGTTAGCATTTGCAAAATTCAAAAAACCGTCTAGACCTTCCAAATCCTCTCGGGTATGTCAAAGTTTATGAATCCAAGACTTATCTATGTCTGAAATCATTATAAAATTTAAAATTTAAATAACACTCCACTGATTAATGCGTTACTAAATGTGCTAATTCATATTCTAACCGTTCTCTGAAGATTAACTAATATAACAAAAAAAAATTCATTACTTTTCATTCTATTTAATATATTCATAACTTGTAAAATTTGTATTTTTTGATTTGTATACTTACGATCTAGTAACAAACTTTTCTTTCCATTCTTAAATTAACCTCCTAAATTTTTTTAACAACTTAATGCACCTATCCAATTTGCATAATTAAGCTTAACTAATTATGTTTAATTTAAACTAAGTAAAAATAATTCAATTTCAGAATTTTAAATTTAATGCGACAAGCTATCATTAACAGTTTTATTCTACTCTATAAACTTTATTATTCGTTTGTCATATACTTGTATAAAATATATTAAAGTTTTTCATATAATATTGTTTGATGGTCTCTACTGCTTCAATTCCTCTATTAATAATTTATGTATATTATTTAATTATATTTATTAATATAATAAATACTTTTTATCTAAATTATTTTTAAATTATATAATAATTACATAAATAAGTCTTACTCTAAATTGACTTCACTATTATTTTGCAATAAAGTTATGTTATTATGCTTCTATTTTAATTTTTTATAACAATTAGAAAAATTAACTATTTATGTAACTTAACTATATTTTTTACTCTCCAATTAATTTGATCCGTTTGATCTTATAATTATCAAAATAATATTTTAATTTAATAATTATATTATTCTTCCTAAATAATAAATTCAACTGTATTAGATTCACTCTAAATAATTGTCCATAACCGATAGTTACCCCATTATATTATTATAACAGTTATGAATATTAAATAATTCTTACTCCTAATTTTACTTTATTAAAAACATATATTTAGCATACATAATATAATGAAAAAAATTAATAAAAACAAAACATACAATTCCTAATAAAATATTTTATTTTTAAGTCATTAACTCATTTGAACATACAATGTATACAAATAATTATTTCACAACATCAAAATAATTAAAATATATATTTTCAGCGAGATTAAAAAGTTGCGAACCGAAAATGTCCATAAATGGCCGGAGGTTCTTCACAAAAACAGAAAAAAAGTATTTCAGCAAAATCATTCAAACTTAAATCATATAAAAAAAGTATTTCACAACAATAAAATCATTGTACTGCATATCTCGAGTAAGATTAAGTAATTTTGAACTACAAATCCCAATAAGTGAGCAGAAGATCTTCGCAGAGAGAAAGAGGGAGTTTTTTTTGATAGCACAATGAAAATGGGAGGGGAGAACAGATATATAAAGAAAAACATGACTTAATGATGGTTGCTTAACCGTTGTTAAAACTAGGTTTAATGATGGGTTTTTATAAAACTGTCGTTAAGACTAACTTTAACGATGGTTCACAAGTAAACCGTTGTAAAAATAGTGCATGGAATTACGACTGTTTGTCCAAACCGTCATTAAACCGGATCAACTCCCCATGAATGGTCAATTTTATGTCATGATATAACAACGGTTTTACAAAACTGTCGTAAACTGAAGGCGGTTTAACGGAAACCGCCATAAAATCACGATAGTTTATGTAAAACTATCGTTATACCACACTAATTCCCATAAAACGGCACTATGGTTTTAAAATGACAACGGTTTTCATTTAACCATCATTAATCAACAACGGTTATAGTAAAATCATCATTAATATCTACGATGTAATGATGGTTTTATGACCATCATTATATCAGGCTTTGGAGACGTTTTTTTTACCGTCGTTATGTGTCCGTCGCTAAAACCCACTTTCCTAGTAGTGTAATCTAAGAACCACAAATAACTTTGCTCTTGGGATATTTGAATGAGCATCTTTTGTCCATATTCATAGTTTAAACTAAGGAAAATTGTCCAAGAGCTCTAAAGTGTGTCTTTGTGGGCTATTATTCAACTCAAAAGGGATATAAGTGTTACCATTTTCCATCAAAAAGGTTATATGTCTTAGTAGATGTTACCTTTAATGAACAAGAATCTTATTTCACCCCTCCATATCTTCAGGGAGAGAATTATATTATGAAAGATAAGAGGGATCTTGATTTTCCTCCTCTTAGTTTACCATCATCAATTTACCATCATCATCTCCCTTTCTTTCCTCGGGTTAACACTCAAACTCACTTTAGGAAAGGTATATTCATCTTAAGTTCACACTCAAACTAACTCAAGGCGTTAGGAGGGCTGAAAAACTTCATTGGGATTGAAGTAGCTCACTCTAGGCAAGGTATATTCATCTCTCAACAAAGTATATCACAAACTTTCTCAAGGAAATGGGCAAGACAGCATGTAAACTTGCAAGTACCCCAATAAATCCTAATCATAGATTGGAAGAGACAAAAAGGGATACTACAATATACAAAGAAATGTATCAACACTAGGTGGGAAGGCTCATTTATCTATCTCCACACACAACTGAATAAAGCATATGTAGTAAGTGTAATGAGTCAGTTTATGCACAGTCCAAAAGAGGTTCATCTACAAACAATGTTATCGAATGTTATAGTATCTCAAACGAACACTAGGAAAAGGAATATTATTTAAAAGGAATGAAGGGATATTACTCGAGGCATATACAAATGCAAACTAAGCAGATCTATTGTTGACAAAATGCTAACTGCAAGAGATTGTACTTTTCGTGCTAGGAATCTTGTGACACAGTGGAGTAAGAAACAAGGTGTAATAGTATGGTCTAGTGCAGAAGTAGTATTCTGAGCAATGGCTCAAGGTGTGTGTGAGTTATTTTGGTTAAAGATCATCCTAGAAGATTTGAAGATTAAGTGGGATAGACCAATGAGACTATTGTGAAAACAAGTTAGTAATCATCACAACACATAATCCAGTACAACACGATTGAACGAAACACAATGAAATAGAAACACTTCATTAAAATAAAGCTGGAGAATAGGTTGATACGTACATCTTATGTATCTACACATGGTTAGTTGACAGAAGTGCGTACAAAGGTCTAAATAGTTCAAACTTTCAGAGTATCAAGTCCAAGGTGGGAATGGAAAATACTTATTCACCATCTTGAGAGGGAGTGTGAAAAATATCTCCTTAGTAAATAATGGCAGTACTTATAGGAATGTAAATATTCTGAAGTTAAGCAAATTTGATTAGCTTCCTAAGATTAGGCTGATCAGTTTTTAATCCCATAAACTATGGGACTGAGTAGTTAATTCCTTATGAATATAAAGGTTGACTCTGTATACTATTTTGATATAAAATGTAAGCACAAAATTCAGCACAGAGCAATATATGATATCAAGTTATGCATGAGACTCAACGTATACCATTTTTCTAATTATTATCGTGGAGTTAGTAAGATTTAATTTCAAATCTCTAAAATTCTTAAAGTTTGTAGTTGTACCTACAATTTATCCAATATGTCTTCAAACCAAATGTTAAATTAATAAGATATGAATTTTAGAGTACTTGGAATTACCCAAAAGGTACCAATACCAATATATACAAGTACAGCTTTAATCTAGAATAACAATGTCTCATAGCTGGTCATGCTAATATACATCGTGACATTGAGACAATGACAAGAAAGGCCTTGAAATGAATTACCAAGAGTGCATATGTATTATCTAACAACTGTTCTCTCCTCAAGAAGAGGAAGAAACAAACTTTACGAAAAGGTTCAATAAGGTGGTAGGAAATAGATTTAACACAATATATCTTACCAAGTATACCAAAACTAGCCAATCACAAAAAGATTGAAATTGAATGCCATCTCTGGAATATTTTTTATGCCAGAAAAATTCATAACAAATTTTGAATTGCCAGATCAGAAGTCAATAGGAACAAGCCTAAGAATGCACAGCAGATTTTAGTCTCTAAAAGTTATTGTGATGTGCTTGCTGCTATGGCATTATATATGATACACAATAGGAATGATAAATACTAGAATTTCTCTCCCTTCCTCTCTCTCACTCAATAGGGGGAATGTGTGTGTTGTTTAATTAATAAATGTACCAACAACTCTAGAGACTCATAAACTTGTGGACCATATGATTAACAAGCACAGCAACCAGAATCAAATAGCTCTTGGCAAAATACACAAAAGAAAAACCTTGTATGACACAAGTACTAAGAATAAGTAATCAGTCCACTTAAATTAGTTAACATGTAAAGAATGCACCAATCAACTACAGATAAACCTACTGAAATTACCATCCTATGCCAACAAACCTTAAGAATAAAATGAAGCCCTCCATCTGGACCCATCAGTATAGCCTGTTGGGGTTAGCCTTGTAACTACTGTAAATTGTCTGCAAGAGATCAAAATATATTATTATGTTATTTAACCATAAGACGCCCTTCACTTATGATGAAGAATCCAATCTGAAGATCATTATTCGATAAATAACAAGGGCTTTTGTTTCAGGGAAAAATGTTAAAAGATACAATATTTTCAGCTGCTGCAACTTCTTTGGCCTACCCTTCTGCTGCAATTTCTCTGGCTGGACCCTCTGCGCCAGTTCAGTTCCGTCCTTGGCGCCTTCAACTAGTCGTAAGTGTTGCATTTTTATACTTGCTTAACTTGTTTGCTCGGAGAGAGAATAAATTTGTGAAATTCTGTCTTTCGATTATTTACTACAAGAAAGACGGGGAATGGCGACGGAAATTTAACGATGGTTACAAAAAACCGTCTTTAAAGCCAACTTTAACGACGGTTTCCTAACCGTCATTAAAGTTCGGTAATTAACGACGGTTTACAGAAAACCGTCGTTAAATACGGACGGTTAGGATCTAACCGTAGTGATATGCTTCGGTCTTAACGTGGGAAAATAAATTTATGGACATTACGACGATTTTATATAAAACCGTCGTGAAATGACGACGGTTTCTAGGAAACCGTTGTTAAATCCCAACGTTCGGAATTCTAACCGTTGCTTGATATTCGTGTGGTTTAACGACGGTTGTCCTGATAACCGTCGTTAAACCCATTTAGCGACGGTTTTTTTTGGTTTAACGACGGTTTACAACCGTCGTTAAACCACGCGTTCGCCTATAAATTCAGCAGCCCTCCTCATTTGTATTACAAACGTTTGTCAGTTTGGGCCCATCTCAAGTTTTTGGTTGTGGATATAAATAAAATTTAAGCATTATTAGGGTTTAGGATTTAAGGTTTAGGGTTTTAGGGTTTAGGGTTTAGAGTTTAGGGTTTTAGGGTTTAGGGTTTTAGGGTTTTAGGGTTTAGAGTTTAGGGTTTAGGGTTTAGGGTTTAGCGTTTAGGGTTTGATATAAAAAATTAAATTAATTTTATTAATAAAATTTTTTTAAAAAAAATATAAGTAACGGCTGTTAAAAACTGTCGTTTAAAAACCGTCGTTAAGCCAGTTTTAACGACGGTTTAAAAACCTTCGTTAAGCCAGTTTTAACGACGGTTATTCCCATGATTGCTGAAACCGTCGCCATGTATGGAGTTCCACGACGGTTTTAAAACCGTCGTTAATGGGCATAACGACGGTCAAAACCGTCGTTAATGGGCATAACGACGGTCAAAACCGTCGTTATGCCCACTTAAAAACCGCCGTAATGCCGCGGTTTTGTTGTAGTGATTGAAAATGGTACATTTCCATTTCCAGGCATCGCCTGATTCGGAGGAGTCCTTGATATTATAGCAATTAATAAGGAAAAAGTTATTTATTTATATGTTTGTCACAAAATTCCAAACCTATGTTTCATTTTATAGGTAAATATTTTGTTCAATTTTGGCTATAAATGATTTATTACAAAACCTAATATGTAAACATGACTTGTATATCTTCCTTGTGGAGCTATACATAAATATCATGTGATGGATATAAAGTGATTTATGTACAAATTTGCAATCCTACGAGTTTGAGAGTCTCATCAAACACAAGATATGGAAAATCTATGTGAGTTCTTTATAATTGTGTCAATGTTAAGAAAGTACACCTGAAGTTGAAATAAGGTTGTATTTGCAAGGTAGCGCCCTCAAGGAGGTTGACCGCCGAAGCATCTTGGGCCGTGAGGCGCTAAAAAGGTGCTTGCCAGAGTGAAGTAAGGATCTTGAATTGGGAAAAGAGGAATCATATTGTAAAAATAAAGAATAACTTAATTTTAATTACTGTAATATACAAATACAATTATCACATACATTAACAGCCCAAGCATGGAATCCATATAAATTTGTAAAATTTCAAAATTGATATGATAATAAGCCATGAACAGTCAAAGCCGAAAGAAAAATGTGGCTGCGGGAAATCAAATGATTTTAAGTGTGCACATTAGAAATATAGTAGATTATACTTTAGCATATTCTGAATTATCTTGTATGACCTTGTCATTGGCATTCCTCAAAGCTTCCTCCCTTTCCTCTCTCTACCTGTATTGCTTTCTTTTTGGCTCAACATAAGAAAGGACTTTGAAGATAATGTTTCTCATCAAGTGTGGCTAAATAGAGATGATACTCAACATTTTACCAGCAAATATAAAGCAAATAAGATTAGAATATATTCAGAACTTTATTACTGGCTCTTTCTGATGCATCATCTGAAAAATGATTGAAAGAAAAATGAGAAAATTGGAGATTCCACTCAAGCGCCTGGTGGAAGGTGCCTCAGTTGAGTCTTCAAGTGTTGAGGACTCTTTAGGTACTTCACCTCACTGCTAGTCAGGGTTTCCATCTTAAAATATTGTAATTTCAATATTAATAAAAAATTTAACCATGATGTATGTGATATTTTCTTATGTGCTTCTAAATATTTAATAACTTGCTATCCATACTTTTGCCTACTCATAGTTTCTAATGGTGCAGTGGCGCAGCACCATGGTGTGTTACGCCATGCAAAACTTGTGGCCTGTGGCTCATATGGTATGCACCACATGAATATATAGCTAAATTGTTCTCTGTCTTTTCCCTTACTCTCTCTTTTTGCATGCTTTTTTCTCTTCTCTTTTCTCTGTTTGGTGACTTCTTCTAGAAAGAGCTCCGCTTTTCTCATTTTCCAGGAAACCCATTTGGCGTGGGTCATGGCTATTACATGGAACAATGGAAGCAACACCTTTTCTCATTTCTCTCTCTCCAAAAATCCTTTGACTTTGATATGTTTATGATTTTCGTATTTGACGTTAATTTTATTCTTGATAAATTTGGATTTTTGATAACTTTTAGGGTTAGTATGAATTATGTTTTGAGCATGAGTAAAGCCTTTTAGTATATATTAGTTTTTCTTTCTTTGGTTACAAAGGAGGCCTCAAGGCCCAGGTGTAGGGAGTGGGGAAAGGCATAGGAGTAGTATATATGGATCAAACCTTTGACATTGAGCTTACTTCAATCTTAAAGTCTGAGGATGGTGCCATGTGACCCTATAAGCTCATTGGTTATATCAGTTGTCTTATTTATGCGTTATAGTTATTTTGGATTATATTGAATATATTCTTCCATGCGTGACATTTCAATGTTGCAATGCCCAATGCAGCGTGCTGCTTGCCGTGACTCTAGGAGCCCTTCTAGCAACAATGAGTCACATGCCGTTAGCAACTATGGGTCTACTGACAACTCATGTGTTTACTATTGTCACAAATTTCATATGACTATTTTATCTGGCTCCTCTATATAATCATACGTAGAATATTTGAATTTTATAAATTATTTTAATATGATTTTTACATTATAAATTAAAATTTTATAATTTATATAATTTTTTAGAATCCAAATAATAAATCCTATTGTATTTAAATAATATAAAGTTATTTTATCAAAAGCATTTAGATTAAATATCAAATATAAGACTGCAAAATTTTACTTTATTTAATTTACGCTTAGGTCAAAAATTTAATTAAATGCCTCATTTTGAAACGGCACTTAATTAGCAAGTCATTAGTTTGAAGGAAGTTTTAAATTCGAACTTTCATTATATTGAAAAAGCAATATTCGATCTTGATATTATTTTACAAATTTACAGGTTAATTACCTTTTCTATGCATAAAAAGTAAAATGATTTTGGAATTTTGTGATTTCTAATTTAAGGTTTTTTGGTACACGTCACAAATTTGTGTTAAATAAATTTGTTTATCATACCTAGTCACCAGAGTGAACTAATATTCACTAATTTCTCAATTGCATCAAGTATATATGTTGTATTTATTTTTATTTTCACACAATTAATGAGACGATAATTTGAAATTTTAACATCAAACTGCAAGAACTATTCATTCTAAAAATATTTTTTATTTAAAATTTTGCTTGCAATGGGGCTGTCTAACCTGGAGCCCTTATCCTGTGAGTAGATAATTCTTTCTATGATTTACCCTATGCTCTTCTTGAACTTTAAATGTATAATTGATTTTGTTTACAAATTATTTATATTTTTATGTCTCTGAAATGAATTAAATTACTTGAATTGTTTACAATCTGGTATATAGTTCAAGAGTATAGTTTTGAAAATGGATTTTTGAACTCATTGAATATGTGATTTTAAATCTATTTCTCATTATATGGTAAATGAAACATATTGTGCACGTGGCATTGATATGTAAAACTATAAGATTTCCTTGGAAAATGACATGTATATGTGATAACCCTGATTGAAAATTTTCTGACAAAGGAATTTTATTGACATATGTGCACATATGATTTATGTAGAGGAATCCTATTGAAAACACTGTTTACTAATAGCAGGTGATGTTAGCCTCGGTGCACCTTGATACCTCAGTTAGCAGGGGTGTGCTAACCTCATGTGACGACCAACACACGAGATTTGATATGTGAATAAGAGTGGTATGCCTCCTATCTGGGTGAGATGCCGACTATATGATATGTGATTTGCCCTCCCTTGCTGTGTGCTTAGGAAATGTCCATATTAACGTCCCTTCACGTGTCCTCTTGAATGGTGGTAGGGCAAACCTTAACTGGGATACTGAGTTTAGGCAAATATTACACCACCAAAGTACGGAAGGGCTTGAACTCTGATATGGTGGTTTTGATATGGGATCCTCCTAATATTTTCATGTGAAATATTTTGATGCATAACAATATTTGTTTAATGATCATACAGTACAGTATATGGTTTTGGATATCTGAATATCCTTTGATTTGAAAATATTTGAAATACAAGTCTCATATGGATGTACTTCCGAACTATAATTTTCTGCGTGATAAATTTTAAAATATGAGTACATTCATATGTTGACCTAAGAGTTCATAGAAAGTATTATCTGTTCACTGAGTTGTCAAATTCACTATACGATATCTATATATTTTTTCAGATAAGAATGTAGAGTTCGGTTATTTTCCTTCAGACAGGTGATCAACTAGACGACATATTCTCTGGTGAGCCTATGTTTCCAGGGCTCGTAGATTTTGATTTATATTGTACTTGTACTCTAGAGTATACTCTGAACGCCACAAGCAGGATCCTTACTTCTGTTGTTACTCTGATATTTATAACGTAGTCTGTATATTACTCTGATATTGTACTTGTATTATACCTATTATAGTAAAATCTGTTCGTAAAGTATGTATTTCACGGGCCCTTAAAAGTAAGGGCGTGACACACCATCCTTTTGAGTCGGCTAGTAAAACCTGAAACTAAGATATGGACTACTGTTGAGTCCTTACATCCATGAGCTATTTGATGGGTCGTACTAACAATTGTGAAAGGTATTGAGAATTTGATATTTTGTTTGTTCATCTATATTCCTTTCATAGATATTATTGTCATTATAAAAATTTTAAATTATTTGTGGTTTTTCTTCAGGACATTGTTATCGAAAATTAGCTCTAGGGTTATAAATTTTTGTTGGTGTTTTCCAATTTGTTTTTATGTTCATTATTCCAAATTTAACCTCATTTTTTTCTAAAGATATTTCAAAAGATTTGTCTAAGGTTTGAATTTGATTTGTGCTAGAACTTGTTTTACTAGCAAGCATATCCTGGATTATCTGGGATAAATCCATTTCTCTACGTATTCTAGTTATTTCTTGATCAATCCTATTAATTATTTCTAACTTCATAGGATAAAATAAGGTTTTTTGTTTGTCTATAGGAATTTGGTAAGGTTTGAATAAGGGTTGTTCTATTTGTTTGGTATCTTGCTTTATTGGAGTGCATATTTATGCTAATATTTGTTGTCTTATTGTTTGAATGCTTTTTTAGTATAATTGTTTTGCTCCATTAAGAACTTTTTGTCCTTAGAAGCATTGTTTCTGCAGTATCGTTATCTTTAAAAGGTTCAGCAATTAATGGCTTTTAAGGATTTATGGTTTCTTTATAAAAAGTCTTTTGAGGAGATAACTCAGATTTTAAGTTTTCTCTTTTTATGGTCATCCAATTTTGCATATTTCTATGGTTAACATTTATAGAACTATTAAAAGGGTATCTTAAGTGTTTGGCTTCAACATATAACTTAAACCAATCAAAAAAATAATATTTTTCTTCAACTCCCTCATAAATTGATAATATTTGTCCTCAATTTGTTATCTGGATTGGCTTTTAAATTTTTTAAAAAACTAAGTTTTTTGAGGACTGAATTCTTTCCTTATAGAATCTTTATCTATTTGAAATTCCTTGCTAATATCTTTTGGGCAGTAATCCATTAAACAGTTTAAGGATCATCAAATATTTGAGAAAAAGTTGGAGATTTTATAGATTCAGATCCATCATCTTCAACTACTTCTTTTCCTTTGTGGCTTTGAGTATATACTGGTTTTGGAATCCTAGAAAAGGTTTCTAAGCCTCCAAGGTTATTTGTAAATGTTCATGTAAAGATAGAATGTCTAGCTATGTGGACATTTTGGTTTTCTATCCTAAAGTTATTTACAAAAGCATCATTTTTTATAGATTATGGTTCTGTAATTTTTGGTAGATCTAGGCTAAGCCTTGGCCTTTAAAAATATAATCCCCCTCTTCCTGTCACGCCCCAACTTAATGAAACGTGAATCACACCATTAACAGATAACTTAACCCTTATTTATTTGCATACGACTTCACAATATCACATATCCGACAACATCATACGTTTACAAGTTTTCAGTATAGTTAATTATACATGTCAAAACTACTTTTAACAATATTACAGCAGAAGCTGAAATTCTGCCTGTGGGGTTCAGAACAAACTCTAGATTACAATGACAAAATATTTAAACATTTCGAGCCTTGGAAGCAACATAGACTCACCATTCAAGAGGACACGCGAAGGGACTCTAATATGGGCAATTTTTCGAGTACAAAGCAATGGGAAGGCAAATCACATCTCATATAGGTGGCATCTCGCCAAATAGGAGGCATCCCGCTCTCCATCACATATCATATCTCATGTGTTCACCCTCACACAAGACTAGCACTACCCCTACTAGCTGAGGTATCAAGGTGCACCATGGCTAACATCACCTACTGTTAGCAGACAGTGTTTCTAATAGGATTTCTCCACAAAATTATCATATGCACATATTCTATATTATTCAAAATAGAGCTTCCAGAATAATTCAAAATCTTAATTTCAATACAGCTCATTTATCATAAATTACCCATTCAGGGTTTATCACATATACAAGCCCTTTCTCAAGGCAATCATATAGCTTTATAAATCAATGACATATGCATAAGTATTCATTTCACCATTCAATGAAAAATACATGTGAAATTAGATATACCATGGGTTCAGAAATTCAGTTTCAAAACTATACTTTTCTTGAACTATATTTCAAGTTGTAAATAATTCAGATAATTTTAATGCATTTCATAAACATATAAAAGTTTAAATATCTTATAAACATAATCAAATACATGCTTAAAGATCAAGAAGAGTATAGGGTAAGCCATAGAGAGAATCATCTACTCACAAAGTTAGGGTACCAAGTTGAACAACCCCAAAATCTATGTTTCTGGTCTGATTTTGGCAAAATAGACCCCAAAATTGAGTCCAGAAGGTCCAAAAATCTTGAAAATAACTCCAAATTTGTGAAATTTGACTTTCGGTAGCTTGGTCAACGCAATAGGGTCCGGTTACATGCGATACATGCGCCACCAGGAGGAGCTGCGCGTGGGTTTCACTCGCCGAAAGAGAAACGACGTGTGGGGGCACGTGCAAATTTGGATAGTCCTAAAATTTGAGATCCTAAAGTTTCGGCACCTTCTGGATCGATTTACGGTGTTACCTTTTTATAGGAGTTTCAGATATCACATTTTTATGCGATTTGTTTTTCAATTTTTCAGCCAATTTTGTAATATCCCCTAATTTTTATTTTTAAATAATAATGCTTTGCTAAAAAATATATTTTTTATTGTAAATGATTTTTTTTGCTAAAAGGAAGTATATTTTTAATTAAAATAATTATTGTTTTGCTCAAAATAATTATATTGGCTTTTAATAAGTTTTTGTTGTATTTTTAGAAATATTCTTTCTTTTATTATGCATAATAAAGATATTTATTTTGTGATTTGTTTTATTAAGATTTTTATCAAGAAAAATCATGATTTAAGAGTTTAACTAAATGTTTATGAAAATGTAAATTTTTAGAAATTTTTAGAATATTTTAGGATGAAAAACAGAATTTATATGAATTTATATAAAAGAAATCTTATTATTTAATTATTAAATAATAATAATAATAATAATAATAATAATATTTTAAAAAAAAAGGGGAAGGAAGGAACGGGACGAACGCACGTGAAGGAGAAGAAGAAGAAAATTTTTTTCCTCTCTCTCTCTAATTTTTTTTTTAAACTTCTCTCTAAGATTTCTCTCATTCTATATATCCAATCGAGATACCGGAACTACCGTTGGACTCATGGCGACGAGAGCTTCAAAACGCACCGATCATTTTAGCCGAAAGTTCGCCGGAATGTCATGAATAGTAACTTAAAGGTAAATTTTCTAAAATACTGAATGTTTGATGGTTTTTCAAGATTTCAACTTAAGGGTTTTGTTAAGGATGTAGAATATTAGTTGTAGGATAAATTTTACGGTAAGAAAATGTGATTTGGTACTTTAATTTTGCAAAATTTACTTCGGTAAACAGTAACTGTAAACAGTGCCGAACAGTATTCTGCGCGTGAATAGTGATTTTAGCCGCATGTGAACAGTGCCAGCATCCCTGGGTTATTTTTTAGATTTTTGGACCCTCCGTACTCATTTTTAATGTCTAATTGATCAAATTTAGATGGGAAACGTGGATTTTGGGGCTGTCCAATCTGGGACCCTTACCCTGTGAGTGAATATAATTTACTATAATGCATTTTAAAATTTTCCATCATGCCCATGTATTTTAAAACAAAGTTTTAATTGTGTTTAGCATAAATTGAATTTCATATTTATATTGATTTATATTTTTAGAAGCTATAGGACAAGCAGAACAGACCTCTAATAATCCCTCCTGAGTTTGTGATGAACATATGGTGTTATTTTACACTTTATTGAATTTTATAGTTGTATTATTTCTTAAATTATTCATATGATTTATGTTATACTGATATCTCATTATTTCATGAATATGGTGAAATTGAAATTGAATTTATGTTTGAATGTGTTTTTGGGACTGAATGTCATGGTTTATCTGGACTGAAATGAAAATGTTGTATTTCTGATTTTGGAGAATGAATTTCTATGCCGGAACTCTGTCCGAGGAATATCTTGCAAGGGAGGGATATATTTTGTCGTAAAAAGAATTTTAACCTCATAATTTTCAATTTTCCTTTCAGTTTATATTTTTGATTTATTAAACTAGTTTATTTTGGAGGTATCATTGATAGAAACACTGTTAGCTAGCGACAGAGATAGCTAGCCTTGATGCACCATGAAACCCTAACTAGCAAGAAAGTTGCTAGCCCCTTGTGCGAACGGGCACATGAGGATTGAAATGTGAATAAATTTGGAGTTGAGGTATGTCTCCTCCAATAGCTAGTGGTAATTGGCCTGGTTATTTATGATGAGCATGAGGTGATTTACCCATCTTATTGCTGTGTGCTTAGGACAGTCAACATATGGAAATGTTAGGAAGTTGAGGAGAGCTCCTCCCAACCTTATGATATGAATTATGAGAATATGGTGATTTACCCGTTCCATTGCTATGTGCTTGGGATAAAACAATGTATATGGTAATTGCCCTTACCAAGCTTTGTGTTTGGGTATAAAAATTATAATTATGGATCTACTTTGAGTCCTCCTCTAAACATTTTTTTTATATAAAGAGTTATCTTTCTATTTCCTTATCTGATTTTGAAATTATTGTTTATTATACTAAATCTTAAGATTTTAGATTTTCTTTTAACAAAATTTACCTTCTTTAAAGCTTTAGTTTGTTGTTATATATATTGATTTAAATAATGTTATATTCTACCATAATTTCTATTTATGAAAACTTGTGCGAATGGTCTGTTCTGTTTCAGTTATAGTAAACTATATTTGCTCACTGAGTTGTCAAACTCACTGCACGATATTTCTACATTTTTTTTAGATAGTTGACCAGCTAGATGACATGATCTCTGGGTGAGCCTACTTTGTTTTCAAGGTTGGTAGACTTTGATTTATATTGTACTTGTACTCTACAGTTGCTCTATATATCACAGGCAGGATCTCAGCTTCCATTTGCAGAGTATTTATGTATATTTGATATAATTGAAATTGTACAGTAAGATCTCAAATGAATGTGATTATGTGTTTGGTTACAATCTATACTATTTATGAGAAAATCATTTATATGTACCATACTAGAGGCTTACGGGATGAGATTATTCTCAAAACCCGTGCCGGTTACGTACTCCTATTTTTGGGTCGTGACAAAGTTGGTATTAGAGCATTAGGTTTCCTTGTGACTATCGGAGCAAAGGATTCTTTAGTAGGACCTTTAGTATGGGTATGAGCCGAACATAATTATACTTCTGGTGCTGTTGAAGGATTCTATAGGATTTCGCTTTCCTTTCTATTCCAAGATTGCTAAAATTCCTAGTATAAGGTTTATTGAATATTGTGACATTTTTAAAATATATATATATATGGGTCAATTATTGCCTGAAAGTGAAAGGGATAGGCATCCTTGAGAATTTAAAGAATTGAGACAAATGTCAATTACGATCGTTTCTTAATATAATATTCGTTTTACCCCGTTATCTAGTTATGATAGACTTTGATGTGATACTGAGAATGTATTGGTTGGTATCAAGCCATGCCATTTCGGAATGTCACTTTAAGGTGATTAAATTCAATATTCTTGGAGAATTTTCTTTCTTGATACATAGAGACCATAGTGAGATATCCAATAATTTAATCTCTGCTTTAGCAGCCAATAAGTGATTACAAAAATGTGCCAAGGATATTTGGCAGTGGTGAGAGATATTGATATGACGTATGCCAGTGTAAATCAAGTTCTAGTGGTCAAAGAATTTTCTGATGTAATTCCTGAGGAATTGTCAAAATGACCTCGAAACGTAAAATAAAATTTGGTATTGATTTACTTCTTGGAACTTAACTAGCGTCTGTCTATACCCCCTTATAGAATGATATTGACTAAACTTAAGGAAAAAAAATAGTTACAAGACTTGTTAGACAATGGATTTATACTCTCTAATAATTTCCTTGAGGTGCTCTAGACCTATTTGTGGAAATGAAGGATGGATCACTATGACTATGCATAGATTATAGATAGTTGAATAAGGTGACAGTGTGGAATAAAAAAAAATCTATTACCTCGTATCTGTTTAACCAGTTATAAGGTGCTCAGTATTTTTTTCAAAAAAAAAACTTGATTTGGGATATGAGTATCATGAATTGAGGATAAGGGAAGAGGATATTCGAAAATTTTCTTTTAGGACTTATTATGGACATTATGAATTTTTGGTTATGTCATTTAGTTTGACAAATGTCCAAGCTTTATTCATAGACTTAATAAATAGAGTACTTAAGCCATTCCTGGATCAATTTGTTATTATAATTATTGACGATACACTAAAATATTACAAGAGTTCAAAGGATCATAAGCAACATTTAAATATAGTTTTACAAACTCTAAAAGAGTATGTTTAGCAAGGATGGTATCCAAATAGACCCTAAGAAAATAAAAGTGGAACAGCAATGACTACGTTCTACTACAGTTACAGATGAAGATCCAAATCTAATTTGCGCTTCCTGCGGTTGTCTGCTGTCCATTCTATTTGAGCAATAATTGGATCAGGTACATGAACATATGCTTGTAAGGCATCAATCAACTCCTCAGCATTTGAAGCCGAGATGAGAATTCGTCGTGCTGAGTGTGGGATAAACCTCTGTTCCACAGTTTGATCTAGAAAAGACAACAGACCATCAAAGAAGTGATTAACATTTAACAAACCTATCGATTTGTGATGCATATTCAGTTGTGCCCAAGAGACTATTTGAAAAATCTCCTCTAAAGTACCAAAACCACCTGGTAAGGCAATGAAGGCGTCAGCATTGCTCATCATTCTAGCCATGCGTTCATGCATGGAAGCTACTCTATATTCTTCCCTAATTGTCTTTCCTATGTTGCTGGATGCAGCTAGAGCTGTAGGAATAATACCTAGAACTTGGCATCCTCCTACATGTGCAGCTGTAGCCACACATCCCATTAACCCACGGTTACCTCCACCATACACTAAATGAATTCTTCTCCTAGCCAGCACCATACCCAGATTTTGTGCTGCTTTAACATACTCCCCATCTTTTCCAGGACTGAAACCACAAAAGACACAGATATTTCGAAACTGACGGAATGCGGTCCCCTCCATAATTTCTATCACCTTAACTCTGAGTATGAAGATAAAGATACTAATGTAAGCATTTATAGAACTCAGAGAAGGGCATATTTATAATAGTTATGCGAATAATCCGGGTATTATTAGAACAACTATGTGAGTGATTGATGGATATCAGCTAAATTAAAGGTAAAAAAAATTTCAAAAATGACGGCAAGCATGTATATGTACAATAGTTATGACTGTGACCTATATTAAGCACATAAAGAGCATAAGATAAGATATCACCAGAAATCTGTCTTTTTCTTGTTGTCTTTGATGAAGCATTGATGTCTTGATTCTTGTAGAAAAGTTGTAGGTGATAGCTGTCATTGTAAAAAAAAAAGAGTGAAAATGTAAACCAATTAATTGTTGAAGAGGAACAATCAAATTGTTTATTTTGTTTTCTCAATGTTTTTTCCAGTCGACTATCGGTATTATTAAGTCGACTAGCTATTTTGAAAAATTTTAATTTGGACTGGTTATTTTACAATTGATTGATTACATCTATTCTGAAGCAATCAACTGCATCCTACCAGTTAGCTACGTACTCTTTATTTTTCACAGACTTTTATAAGTTCGGAAATGTTTCTTTTCCACCGAATATCAACAGCTCTAAAGTAGATTCTGACACATATATTCAAAATTTGCGGCCACCGATTTTAATGCTTTTCAATGTTTGTCCAAATTTTTGACTTTCTATTTTGGCACCATTCCCTATTATGCATTTCGTCTGTTTTATTGCATTCTCCCTCATTAATGGTTGGCATTAAATGTAAGGTTCTTTTCCCTCATTGCAAGGAAAGATAATTTCTTTTCTTTGAAACTCAGTTATTATGGTGTCCAAGTGGTTAGTAGGTAAAGTAATGAAAAGTTTGAAAGACATAGATAGATGATGACCTTATGGTGTTTTGACGACTGTAATCAAGAGAATTAGTAGTGTTGAAGTTCTTGAGGAATAAAATATGGGAAGTATACTTTAAATTAATCTTTGAACTCTTAATTTGAAAATATGGAGAATATTTTGAGAACTATATCTGAAAATAATGAAAGGATCAAGGTACTTGAATTAAGGGATTATACCATGCGAAGATGAGTTTAGTATCTAGGATTTGAATTATGTTGAGATTGAAAATTTATGTGTGAATAATTGTTGAGAAAGGAGAAATTATTTGTCCTTGATTGAATTTGCTCATATCCGTGGTTATCAGGCCAATATACAAATGGCACCATTTGAGGTTATATATATAAAATAGTATAGATCTCTTAATAAGTTAGTAAGTTGAGTAAAGTTAGGTCCACAGTATATAGGATCGGCTCAGTAGCTTACCGTTGGGCTTTGCTATCTGAATTCATCCCATCTTTCACGTGTCTATGCTACGAAAGTATCTACCAATGTCGAGAAATTCAGTTAGACAAAGATTTTTCATTTGAGGAAAACAAAAATCAGTGACTATAGTAGATAGAAAAAAATGTTCAAAAGAAATACCACGGTAAAAGTCACGTAGCAGAATCACTTTTCAGAGGAGGCTACTTATGAAAGAGAGAATAATATGCGCGTCAGATACATATTTTTGAGTGATAAGGTTAGTATTTATTTGCAATTATGGAGATGAAATTGATTAGAAAAAAAATATAAGCAACTCAGTACAGGCCAAAAGTTTATAAGGACCATGAATGTTGAGCATTAGAAATTATCAGTTGGTGACCACATATTTTTTTTTAAAGACTCACCAATGAAAGAGGTAATGAGGTTTGGAAAGAAGGAAAAAGTTAAGCTCTAGTATATAGACTCTTTGGAACGAAGTAGGCAAAGTAATACATTGCCTAGCCTTGCCATCAGGATTGAGTAATGTGGATATAGACTTTCTTGCATCAATGCTACAGAACTACTTATTAGATTCTTCTTATATTATCTAATTCCAAGAAATTTAATTGAACAAAAATTTAGCTTAACTATGGGTACAATCGATGTTTAATGTTGATTGACAAGTGAAAAACTTATGGATAAAAGATATCCCTAATTATTTGAGTAATAAAGTTGGTAACTTTGAATTATGTCTTGACTTCATTCCCTACATGTGGTAGGATAGGTTGGAATTCGGGGACCGAATTTCTTAAGAGGGGAAGAATGTAATATCCCCTAATTTTTATTTTTAAATAATAATTTTTTACTATAAAAAAAATATATTTTTATTGTAAATGATTATGTTTTGCTAAAAGGAAGTATATTTTTAATTAAAATAATTATATTTGCTTTTAATAAATTTTTTTTGTATTTTTAGAAATATTCTTTCTTTTATTATGCATAAAGATATTTATTTTGTGATTTTTTTATTAATATTTTTATCAAGAAAAATCATGATTTAAGAGTTTAACTAAATGTTTATGAGAATGTAAATGTTTAAAAAAATTTGGAATATTTTAAGATGAAAAACGGAATTTATATGAATTTATATAAAAGAAATCTTATTATTTAATTATTAAATAATAATAATAATAATATTTTAAAAAAAAAGGGGAAAGAAGGAATGGGACGGACGCACGCGAAGGAGAAGAAGAAAATTTTTTTTCTCTCTTTCTCTCTAATTTTTTTTAAAACTTCTCTCTAAGATTTCTCTCATTCTATACATCCAATCGAGATACCGAAAGTACTGTTGGACTCATGGCGACGAGAGCTTCAAAACCCACCGATTATTTTTGCCGGAAGTTCGCCAAAATTTTGCCGGAATGTTGTGAATAGTAACTTAAAGGTAAATTTTCTAAAATACTGAATTTTTGATGGGTTTTCAAGATTTCAACTTAGGGGTTTTGTTAAGGATGTAGAGTATTAGTTGTAGGATAAATTTTACGGTAAGAAAATGTGATTTGGTGCTTTAATTTTATAAAATTTACTTTGGTGAACAGTATTCTGCGCGTGAATAGTGATTTCAGCCGCGCGTGAACAGTGCCAGCGTCGGGGGGTATTTTTTAGGTTTTTGGACCCTCCAGACTCATTTTTAATGTCTAATTGATCAAATTCAGATGGAAAACGTGGATTTTGGAGCTGTCCAATTTGGGGTCCTTACCCTGTGAGTGAATATAATTTACTATAATGCATTTTAAAATTCTCCTTCATGCCCATGCATTTTAAAACAAAGTTTTAATTGTGTTTAGCATAAATTGAATTTCATATTTATATTGACTTATATTCTTAGAAGTTATAGGACAAGCAAAACAGACCCCTAATAATCCCTCCCGAGTTTGTGATGAACATATGGTGTTATTTTACACTTTATTGAATTTTATAATTGTATTATTTCTTAAATTATTCATATGATTTATGTTATACTGATACCTCATTATTTCATGAATATGGTGAAATTGAAATTAAATTTATGTTTGAATGTGTTTTTGGGACTGGATGTCATGGTTTATCTGGACTGGAATGAAAATGTTGTATTTCTGATTTTGTAGAATAAATTTCTATGCCGGAACTCTGTCCGAGGAATATCTTGCAAGGGAGGGATATATTTTGTCTTAAAAAGAATTTTAACCACATAATTTTCAATTTTCCTTTCAGTTTATATTTTTGATTTATTAAACTAGTTTATTTTGGAGGAATCATTGATAGAAACACTGTTAGCTAGCGACAGAGATAGCTAGCCTTGGTGCACCATGGAACCTTAGCTAGCAAGAAAGTTGCTAGCCCCTTGTGCGTACGGGCACATGAGGATTGAAATGTGAATAAATGTGGAGTTGATGTATGTCTCCTCCAATAGCCAATAGCAATTGGCCTAGTTACTTATGATGAGCATGAGGTGATTTACCCGTCCTATTGCTGTGTGCTTAGGACAGTCAACTTATGGAAAGGTTAGGGAGTTGAGGAGAGCTCCTCCCAACCTTATGATATGAATGATGAGAATATTGTGATTTACTCGTTCCATTGCTATGTGTTTGGGATAAAATAATGTGTATGGTGATTGCCCTTACCAGGCTTTGTGCTTGGGTATAAAAATTATAATTATGGATCTACTTTGAGTCCTCCTCTAAACATTTTTTTTTATATAAAGAGTTATCTTTCTATTTCCTTATCTGATTTTGAAATTATTGTTTATTATACTAAATCTTAAGATTTTAAATTTTTTTTAACAAAATTTACCTTATTTAAAGCTTTAGTTTGTTGTTATATATATATATTGATTTAAATAATGTTATATTCTACTATAATTTCTATTTATGAAAACTTGTGCGAATGGTCTGTTCTGTTTCAGTTATAGTAAACTATATTTGCTCACTGAGTTGTCAAACTCACTACACGATATTTTTACATTTTTTTTCTGATAGTTGACTAGCTAGATGACATGATCTCTGGGTGAGCCTACTTTATTTTCAAGGCTAGTAGACTTTGATTTATATTGTATTTGTACTCTATAGTTGCTCTATATATCACAGGCAGGATCTCAGCTTCCATTTGCAGAGTATTTATGTATATTTGAGATAATTAAAATTATACAGTAAGATCTCAAATGAATGTGATTATGTGTTTGGTTACAATCTATACTATTTATGAGAAAATCATTTATATATATCATACTAGAGGCTTACGGGATGAGATTATTCTCAAAACCCGTGCCGGTTACGTACTCCTATTTTTGGGTCGTGACAAATTTTTTAGAAATCAATAGGATGATTTGTAGAACTCTTTGTCTTGAGTCCTTTGGTGGTGGTAGTGTCGAAATCCGAGTTCTGAAAGTGGAGAAATCTTAGAGAGAAGTTTGAGGGTTTCGGGAGAGAAAATTTGGAGAAGAGAGAGAAAAATATGAAAATGATCAGCTTCTTGAGTGGCTGAAGCACTTAAAATATTCCGAGGGACCTTTCTGCAAAAATTTACTTTTAGAGGGAGGTCCTTGCAAACTTTTCTTATTTACATTTTGATCCCTAAACTTTAAGAAATTACATTTTGGACCTGAAACATAAATTCTCATATTTTTCTTTGTAATTCTTTAACCCATGTAATAAATAAACATATTTTCAATGGTTCTTATCTCCATTTCCAAAATTCTTTCTTTTATTCAAAATTTTCCTTAATTAGAACTTTCTTTAAATTTACAGCTATTATACTTCCAAAGAGGTATTCGATAATTCTACTTATTAGAGGAGCTAGTACCACTGTAGGTACAACCACATTTTGTAAATTCCATTCTTCAGAGTATTCTATTGTATCCCAAGAAATTACTTGAGGTATAGAAAGATTTTCTTTGGTCATATCAGTAAGAAAGCAAGTAGTTTCTCCTTTTCTACAAGGTATAAGAGCATTGCTAAAGGCAGAATTGTGAAGTTTGCACTAGACTCTATAGATAATGATTGTTGGAATTGTTCTAAGTATCATATCATATCCATGTAATTTGACTTTTAACAGAATATTTCTTTCTGAATTTGGTTCTTTGAGACATATATTTCAATTGGGAAAGCAATTAAAATAAATTGGTCCTCTAGATAAAATGGTTTCTATAGCTCCCTTGATGGACTCATGAAATTGGTTATACCTTCCATTCCTAACACATAAAAGGATAGAATTATTTAATCCTAGTTTGTGTAAAGGTTTGGTAGCAACTTGTACATCCTATGTGCATAATATTTTATTTTGACATATGTTTGATTAAGGATTTGGCCGAGAGAAGTTCAAATTCATCTTCTTCTGGATCTAAATTATGATTTCTTTAGAAGTCTTGGTCACATGTCAGACTTACTAAAGAAACTTGATTTGGAAATTTGATCCAGTTATGTGTCTTGGATCTTCGGCATTTCCCAGTCATCAATTGATTGATTTTATATCTTCAAAATGGATTTCCTCTTAGAAGAATGATTTTGGAGAAGATTTGAGTTTTTTTTTTTTTGAAGAGGATGAGAAAGATTAGGAAGAAGTAAAGCGACTGGAAAGAGAACAAAGCATAAATATTCAAACTAAGATTCTTCTTTTTTAATATCATCACCATAAGGTTTCATAAAAGTGACTAAATTAAATATTAACTTATTATTGCCAAATGAAATAAATATTAATTCTTCAATATGAATTGTTCATCCTTAATTGTCTATCCCAACGTTTTAAGACAAACATGAGAGGACGGGTGACAGGGGAAAACCGCCCTTTCCATTCCACAAACGGGCCTTACTTAATTCCCCTTTAAAAACTCATGTAAATCATATACATGCTATCAACATTCCAGAACTTCATTCATACTCAAAACTTAACATAAATTTTATAAAAGCAACAGTAACTTTAAACTTATTCACACATCATTACTTCTAGTCAGATACCAGAAGTGGGGAGATAACTCCGAGAGTCGAGGGAGAAGGGAAGAGAAATAAGGATTGTAGTTGGACTACACTATAACAAATATGGAAATGAAATGCAGATAATATAAATAAATGAAGCTAATGTAATTGCAAAAATTTAAATTTGATTTGAAGATATTGGATTAAATTTGAAACATAAAATTTGAACTACAGCAAGAGATAAAGAAAGAGAAGCTTACAAAGATTACAATGCCAAAGATTCTCTCTCCCCCCCTAAAACTCTCTCTAATATATATATATATATATATATATATATATATATATATATATATATATATATATATATATATATATATATATATATATATATATATATATCCACCAATTAATATATTTCAAACAATATTTCACATATACAAAACAATAGATGCCCATTCCAAATTAGATAACAGCACCTCATAAACGCATCTAAGCAAACGTAGAACATGCATGAAAGAAATAAGATGCATATCTTCAGTGAAAACTTCTGAGAATACGCTGAAAATGCTAGAACTTGAGGAATATATATTCAAGAGACAAAATGTACAGAGGAAATGGAGAGAAATGAAAGCAAATGAGAGAAAATGAGGGTGAGAATGCGTTGAGGAGAGAGAGCTCGCAGGTTGCAGAGAGGAAGCGAAATGTAGAGAGGATATTACTACTAATTTTTTATTTATACGTGTGAGGCTCCTTATTTGTTTTGTACGAGCATACAACCCGTATGGAATAATTTTACTGATAGGCCGTTATGCAGTCATGGGATAGGTCGCAACATGGTTTGCAGAGTGATGTTTCCACTATCTAGCTAGAGTCAAGATAGTCTATTTAAGGCCCATAATAAGTTATCTTGGGCATTATAGGTGTTCTTGTTTGGATTGATTGATCGATCCAAGGTTGCCCTTAAATCGTAGGGTCTAGCTAGATTATATATCATCATACACGAAATATTTAAATTTTGAATTATTTTATACAATTTTTACATTATAAAAATAAAAAATTAAATAATTTTATAATTTATATAATTTTTTGAAATTATACATTTAATTTATTTACAATTCAAGTAATATATCCTATTATATTCAAATAATATAGAGTAATTTTATCAAAAAAATATAGATTAAATATCCAATAAAATACTGCAAAATTTTACTTTATTTGATTTACACTAAGTCAAAAATTAAATTACCTCATTTTGAAACGGTCCCTAATTGGCAAGTTAATAGTATGGACGAAGATTTAAATTCCAACTTTCAGTATATTGGAAAAGCAATATTCGATCGTGATAATATTTTATAAATTTACAAGTTAATTACCTTTTCTATGCATAGAAAAATAAAATGATTTTGGATTGCTGTGATTTCTAATTTAGGGTTTTTGTGTAAACGTCACAAATTTGGGTTAAATAATTTTTTTTTTAAATATAGTTTAAGAAGTTACAGGTTAACATGTTCCTCGGCGCAGAGGGCATTCCCGAACAGCGAAGAATTTTGTAACATTTCTCATTGGCTGTAGCCGCTGAAGAAAGAGACTTAAGTCGTAGTAGCCATGCTAAATGGTGATTCAACATAGTTTGCTGAAACCCATATTGTGACTAGAATTTGCTGCCGCATGATGTTTTTTTGATGTGTAGAGATGAACTTATGTCCCTCCAAGCCATGTCAGCATTATTGAATTTCGGTATATTCAATATAGAACTTGGGCAAGTTTCATAATGGTATCCAACAATCACCGGTTGACACATGAAAAGATAGAAAAACTCCCAATGAAGTTACTTACTTCGGTTCTCTATAAATATGCTTTCTGGGTCTACTAGTAAGACTCATCCCTAACTACTAGTTCAAGGTAGATTTCCCACTCCGACATAATAACGACCAAACTTCTGTCTTGTAAATCCATTGAACCATCAACAGAAACCATGTGTTTTATAATACCTAGTCACGAGAATATTCACTAGTTCCTCAATTGCATCAAGTATGTTGTATTGTTTTTTTTTATATTGTTTCACAATTAATGAGACCATAATTTAAAATTTTAAAGTCAAACTGCAAGAATTATTAATTCTAAAAATAGTTTTTATTAAATTTTGCTTTCAATGCAATTTGAGTTTCAATAACCCAACCACATTTCGTATTGTTGAATATAATACCAAATTATACAAAGTGCAAAAATATCAAAAAGTTTTCTGAGAAAGTTGGTGGAGATAAGATTGCAAAGCATTATAGACTTGTAGCCAACCATTTTGAGAAAGATGAACTTGGTCCCAGAAGAATGATGTTTCTGGGTTCTCACATACTTTGTATCTCTTTTCTCCTTTAGCATCCACACTCCCACAAGCATATTGCGCACTCACACCTTCACAACATGGCTCCAATGGATTCATCAATGATGAATTTTCTGCAAAATGAGAAAAAAAATAGAGTAAATTACGATTACCTCTTATAAAGTTTTTAAAAATTAGATTCATGACTCTTCTAATTTTAATTTCATATTAGAACTTCTCTTGAAGTGCCATGCGGTTGGCTCAACTTATTGAAGATATTCAACTTAAGATTTTGCATTCTTTAGTTACAAGGTTTGAATCCCTCTTTTGATTGAATAGTAATTCCACTTGGTGATTTATCCTCTTTAGAGATATCCCTTGACACTCAAAAGCTAGTTGAGTAGTCTATTTTAGGGAGATAATAATCCCCGGAGATAATCATCTAGATTAGGACTCTGCCTTCCCTTTTGGGAGCCCAAACATGTCATTAGCGTCCTGACTGTATAAAGGAATCTACTTTTACTACCTTTTTTGTATAAAATAATAATAATAAAACTTTTAAAATTTATAAAACATACAATTCCATTATTAAATTAAATGAAATTTTTGTTAGTACGTTATAAATACTTTCTAAAATTATCCAAACACACTTAGAGAAATCTTTCTTTCTAGTCATTAATTTTTTCATTGACTTTTGTATTCAATTGCAATTTTTCCCCTTATTTGTTATCTTTGGTAATTGATCCTTTAAGTTATCTATCTTATTGCATTTAATCTTTCATTGTCTAAATTAGACGTTAATTTTAATGTTAGCTACGTCAAATTATTAAAATACTCTTTCATTTGCTTGATACCCTACTTTACTATGCTTTTCATGAAAAGAGTATTTGGATAAGTTGACCTAGCTAACATTAGAAATAACATCTAATTTAACCAATTGGAGATTTATAATTGCAATGGAACAAATAAATTAAGAAGCCAATTGTAAAAAGTTAAAATATTGAGATTAATATTAAAATCGAGGATGAAGATCAAAATGGAGAAAATAAAAACTAACTAATAAAGGGAGATAAGTGTAATGTTTTTAGACCTTAAGGGGATATAAGTGTAAATTTTCAGAAAGTTCTTATCTCTCAATTTAAAATTAGATAAAGTGTGAATGTATCATTTTCACAATTCTTAAGGAACTGAATGTAATATTTACTCAAATTAATACATCTTATGTTTACCGATATCTTTGGTAATACCGGGCATCTTAATTACTAATGTACTAAACAAAAATTAAATATCTTCAATACCTCATAACACAAAAAATATTTTAATCCTTTAAGTCTGCAGTAAAAAAAAAATTCTCCTATATTATAATGAAAATATATGGAGAAGAGAACTTACTGGCATGTCTTTTCTGCACACGATGTAAATTTTAACTCATTTGTTAAAATTATAAGGATTACATTTATATTACAAATTATAGGATAACTAAATTAATACACTTTTTAAAATAAAGAAATCAAAAGTGTAAATTAGGAGATCAATTATAAAAATTAACAAATTGAGGGAGAAATTGCAATCCAGAGCAAAAATCAACATGAATTACAATGAATATGGAGATGAGAATTTACCGGCACGTCTTTTCTGCATGGCAGTAAGGGTGGAGAGGAAGGCATTGTAGAGGTCTAGGGTTAAGAAAACTGGAGGTTGTCTAGTTTCATTGTTCAACTCCTGCAACTTTTGGAGCAGCATTTGGTTATGATTGGTGGAGGCCGTGTTTGGATTGTCAATGCATTTCTGATATGAAGAAGCCACAGTTTCATGAGGCAAACACCCCAAAGGCTCCAATAATCCAACAGCTATTTTGCTTATTCCCAAGACACGGATTCGTCTCAGATCTATAGATAGTTGGTTCACAAGATATGCAGTGAAGACTGGCAAGTCCTGTCATACCAAAAAAACAAGAAAATAATGGTTAAATATTGGTGTTGTAATGCCAAACAGGGTTTTAAATTACAGTCGAAAACTTCGAGAGAAGTTTGTTAACAATTTTATGGACCGAGGAGAGGTTTTCGTATAAATTGAATCTAGATGAGGTGTGAGTGTAAGTTTAAAAAAATTTGAGAAAGGTTAGTGTAATTTACTCTAACAAAATTAGGTTTAATTACTCATTTAGTCCTTATAGTTTCAACAAAATTTTAGATATGTCATTATAGTTTAAAATTTTGAAATTAAGTCTCTTTAGTTTCAAAATTTTTTAATCAGTCCCTATTGTTATACTATTGCTAGAAGTTTGTTAATTGATATTAAATTAACATAATATATATAAGTCGCACGTCTTTAGTGACCGAAATTTTAAATATATGCATATGTAGTATTAGATATGTTGACAATAAACTAACGATAAGGACTTAATTAAAAAATATTAAAAAAAGAAAGATTTAATTCCAAGCTTTTAAATAATATAGACGTCTTTTAAAATTGGTCAAAATGATAAGAATTAACCAAATAATTAAGAAAAAGATCGTAGACCAAATTCCTTCCAATTTCCAAGTAGGCTAACCAATTATCAAAATCAAATAAAAGGAAAAGGCGCACTAACCAATTAAGGGAGGTAAGTGTAGTTTTTTTAGAATATAAGGAGATATAAATGTAAGTTTTCAAAAGGTTCTTGTAATATCCGTAATTTTTATTTTTAAATAATAATGTTTTGTTATAAAAATATATATTTTTATTTGTTTAAAAATGATTATGTTTTGTTAAAAATAAGTATACTTTTAATTAAAGTAATTATTGTGCTGCTTCCAATAATTATATTAGCCTTTAATAAATTTTTGTTTCATTTTTAGAAATATTCTTTCTTTTATTATGTATAAAGATATTTATTTAGTGATTTGTTTTATTAAGATTTTTATCAAGAAAAATTATGATTTGAGAGTTTCATTAAAGGTTTATGAGAATGTAAATTTTTAGGATGTTTTAAGATGAAAAACGGTATTTATATGAATATATATGAAATAAAATAAAAATAAATCTAAATATTTAATTAAATAATAATAATTATTATTATTATAAAAAAATAAAAGAGGAAACGGGAAGGGGGAGACGAACAAAAAATCACAGAGAAGGTGAATAGTGATGAATAGTAATTTTTAATTTTCTCTCTAGATCTGGAGTGCCTATTGGCTTCTGATCTTAAAATTAAGGGTACCACTGGATTCAGGATGGAGAATACTACGGTTTTGACTGATCAATTTTTCAAATCAGCCATTGAATTGCCGTAGATCTGAAGTAGAAAATCTCATAAAAAGGTAAACTCTGAAACTCTTACTTAGAAACTTCCAATTGAAAATCTGACACCGTAGATAGATTCAAGAGCTAGATAAACCTTAGGATATGGATTTTTTCGGCCATCTGACAGCTTTTTGTTCATCGTGAATAATGATTTTCGGTGGGTGAATAGTATTTTCCGGTGGTGAGTAGATATTTCCTTCTATGACTTACCCTATACTCTTCTTGAATGAATAATTGATTATGTTTACAAGTGATATATACTTTTATATGTATCTGAAATGGATTAAATTATCTGGATTTGTTTATTATCGGGTATATAGTTCAAGAAGAGTATGGTTTTGAAATTGAATTTTTGAACTCATTGAATATGTGATTTTAAATGTATTTCTCATCATATGGTAAAAGAAATATATTGTGCACATCGCATTGATTTGTAAAGTTATATGATTGCCTTGAAAAAAGGGCATGTATATGTGATAATTATACTGAGATTGAAAATTATGAATTTATACTGAAACATCTGTTTTGAATAATATGACATATGTGCAAATATGGTATTTGTGGATGGATCCTATTGGAATCACTGTATGCTAATAGTAGGGAATGTTAGCCCTGGTGCACTTTGATACCTCAACTAGCAGGGGTGGTGCTAGTCTCATGTGACGACCAACACACGGGAGTTATTGTTATCGGGGAGAGCGAAATGCCTCATATTATTGATATGTGATTTACCCTCCCTTATTGTGTGCTTGTGATTATTTATTGGTTCTAATATGGAAACTTCCTATAGCATGTGAAATATTTTATTGCATAATAGTATTTGTTTTATAATCGTATTGTATTGTATTTGGTTTTAAATATTGGGCTATATTGTGAAATGAGAATATTTGAAATATGGGTTCTATATGGATGTACTTCCGAACTGTACTTTTTATATGATAAACTTTAAAGTATGAGTTCATCCATATGCCAACCTAAAAAGTTATAGAAGGTCTTATCTGCTCATTGAGTTGTCAAACTCACTACACGATGTTATATATATTTTTTCAAATAAGGATACAGAGTCTGGTCCTGCGGATAGGTAATCAGCTAAGCTACTTGCTCCCTGGGTGAGCCTACGTTGCTTCCAAGGCTCACATTGTTTTGATTGTATTGTATTTGTATTCTAGAGTATGCTCTATATGCCACAGGCAAGATCACTGCTTCTGCCATTACTTTGATGTTTATGGATTTTCTCAGTATATTGTATATGTATGAAAACCTATATGTATTGGTATACGTGTTAAAGGATTGAGATATGCATGATTATGAAAAATATATGTTCAGGATATATGTGTTTCACGTGTCCAAAAAGTAAGGGCGTGACAGTTCTTGTCTCAATTTAAAACTAAATGAAGTGTGAGTGTAATTTTCACTATTCTTAAGGGAGGTGAATTGAATTTACTCAAATTAATATCATCTTATTGATGTGAACCCATAATATGAACCTCACCAAGAGTAGTGAGAATTGAAATAAATATGAGATCAAATTAGAAGGATCGTATTCTAATTCAGATTTATGACAAAATAAATTAAAGAAAATGACATTGACCCGTTATCTATAAATATATAAGAACTAAAGGTATAGGAAAATATTAAAGATGTCACACTCAAGAAAGATGAAGAAGTTTGTGAGTGATAAGTCTTGTTTGAATGGCACAAGAAAAATCTTGATAAGTTTAGAATAGTTCTTTGAAGAACCAAAGAGAAAATACTCTCAATATTATTAATAAAAATATGTCATTGTTCAAGAGAATACATGCCTATGTATAGGCTTATTACCTAAACAAACAAACAAAAAACTACATAGGAAACTCCTATAGTGCAAGAAAAATTAAAAATAGGAAACTCTTCTAGAAACTATCAAACTTGATACTTTTCTAATCAAATAAACAAAACACTAAAAGTAAATAAATCAGAAAAATGTAGCCTAAATTGGGTTATTAAATAAATCCTTTATTTTTAGCCCAAGCTCTTGTGATAGGTCCAACTACAACTTGAAGCGGATCCGCATTCCATTTTTGTTTGTCAGCTCTAGCCATGATCTCATCACTTATGTCTACCGATCTCTTTGATAATGTCAAACATCTTAAATACCAGTGTACTAAATACAAATTAAGTATCTTGAATACTTCATAACACAAAAAAGGGGGTTGAAATGCTATTTTAGTCCATTAAGTCTATAGTAAAATTCAATTTAGTCTTTAAAATTTATTTTGGTTCGAATACATCCCTAAAGTTTCATGAACATCCTCTTTTAGTCCTCACAAATGATTCAACCAAAAGTTTTTCTATCAATCCAAAACGATAGTGTTCGGACATTCCACTTAGGCTGACTTAACCAAAATCCATCACTAAAAATTGAATGGTCAAACAAAATTGTTTCAAGTTAGAGAAGCTTTTAGTTGAATCAACTATTTGGACGAACAATTCAATAAGTTAATTGTCATGTGCATCTATGTCAGTATTTTTTTGTTAACTTTTTTGACAGAGTTAGTCCTATAGATTACAAAGAACGTTTATGGAGTTTTAGGAATGCATTCGAACTAATAAAAACTTTTAAGACTAAAATAAAGATCATATACCAAACTCCTTAATTTCCAAGTAGGCTAACCAATTATGAAAATCAAACAAAGGAAGGATCACCAAAACAAAGAGAGATAGGTATAATAAGCTCAACTACTAACTCTTACGCTTCCATTTCTGGCTACAAAAGTGGCATAATCGTTGGAAGCAGCATTGACTAGAGCAAGGGAGCGGTCAAGGTCTTGTTTGGTGTAGACACCTTGATCGATCAGATTTTCAAAAAAGTCGATTTGGGTGGTCAAGTTTGGTCCCTCAACCAAAGTGCTGAAAATTCCCGTACCTCCGTGAGCAAAGTTCATCCCAAACGCTACCCTTGATTTCTCCATAGGATATCTTAACACGTATGGTATTGGAGATTCTATCCCCAAAAATGAAGCTGCAATAAGTAATTATAAATAAACTAAATTTTTATTCATTAATTTTATTTTTATAAAAAGAATATTATTATTATTATTATAAATTGAGGAGAATATATATAAAAAATTTTTTACAAAATAAATTAATAATTTAGTCTCCGAATTTATAAACCAATTTAGATTTTATAGCTGAATTTTTTTAAACTTAGTTTCAGAAATTATCAACTCATTATAGGTTAGTTATTTTACTAAGAAGAAGAAGAAGAAGATTATTATTATTATTATTATTATTATTAGTATTAGTATTATTATTATTAATATAAGAAGAAGAAGAAGAAGAAGAGAACAATGACGATGATGATGATTATTATTATGTTGAGGAGAATATAAACAAAATTAATTTTTATATAGTAAACTAATAATTTAGTCTTTGAATTTATATACCCATTTAGAATTTGTTTCTAAATTTTATTAAGTATACAAGTTAATATTTAAAATTATCAAGTCTTTGCACACTAGTTAATATAATAAGAAGAAGAGGATTATTATTATTATTATTATTATTATTATTATTATTATTATTATGTTGAGGTGAATATCAACAAAATTTATTTTTATAAAGTAAACTTGTAACTTATTTCTAAATTTATATATCCACTTAGATTTCATCTCTAAATTTTTTAAATGTATAAATTAATCTCTGAAATTATTTCCTCATTTCACGTTACTTACTTTACAAATTTTTAATAATATTAAACTTGTAGGAAATAATATGCAATAATTTTTATATTTTAGTTAATTAATTTATATATTCAAAAACATTTGAAGACCAAAACTAAGCAGATCTATAAATTAAAAAAAAAACTAAATTGTTAGCTTTTTTTTTTTATAAATTTTAAATGTTAATTTTAATTAACATTATTTATTTGTACTCTAACTTTTAAAGTGCAAGTACATTTTAGAGGAATCTAACCGTGAGCTCCCGCGCTCTCCTTTCATGAAACAAAAAATTGTGTGAATTTTCAATTGCAAGAAAAAAAAAAGATTTGTTATCAAAACTTTTAGCAAAGGCCGCCAACAGCTTTTGTTCGCCACATGGGAAGGATGAAACCTTTTCTTCTAATTTTCTTGTCATAATTTTAAGAGAATGCTGGATTTTATATTTATAAAGAAACAAAGGAGAGATAAAAGAAAAAAAAACACTACCTATTTAGATGCATTCTAAGAAATTATTAAACTCTGGCAAAAAAAATTATTAAACACTAATTATTAATAGGTATCCGTATATCTAATTTTACTGTATGGTCGAATTAAAAGCTACCTCAGATGGATTTAAAGTTTCCAATCCAAGATTTTTAGAATAGATTTCAAATCAAACCAATGTTAATCATATAAAAAAATTAGATCAACATTAATTAATATAAAAAATCCAATCAACCCATCATTTTGAGATTGTATTTTTCGGTTTGATCATAATTTGAGTTTTGAACAACCCTAAGATCCAGTATTAATAAAAGAGAAATTTAACCCCAAAAAGAGAAATAAAAGAGAACAAAAACAATCTGAAAATCTAAATTTTAATTTTAGTCAAAGCTAAATAAATCAAATCAATGTTAATTATATATTAAAAAATCAGATCAACTTTAATTTATTGAGATTGAATTTTTCAGTTTGATCTTAGTTTGAGCTTGGAACGACCAGAGTATTTAATTTTGTATTTATAAGGAAATAAAAGAGAAATTTGACCCAAAAAAAGAGAGAAAAAATAATTTAGTAACTCTAAAATCGATTTTAAATCTAAAAGTTTAAATTTAAATTTTAGTCCGAGCTAAATAAATCATACAGAAAAAAACAGCGACACTTACCTATATAATCGGAGAAGACACGACCATCACAGAACCTGCCTACAGGTTGTCCTGGATAAGTGATGCCACTGGGCGGTTTGTATGATGGAGAATTTAAGAAATTGCCTGTATCAAGGTAGGAGTCTCCAAAAATAAAAAGCATCTTCTTCCCAGCCAAGCCATTAGAAACCCTGGATGATTCTTCATTGCTTCCTTCAACCACTGCAATACAAAAATATAAGAAAATTAACAAAACTTAAAAATAATAATAACAAATCATGAGAGGGATTTTCAGGTTAGTGGGTACCTGAGAAAAGGGGGAGGAGATTAAGGAACAGTAGAAGAGTGAAGAGGGATTCACGAAGAGTTTGCTTGATCGCCATTGATGCTGTGCCGCAAGAAGATCATTAATGGTGGTTGTTAAGAAATGGAGCCAAGTGTATGAATATATAGAGGTTTTGGTTTTTGATTTGTTGGAGGAAAGAGAAAGACAGACTTTCGAACATATCTAAGCTGGCCATGATGTCATATATATTTACATATATTTTTTAATATATTGAGAAGGTCAAATTAATTAATAGGCATAATTATGAAGAAATCTAATTAATTATATATTAAATTTGTGGTCCACTTTGATTCCTTATAAATGATGTGTTTTGAGGAAATTCAAATGTTACCTAAAGATTGGATTGCTTTAATGCAGTAAGTGTTTCACTAATTCAAAATTTTAAATGTTAAATCACTTCTTTAGTCTTTAAAAGAAATTATTGCTATAAATTTAGTCATTCAAAAATATTTATTATCATTTTAGTCCCAATTTCTTAAAAGCACATCATTTTAATTAGTTTTCTACGTTAGATATGTTAGGAAACTACTAACAAAGTTATCCACATGGCTAATTTTGTCCAATGTAGATCATTAGTAGTCACTGATCCATGGAGACTATTAAAATCTAGATATAAGCAAATTGCATAATTTTTAATAAAACTATGACCAATTTTCTATAAATTAGAATAAACTTTATCTTCAATTTTATTAAAAAAACGAAGAGTTTTACTTCTGTTTAAATTTTAACAATTCATATCAGTAGTTGTCATTCAATATTAGATAAAATTGACGAGGATAATTTTATTACTGTTTTCTTTATAAACCAAACGTCAGAAATTAAAATGATGCATTTTTTAAAATGTTAGAATTAAAATGATGACAATTAATTTTTAAATATACTAGTTTCTTTCAAGAAATAAAACAGTAGTTTTCCTCAAAATTAACATACTACATTTTGAAGTGATAATTAAGCAAGGTATTAGCTTTGTAGAAGGTTTTGAATTCAGTTTTTGCTCTATTGAAAAATCAGCAATTAATTAGTGTATGTACTTGATAAAGTATTATAAATTTATAGGTTAGCTTCCTTTTCAATGGAGAAGAAATAAAATTCCTTTGAAATGTGATTTATTATTTAGGTGATTTTTGAAGGCCAACGTTATAAAATTGTGTAAAATAAATAAATCATACCAACTTTTTTTGTATAAGTTAAAAATTCTTTATGGAGAGAAAATTTATAAAATCTTAATAAATTAATTAAATATTTGATTATTGTGATGGGTGAGCAAACTATGTACCTAATTCTTCAGTTTCCTTTATTGCGAAATTTTTTGTAAACATTACAATTTTTTCTTAAATAAATGTTTTTAAAAGAATAATTTTGATGTCTTTTAAGAAGTCGCAAATTCTTTAGAAAAAAACATTTAGGGAACTCTCTATATGCTTTTAGTATTAAAAAAATTAACTACATTTTCTACATATATAAAATAGATATTTATTGTATTTAAATATGCAGAAATTTTTGTTTAAATTTTTGTATTTTTATAGTTTGGAATTTTTGTTCACATTTATAGTATTTTTCTAATTTCAAATTTTAAATATTCTCAAGCTTCTTTCAATAATATTTAACAGATATCGCACTGTAAATTAAAATACTATCAA
Source organism: Gleditsia sinensis (assembly GCA_037074535.1). Classification (NCBI taxonomy): domain Eukaryota; kingdom Viridiplantae; phylum Streptophyta; class Magnoliopsida; order Fabales; family Fabaceae; genus Gleditsia; species Gleditsia sinensis. The sequence goes on along the minus strand of CM073474.1, from coordinate 22,479,923 downwards.
CAACCATTTATTATATTTTTATGCAATAATATATTATTAATTTTTCATATTAATTTTTTTCACAGCGGCACATAACTTTAGCAGCAATTCGGACAAACATGTATCTAGAGCATATACGTTCTTATGGTAGTTTAACTAAGTTATCAATCCAGATCTAAAAAAAATTAAATTAAATAAATTTTTAAGAATCCAGAAATTGTTAATTTCCTTTTTGGTTAAGTTTTCATCAAAAAAAGGGAGGAAATATTGTGCTATATGAGATCCAAGTTGATAATTGACATGAGGTGCTCCTGTATTTTGAACTTATAGATAATTATCTAGGTTAGTTCTTCTTCAGGGGGAAGGTTAGTTGGATCTTCCTGCATCTTCAGGATCATCATCATATATCTGTACGTTCTCACAAAGTGTGAACTGTATGGAAAGTTTTCTTTTTTTCTTTGAGCAGGCACAAATATTGTCTTTGCACTCGATGCTCAAATTAAACAAATTAAAAATAATAATTTTCACAAGAGAAATGCATACTCATTAGTATGCTAAAAAATCATTAAAATAGCTGATTCATTCAAAAAAATTAATAAAAAAATATTAATTTAAACACTCATGATATTTAACTTCTGAATCAGTTCATTAAAATAGTGATTCATTCAAAAAAATTTATGTGATTTTAAAATGACAGAGTTTAACATTTGCCCTTTATTGGAGGATTTTGACTAAGTCATTTTGAGTAGAATAACAAGACATTATTTTTTTAAAATGACATTAGCAAAGTCAATTATTTAGATAAATAACTTAATAAATATGTGTCTAAATCAATATTTTTCATTAATAATTTTCATAAAATACTGTTAAGGATTAAAAAAAGATATTTATAAAAATTATGAATATATATATTCAAATTAGAAAAGTTTTAAAACTAAATCAAGTTTTACTGTAAAGGATGCGAATAAAAGTTTATCTAAATAATAATAATAAGAAGAAAACGTTTGATTCAATTTAAAAAAAAAAACAAATAAGACAGTGAGATACATGAAGTTGGGCATTAATTAAAGCATGGCGAAAACGATCATAACAACTAAGTGCAATAAAAAGACTTGTTGTATAACTTATGGCTGATGAAAGTAGGTATCAGTTACAACGGCTTTCATTGAAAAGCTAAACGCAAGCGGTGCCATCTCATCCTTTAGGTGTAAAGTGTACAAGAGAAAATGAGATTCTTGGAGGAGGCACTAGACGTCTTTTAGTTGTAACATAATTTGAAAAATATTAATTTTATAATATAAATAATTTATGAAAATATTTTTAAAATAGATATAAAAATAACAGTTTGTCACTCTAAATTATATTTACAATTATAAATTTTTTATTCTTTAAATCATTATAATATCTTCTCTCATATTTGTGCTGTTAAAATCTCCTGTTGGGAATGTCAAATCACGAATTACCTTTCAACTTTTTTACGTTGAAACGAAAATAAAAATAAAAATTGGGATGCCTAATTTCGGATTATCCCTTCTCCCTCCTTTGAGCACCGTTTGAGCCACCATCGCATCGCTGCTATCCATCTCTCTGTTTTAGCTGTGATTATAGCTTTAAGAATGGTGCCCAGTACTATGACTTGTTTTTGGAATATGTTGCCAGTGGTAGCCTTATGAGAACCTTAATAATAATCTAAACATATTTCTTAAACCAACAGCAACATATTTAGATCAGATTTGAAATTAAAAAAAATCAACACTAACCTCTAGCCATTGTTGTCTTTGGAATGAGATCTAAAGCTCAAAAGAACTCTTCTGAACTAGATTTCAATTTCTGTGATAGTGTATAAGTTATTTTTCGTGACTGAATAAGCTCAGGGATTTCCTTCAATTTAAAGAAAATTTTTCAACATCTCTTTCCATCGAAGAGTCATCGGATGCAAGATAATGGAAGAGAATTTCAGCCATGATTCTTTGGCCACATTTTACTCACTATTGTGAATGTTGCCAACATTAATATGAACACTGGCAACGTCCCCAAATCATGCGGCATATGTTTCGGACCACATAAGTAGCAACTTATTCTCCCACTTGGTTCAAATATCCTCATAGTAGTAGGTTCTCTATATGTGAGTATTACCTTCTTCATATTACAATACACTTGTTTTTAATAACTTAATGAATAAGTCTTATGCTTATTCTGTGTTATCTTAATATTGATTTTTCTCTAAACATAAATTTATACACAAAAATGAAAAAAATCAACTTCAACTGAATAAATGATTTATTACAAATGGTATATAATTATACATCATATATGTCACGCCCCTATTTTAAGGGCACGTAAACACAAATACCATGAACAGATATTTTCCATAAATATGCATAATTCAATTATTTACTATGAAAATAGATACATATAGGATCTACCATGCATATACCATATACAAATCAAGTCTATAAACATCAGAGTAACAGCAGAAGCAGGGATTCTGTCTGTGTCATTCAGAGCATACTTTAAAGTGCAAATACAATATAAATCAAAATCTATGAGCAATGAAAACAAAGTAGGCTCATCCAGAGATTATGTCGTCTAACTGGTCAACTATCTGAAGGAAAATGACCAAATTCTATATCCTTATCTGAAAAATATATAAATATTGTGTAGTGAGTTTGACAACTCAGTGAGCAGATAATGCCTCCTATGACCTCTTAAGTCAGCATATGGATGTGCTCATACTTTAAAATTTATCACATAGAAAGTACAGTTCGGAAGTACATCCATATGGGTCTTGTATTTCAAATATCCTCCTTTCACAATATAACCCAATATTCAAAACCAAATACAGTGCAATATGATTATAAAACAAATGTTATGCAATAAAAGATTTCACATGCTTTAGGAGGTTTCCATATTAGAACCAATAAATAATCCCAAGCACACAGCAAGGGAGGGTAAATCACATATCAATAATAGGAGGCATCCCGCTCTCCCCAATAACAATAATATGAGGCATCCTGCTCTCCCCGATTATAATAACTCACGTGTGTTGGCCGTCACACGAGGCTAACACCACCCCTACTAGCTGAGGTATCAAGGTGCACCAGGGCTAACATTTCTTGCTGTTAGCAAATAGTGTTTCCAATAGGATTCTTCCACAGAAAATACCATATGCACATATGCCATATAATTCAATATAAAATTCTCAATATAATATAGATTTTTAGTCCCAGTACAGATTCATCTATCATAAATCTCCCAATCAGGGTTTATCACATGTACATGCCCTTTCTCGAGGCAATCATATAACTTTATAAATCAATGCCACGTGCATAAATATTCACTTTACCATTTAATGAGAAATTCATGTAATATCAGATAGACCATAAGTTCAGAAATCCATTTTGAAAACTATACTCTTCTTAAACCATATTCCAGATTGTAAATAATTCAAATACTTTAATCCATTTCAGATACATATAAAAGTGCAAATAACTTATGAACATAATCAATTTCACATTTAAAGATCAAGAAGAGTATAGGGCAAGTCATAAAAAGAATCATATACTCACAGGATAAAAGCTCTAGATTGGACAGCTCCAAAATACACTTTTCCAATCTACATTTGACTAAACAGATTTCAAAAATGTGTCCGAAGGGTCCAAAAATTAAAAAAATGACTCCAGAAACTTGATCACTATTCATGGTTGGAAAACACTATTCGTCGCTGGAAAATACTATTTACCGCCGAAAAATACTATTTACCAAAAACAAAAAGTTGTTAGATAGCTGAAAAAAATTCATATTCTAAGGTTTATTTAACTCCTGAATTCATCTACGGTATCAAATTTCCAATTTGAGGTCTCTAAGTAAGAGTTTCAGAGTTTATCTTTTTATGAGATTTTCTACTTCTGATCTATGGCGATTCAACGGATGATTTAAGAAATTATTCAGTCAAAATCGTAGTGCTCTCAATCCTGAATCCATTTGTACCATTAGTTTTGAGATTAGAGGCCTGTAGACACTCTAAATCTAGAGAAAAAATTGAGATTACTATTCATCAGTTTCAGAAATTTTGCAATTCTTCGTTTCGGTTTCTATCTCCCCTTTTCCTTTTTCTTTTATTTTCTTATAATAATTATTATTATTTAATAATTGTATAATGGAATTTTATTTTATATATATTCATATAAATACCGTTTTTCATCCTAAAACATCCCATTTTTTAAAAAAAATTTACATTCTCATAAAATTTTAGTTGAACTCTTAAATCATAATTTTTCTTGATAAAAATCTTAATAAGACAAATCACAAAATAAATATCTTTATACATAATAAAAGAAATAATATTTCTAAAAATAAAACAAAAATTTATTAGAGGTCAATATAATTATTTTAAGCAAAACAATAATTATTTTAATTAAAAGTATACTTACTTTTGGCAAAACATAATTATTTTTTTTAAACAAATAAAAATATATTTGTTTATAGCAAAACATTATCATTTTAAAAATAAAAATTACGGGATATTACAATATACTTAATATAGAACCAAGTCTCGTTCTTATTACATGATCCCTAAAACTTGTAGGTCGCATGCCTTTTGTCAAAGGACCAACTATCATCAACTCAGTCTTAATGTGTTCAATGAAAACTTTGTTTTCCTTGACACATTCTCAAATGGCTAACTACGTACTTATTATCAATATGTTTACTTTGACTTCTACTCTTGTTATTCTTAGCCAAAAAAACTACACTTAAGTTGTCACAATACATTCTCAATAGCCTAGAAATAGAATCCAAAATTCTAAGTCCAATAATAAAGCCTTTAAACCATACACCATGCGAAGTTACCTCAAAATAAGATACGAACTCAACCTCCATTGTAGAAATAGTATTCAATGTCTACTTCGCACTTTTACAAGATATCGCCAGCAAACATAAAGATGTATCCTGATGTTGCTGTTCATGAATCAACACATCCTACAAAATTATATTTGAGTAGCTAACTACTTCAAGATTTCAATCCGTTTGTACATTAACATGTAATCTTTAGTACCCTTAAGGTACTACATTACCTTTTTGGTATCTCTCCAATGGTCTAATTCTGGATTACTTTTATATCTACACAACATTTCAACTGTGAAAACAATGTCAGGCATTGTGCAAATCTAAATATACATAAAGCTTTCAACAGCAGAGGAATAAGGAATGGTACGCATATGTTCCCTTTCTAAATCACTTTGTGGGCACTGGTTTAAGTAGAACTTGTCTCCCTTCATAATGGGTCACTACAAGAAAAAGGGGTTTAAAGGCTTTTTTTAGTGCCTTTAGCAATGGTTTTAACCGTCTCTAAACCCTTTAACGACGGTTGACCAAACCGTTGTGGAACCATGGGGTTTGCAACAGCTTACGTCAACTGTGAAAATGGCGTCGTTAGGACTTGTTATAGCAACAATTATGAAAATGTCATTACTCCTTGTCATAGCAACGGTTTTGTAAACTGTCATTAAGACTCATCTTAGCGACAGTTATAGAAACCGTCATTAGGACTCGTCTTAGTGATGGTTTCGAAACCGTCGCTATGAAATGGAGTAACTACGGTTTCTAAATCGTCATTATGACTAAGTTTTAGCGACGGTTCTAGAAATCATCATTAAAACTTTTTTAAATTTTTTTATTGCACTTAATTTAATTACATTCTTGTTGAATTTTGTATTACTATTCTTCTATAGACTAATTTAAAATATATTTTTTTCTTTTACAATTATTTTTGTGAAATATTTTGTAATGTTATATTTTTTTATCAAATATATCAACATATATTGACACTTTGAATATAAAAAAAATATTCTGATACAAATCACATAACAAATAAATTTTGAACAAAAAAATAAAAGTCACTCAGAAATTAAAATTACAATGTACAGCCTATAAAGATTATAGAAAAAAAATATGATATACAATGAAATCATGGTCTTGAGCCCTGCGAGGGTTAATGAGGCTGATGTCCTCTAGCATTATCACTAGGGACCTGAAAAATAATTTCGTTATGTAAATGTTTTGAAATTAAATAAATTAATAGCAACATTTATTTATAGAGTTTAGTATTGAGAAATTACTTTAGGACTTGGACTTTGAACAAGTGCAATTTTAGGCCGCACTTGACCCTAGATGTTCTAAAGCAGGAATGTCATAGCTGCCTCTATCTGTCTCCATTGTACTACGAAGTCAGCATCATGTGTCTCTCACTCGGCCTCTTGTCATCGCTGTTGCTCGACGTCCTGCTTTTCTATTGCCGCTTTTAGGCTAGCCACCTCGATCTGTAACTTCTCATATGAAGGTCCAAAGTGTGAGCTTGACCCAGTCGAGCCATGACCGAAGACTTCAATAATTGAAAAAAATCTTTCGTACCTTCGTCAATATTTTCTGCTGACGGTGGAACTGGCATCTCTATAGAATTGATGCTTTCATGTTCGCAATGAATCCCGAATACATTACAGACTATGTCCTGCACATGGTCATTCCAAATGATGAGTCGTTCTGCCACTTCTTATGGCATTATATGATATCCTGTAGTAGGATCTCCTGTTGACCTTTTGCCATGGATACTCTATAAATTGTATCCTTGTAGGAAAGGTTTGATGATCAAGTGTTGGAACATAACATCTATAACTTGCCATTTTTTAAATCTACACTTTGGGCATGGGCATATTACTTTTCCTTTGACACTTGAGTTAACATTTGTAAAATTCAAGACCTTCAAAACACTCTCGGGTGTGTCGTGGTTTATGGATTCAAGACTTATCCATGTCTGAAACCATTATAAAATTTAAAAATAAAATAATACTCCGCTGATTAATGCGTTACTAAATGTACGTACTAATTTATGTTCTAACCATTCTCCAAGGATTAACTAATATAATAAAAAAAATTCATTAATTTTCATTCCATTTAATATGTTCATAACTTGTAAAATTTTTATTTTTGATTTGTATACTTACGATTTGCTAACAAACTTTCTTTTCATTCTTAAATTAACCTCCTAAAAATTTTTAACAACTTATTATGTTTGCACCTATCTAATTTTCATAATTAAGCTTAACTAATTATGTTTAATTTAAACTAAGTAAAAATAGTTCAATTTCAAAAATTTCAATTTAATGCAACAAGCTGTCATTAATGATTTTATTCCATTCTATACAATTTCTTATTCGTTTGTCATATACATGTATACAATATATTAAAATTTTTCATATAATATCATTTGATGGTCTCTAGTGCTTCAATTCCTCTATTAATAATTTATGTATATTATTTAATTAAATTTATTAATATAATAACTATTTTTGTTTTCTCTAAATTATTTTTCTTTATATAACAATTACACTAAATAAGTCTTGTTCTAAATTGACTTAGCTATTATTTTGCAGTAAATTTATGTTATTATGCTTCTATTTTTATTTTTATAACAATTAGAAAAACTAACTATTTATGTAACTTAACTTTATTTTTTACTCTCCAATTAATTTAATCTGTTCGATCTTATAATTACGAATATAATATATTCAATTTAATAATTATGTTATTCTTCTTAAATAATAAATTCAAATGTATTAGATTCACTTTGAATAATTGTCCATAACCAATAGTTACCCCATTAAATTATTATAACAATTATGAATATTAAATAATTCTTACTCCTAATTTTACTATATTAAAAAAAAATATTTAACATACATAATATAATGAAACAATTTAATAACAACAAAAGATACAATTTCTAATAAAATATTTTATTTTTAAGTCATTAACTCATTCAAACATACAATGTATACAAAAAATTATTTCGCAACATCAAAATAATTAAAATACATACCTTCACTAAGATTAAAAAGCTGCGAACCGCAAATGTCCATAAATGGTCGGAGGTTCTTCACAAAAACAAAACAAAAATATTTCAGCCAAATTATTCGAACTTACATCATATAAAAAAGGTATTTCACAGCAATAAAACCATGGTACCTCATACCTCAAGTAAGATTAAGCAATTCCGAACTACAAATCCCAATAGATGAACAGATGTTCTTCGCAGAGAGAAAGAGAGAGTTTTTTTTTATAGCACAATAAAAATGGGAGGGGGAGAACATATATATAAGGAAAAACACGACTTAACGACGGTTAAGTAATCGTCGTTAAGTACTAGCTTTAACGACGGTTTTCAAATAGACTGTCGTAAAAATGGCGCCTAGAATTACAACGGTTTATCCAAACCGTTGTTAAACCAGACCAACTCCTCGTGAATAGTCAATTTATTGTCATGATATAACGACGGTTTTAGTAAAATCGTCATTAATTGAAGACGGTTTAATGGAAACTGCTGTAAAATCACGATAGTTGATCCAAAACCATCGTTATACCGCACTCTTTCCCATAAATCGGTACTATGGTTGTAAAATCACGAAGGTTATCATTTAACCGTTGTTAATTAACAACATTTTTACTACAACTGTTGTTAATATCTACGGTATAACGACGGTTATGTGACCATTGTTATACCCGGCTTTAGAAACGGTTTTTTTTACCGTCGTTATGTGTCCGTCACTAAAACCTGCATTCCTAGTAGTGGGTGCTATACTTGGTGAACGATCTTTCATTCAAAACCTCTCTAAAATTTTATTAATATAGGTTTCGTGTGATAGCCTCAAAATAAGTTGAGTTCTATCTCATTGGATCTTAATGCTAATGACATAAAATGCCTTACCTTCTTTCATGTCAAAATTCTTAGAGAGAAATTGTTTCACCTCATATAACAAGTCCTTATCATTCGTTACAAGTAATATTTCTTTCACAATTTTTTATCCTATCAACAACTATTTATTAGATTTTGATCCAATAATATATTATTAATTTTTCATAACAATTTTTTTCACAATGGCACCTAACTTTAGCAACAATTCGGACAAACATGTATCTAGAGCATATACGTTCTTATGGTAGTTTAACTAAGTTATCAATCGAGATTTAACAATAAAAAACTAAATAATTTTTTAAGAATCCAGAAATTGTTAATTTCCTTTTTGGTTAAGTTTTCATAAAAAAAGGGAGGAAATATTGTACTATATGAGATCCAAGTTTATAATTGCCATGAGGAGCTCCTGTATTTTGAACTTATAGATAATTATCTAGGTTAGTTCTTCTTCAGGGGGAAGGTTGGTTGGATCTTCCTGCATCTTTAGGATCATCATCATATATCTGTATGTTCTCACAAAGTGTGATCTGTATGGAAAGTTTTCTTTTTTTGTTTGAGCAGGCACAAATATTGTCTTTGCACTCGAATTTTAAATTAAACAAATTAAAAAAAATCACAAGAGAAATACATACTCAGTAATATACTAAAAAATCATAGAAAAACGAGATAAATACTTCCTTAAATTTTTGGTCATTTGTAAATACTCTTCTCAATTTTAAAATTTAAAAAGTCTCCATCTCAATTTTTATGTGTTGAAACTACTAACATTGTAAGATTTCTTGCTCCAAAATATATAAATTTGTGATCAAGAAATCATTTATAATTCAATTGATGGCGGAATGTTATGTGAAACATGGCATTTCTGCTAACAAAAAATTAATGCAAAACAAATATTTGCAAATGTTCAAAATTCAAGGAACTCGCTTATAATTTTTTTTTAAATAATCATCACTTGACATGCTAATATTTTGATACAGCAAATTATTTTCACACACTGTCAATTTTGTGAAAACCACATTTACACCTCTTATAATTTAAATTATGATAAAAAAATTGTGTTAAAATTTTTAAAACTTAAATCTTTTCAAGTTTTAAAAAAAAGTTATACTAATTTCTGTTATTTTAATTTTTTATAATAATTAATTTGACATATTGATTATTTGTAATACATTCAATTAGGTTATTTATGAGCTTTTAGAAAAAAAATAGACATAAATTATAAGTTTTATTAATAATTTTATAAATGTAGAAAAGTTTTTGGTATAAATTGAAATTAAAAGAATATGAACGTATATTTCAAAAATTTTAGAGAAGTAAATATATTTTACTCTTTCTGTAATAATAATAATAATAATAATAATAATAATAATAATAATAATAATAATAATTTTCTATTTGAATATCTTAAATTTACAATGAACTTTGTTTTAGTCTCTAAATTTTTTTTTGTTTGAATATATTTCTAGCATTTCATAAATGCTTCTTCTTAATCACCGTAATTAACTTCGTCAAAAAAATTAATGAAAAATATTGATCTAGACACTCTTTATATTTAACCTCTTAAACTATCCATCAAAATAGTTGATTCATTCAAAAAAATTTATGTGCTTTTAAAATGATAGAATCTAACATTTCACTTTTATTGGAGGATTTCGACTGACTTTCTAACTAGAATAACAAGACATTATTGTTTTAGAATGACATTAGCAAAGTCAATTATTTAGATAAATAGCTTAACAAAAATGTGTCTAGATCAATAATTTTCATTAATAATTTTCACAAAATACTATTAAGGATTAAAAAAATATTTATAAAAATTATGAATATATTGGAATGAGAAAAATTGAAAAACTAAATCAAGTTTTACTGTAAAGAGATGCGAATAAAAGTTGATCTAAATAATAATAATAATAATAAGAAAACATTTGATTCAATTTAAAAAAAAAAACAAATATGACACAGAAAGATACATGAATTTGGGCATTAATTAAAGCATGGCGAAAACGATCATAACAATAAAGTGCAATAAAAAGACTTGTTGTATAACTTATGGCTGATGAAAGTAGATATCAGTTACAACGGCTTTCATTGAAGAGCTAAACGCAAGCGGTGCCATCTCATACTTTAGGTGTAAAGTGTATAAGAGAAAATGAGATTCTTGGAGGAGGCACTATACTTCTTTTAAGTTGTAACATAATTTGAAAAATATTAATTTTATAATACAAATAATTTATGAAAATATTTATATATATATATATATATAATAGTTTGTCACTCTAAATTATATTTACAGTTATTTTTAATTCTTTAAATCATTATAATATCTTCCCTCATAATTGTGCTGTTAAAATCTCCTGTTGGGAATGTCAAATCCCAAAATTATCTTTCAATTTTTTTTAACGTTGAACCTAAAAAAAAATATAATTGGGATGCCTAATTTCGGATTATCCCTTCTCCCTCCTGTGAGCACCCTTTGTGTCACGGCCCCAAATGATGGAACACATGATCGGTACCGCATAAGGGTTTCCCCCTAGCCGCAAGCCTAAAGCATAGTACATACAAACATCTAGCACACAATCCAGAGTACATAATAAATATAACTGGCCACATATGTCACATCCAATATAAGAAAATACTGTATATATGTATGTATATATATATATATATATATATATATATATATATATATATATATATCTCATGAATCCAACATTCGTGATTCAACTTGGCCCATGGCCTCATAATACAAACATCGTTGTAAAACATAAAACCATTTTTCAAACAACACATCAAAATACGCAAGAAGCGAGGATCCTGCCTGTAAATTCATGGAGGTACACTAGACATAAACTAAACTAGACAAACTGTACAAAAGAGTCTTACTCAAACTGGGGCTCACCAACGCTATATTCAGTCTCCTATGAAGCTGTAGCTGGATCAAAGTCTCTTTGACTATCTGTGGGGAGGAAACAGAAGAGGGGTGAGACCACATCTCAGTGAATGGGTAAATCCTACTATAACTGAAACAGGGCAAACCAAGCACGAGTGTTTTGCAATGAGTTCAATAATTGAAATCAAAGTGTAAAGATAATAATAGAAACATTAAGCATTTAACCATAATTTATTGAAAGAAAAGGTAAACAGTTCAAATGTATGTTCAAAAGATAAAACATGATTTAAATCAGTAATTGCAAAGCAAATCAATTATGCATGGTAAGTAATAAATGAAGTTATTTATGCAATCACAGTGATGAATGAGATTGTTTAGAAATATTTAATCTATAAGAAAAAAATGCACTAGTCTATTGGAGTTCTTTCCTAACAGATCTATCATCTTCCCCAAGCATATAGCAAGGGTGTGGCAATCACTATAGGCGTAGACATAAGTCCACCCTAAATTCCCCAAGCACATAGCAAGGGTGTGGCAATCACTGTAGGCGTAAACATAAGTCAACCCTAAATTCTGTGACTTAGGCAGTCATAAGCCCGTCACAATATCCTAGGCCGAAGCTTTCGCATGACCATGGTGCACCAGGGCTAGCACTACCTGCGGCTAGCTAACAGTGATCTAAAAGGGTTCCTCCAATAGAAAACATTTGAAAATATGCTATTCAAAGAGCTCAAAGTAAAACATTTCAATAACATTACAATAAGGCTATAATTCTTCATCTAGCTCCTTTCATGCATAAAACTATGTTCTAAAATATGTCTCATCCATGGATTTCTATGGAGACCTTTATCATCATAAACTTTCCTTTTAAAATATATCGTCCGTAAACGTCGCATAGATGTTCGCATGCATCAAATCATTTCATGGCTAACTTAGTTCATTTCTATGACTAAGTTCGCATTTCTATAAATTTAGCTCAATGGAGAATTATCAGTTTAGATGCTTGCCCTGCATACCTAGGGTTCAACTAGGATTGAAATTTATAATTTCTAACATGGTTGGAACATATTGGTTTTCAAAGCGGTAAAAACAATTTAGCATACATTCCAACTAATTAAAATCATATGAAAGAGTTATAAACCGAATTCGTAAAACATGCGCTATAGTATGAAAAACCCACTCATCTTACTAGGAGTCCAACAACGAGAATTTCATCTCGTGGTGGCTCAACAACCTAGAAAATATAGAAATAACATGAGAATTTGATAAACCCTAAACATCACTATTCATGCCGGAAACACTATTCAAGCCGCCCGGAAAACTAACCCTAAACCTAAAAACCTTATATTCTAGCATAGAAACTAATTCTAAGACTATCTATGGAAAGAATTTTGGAAGAACGAAGCTTAAAACGCGATTGGACGGAGTTTTACCTTGGAGGTTACTGTTCATGCGATTTTCCGGCGACTTTTTGGCAGTTTTCCGGCGAAACTGATCGGTGGGGTTTGTATCTCTCCTTCCCACGAGTCTAACGGTACCTTGGTAGCTCAAATCGGATGGCTGGATGGTGAAATATCTTAGAGAGAAGGTGGAGAAAATTTTAGAGAGAGAGAGGAAGGTTCACCTATGGAGAAAATGAAGGAAAAATGGAGCAGGACCGCTTAAAAAAAAGCTATCTGATGAATCTCACCGTCGGCGAACTAATTCTCGCCGCGGCGAGATTTCTGGTCTGCGATTTTCGCCGGCGGCCAGATTCGAAACCAGAAAATCACGCTCTCGGGAAAATGCTGCAGCATTCTCACCGCGACGAACTCATCTGGCCGAATTTGATAAAACGTCCAACATAAAAGTTGTATACCTTTCTCTTAGCTTTCAGTAGCCACTTGAATCACCTAATTTGGAGTTCATATGAAGTAGTTATGTATAAAATAGTGAGCAAAGGTTCAGACCACACTATGCTGCGGTTTTTGCCTCTTATTACTATAATAGTCATGGAATTAGCAAAAGTTCCCAACATAAAAGTTGTAGATATATGTCTTATCTTTCAACAGAAATTGGAATAACTTAATTTAGATTTCATATGAGAGAGTTATGCTTATATGAGTGAAGAAAGGTCAGAAACGCTCTAAAATTTTACGTTGTTCTCAACTTCCTTGTTTCAAATGATTTATACTTAACCTTCAAATGTTTTATTAGCAGAGGGTTATTACACTTTGAGCCACCATCGCATTGCTGCTATCCATCTTTCTGTTTTAGCGGTGATTATAGCTTTAAGAATGGTGCCCAGTACTAGTTTTTGGAATATGTACTTGCCAGTGGTAGCCTCATGAGAACCTCAATAATAATTTAAACATATTTCTTAAACCAACAACCACATATTTAGACCAAATTCGGAATTAGAAATATCAACACTAACCTCCTGTCATTGTTGTCTTTGGAATGAGATCTGAAGCTGAAAAGAACTCTTTTGAAATAGATTTCAATTTATGTGATATTGTATAAATTGTTTTTCATGACTGAATAAGCTCAAGGATTCCCTTCAATTTAAAGAATATTTTTCAACATCTCTTTCCATAAAAAAATCATTGGATGCAAGATAATGGAAGAGAATTTCGGCCATGATTCTCTAGCCACATTTTACTCACTGTTGTGAACGTTGCCAACGTTAATATGAACATTGGCAATGTCCCCAATTCATGTGGCATATGTTTTGGACCACATCTGTAGCAACTTATTTTCTCACTTGGTTCGAATATCCTCATGATTTTTGAAGAAAACCAAATGCATGAATCATGGTAGTAGATCCTCTATATGTGAGTATTACCTTCTTTGTATTACAAAATAACTTAATGAATAAGCCTTACACTTATTTTGGGTCCTCTTAATGCTGATTTTTCTCTAAACATAAATGTATACACAAAAATGATGAAATCAACTTCAACCAAATAAATGTTTTATTACAAATGGTATATAATTTATACATCATATACTTAATATTGAACAAAGTCTCATTTTTATTACATGATCCCTACAACTTATATGTGACATGCCTTTTGTTAGAGGATCAGCTATCATTAACTTTGTCTTACTATGTTCAATGGAAACTTTGTTTTCCTTGACACGTTCTTGAATAATGTCAATGTGTTTACTTCAACTTCCACTCTTGTATTCTTAGCTGAAAAAACTGCAGCTTAGTTGTTACAATACATTTTTAATGGCCCAAAAATAAAATCAACAATTCTAAACCCAATAATAGCTTTTAAACCATACACCATGCAAAATTGTCTCAAAATAGGATATGAACTTAGCCTCCATGATAGAAATAGCAATCAATGTTTGTTTCGCACTTTTACAAGATATAGTTCTACTAGTAAATATAAAGATGTATCTTGATGTTGATTTTCGTGAATCAACACATCCTCTAAAATCCCCATTTAAGTAGCTAACTACCTTAGGATTTTAGTCCATTTGTACATTAACATGTAATCCTTAGTACTATTAAGGTACCACATTATTTTCTTAGCAGCTTTCCTATGATTTAATCCTAGATTACTCTAATATATGCCTAACATGTCAACTGTGAAAGCAATGTCAAGTTGATTTTGTGCAAATCTGAGTCCAACGGCAAAGGCATAAGGAATGGTACACATATGTTCCCTTTCCAAACCATTTTGTGGACACTAGTTCAAGTAGAACTTGTCACCCTTCACAATGGGTGGTATACTTGGTGAACAATTTTTCATTCAAAATCTCTCTAAGACCTTATTAATATAGGTTTCTTGTGATAGACTCAAAATATGTTGAGTTCTATCTCTTTGAATCTGAATGTTAATGACATAAGATGTCTTATCCATATCTTTTATGTCAAAATTTTTAAAGATAAATTGTTTCACCTCATATAACAATTCCTTATCATTCATTGCAAGTAGTATATCATCCACTTACAGCATAAAAAAATATATTTTACTTTCACTGACCTTTTGGTATATACATTGATTCATGATATTCTCTACAAAGCCAAATGAAGAGATAACATCATGAAACTTTAAGTACCATTGACAGAAGGCATGTTTCAATCCATATATGGATTTTTTAAGTTTGCACACTAAATACTAACCTATACTAGAGAATAATTATTTAGGTTGTTTCTTATATATCACCTTCTTTAGGTCACTATTAAGAAATACCATTTTCACATCCATTTGATGTAACTCTAAATCAAAATGTGCTACTAATGCCGTTACAACACGGAGGAAATCATTTTTAGATACAGGAGGTCTCAGTGTAATTGATACTTTCCTTTTGAGTAAATCTCTTGGCCACGAGTCTTATCTTATATATTTTGATGTTACCCAATGAGTCTCTTTTTATCTTGTAGACCCATTTACATCTAATGCCCCTAGAACCATTAGACAACTCAACGAGATCCTAGACTTCTTTAGACGCCACATAGTCCATTTCTTCTTTCATGGTATTATACCATAATTCAGATTGACTACAATTGACAACTTGTGAAAATGTCTCAAGATCATGTTCAGCTCCAATATTGTAGTCAAAATCTTGTAAGTATATAGTATAATCACTAAGGCTAGCTGACCTCCTCATCTTAATTAGTTGATCTTATTAATGTTGGTTCAACATTCTCTTGTGGATCATGTTGCACAATTGGTTGCCCAACATGTTATGGCAATTTTTCAGCAACTGGATCAACTTGGTCATAGTCAACATTTTGTGGTGTTTAATGATTGGTTATTCTATATCTATTTGAACCTGAGGGCTATGTATAAACAATCTTTCACTTGATGTTGAAGTTTTGGTACTAAGATTATCATTTGTAGATCTTTTTATTGGCATTTCATAACATCTTGAATCATCTCAATCAAAGTTCAAATGAAAGAGTTATACGAAGATTATAAAGCAATGTCGAAGCTATCCAAAATTGTCCAATTAGATTTGTTTTTCACTTAATGCCTCCATTTGCATCCAAAATCAAAATTTAAGAATAATGAATACATTTAGGCACCAAATAAATATAAAATGCTAAATATTAAGAGAGAAAAATATAACATTTTACATTCTCATCATGTACCAATTGCAAGTTGACAACTTTATTGGGAGAGAATGAAAATAATAATATGACTTACTTCAAGTTAAGCTGACTTCAAGCTTCCGTTTGTATCTGCAACAAAAACCACATTTTAGCATTTATCAAAAGCATATGGATGCATATTCTAACTAGTTAAGAGAGGGTTAGCTCCTTAGCAAGAGACAGATACTGTAGATTCGATAAATCTGGGTGTAAGAGATTATTACCCATATATTATTGATATTCTAACTAGTAAGATGATAATCTTAGATTAACCTATTTTATTATCTTTTTTTCCAGAGAGAGAGAGAGAGAATAGTGTTAGCCAAATTGTGACAACAATTGTTTAATTATAAAGGCTCACGTATGAGGCTGAGTCAAATTAGAACATATTGTGTGGATTGTGGCGATTAGGTAAAAGAAAAAAAACTTACCCTTTGATTAATAGTTACAATTTTTGGTCTAACATATAGGATTATTGGGTGTTAAACTCAACCAGAGCAAGGAACCATACGGAGGACTTTCTTCAAAGATTAGAGTCACTATTCACTTGAACAGATTCCAGCAGACTGAGTTTTAAAACCAAAATGGATTCTTGTGGTCCATTTAGCTTTTATTTCTTTCTTTGTTTTACTTTTTTTGCCAGAACTGAATTCCAGGCTGCTCATGAAAGGCAGTTAAGTGTGTCTTTTGTAGAACCAAGAAGATCATCATCCACATGTTTTGGTCTAAAGACAAGGAAATTTTGGGGCAAAGGGAGAAAAAACCAGCAGTTCCTTGTCTCAAGGAGACTGTCTATTTGGTTCTTTCTTACCAAGAACTTGGAATTTGGTAGCTCTAAATCAGGGCACAGATCAGAATTCCAACTCTTGCTTATTAAATGCCTCTTTGTCTTATCTGCACAATCCATTTAACCATTTACACATTTTCAAAATTTCCATCTTGCTTCTGTGAACAGATTTTTCATCGTTAATTAAGTATAACGGACGAATTTAAGTTCTGCTAATAAATATGCACATTGATGAACAGTAGAATCAATTTAATGAAGTTGCTTATTGGCATCCAGTTGCTTCTTATTGAGTAATCCCAGAATGGGTCCTTTTTCATTATAGCAGACAAAATACCAAAATAAGCCAACACCATCACCAGCATGACGCCATTGACTCATTGAAAGCACAACCAGTGATATTTAGGATCACTTGCAAGTCAGTTTTTGATACCTCAGTGGGAAGAAGACAAGGTCAGCATCTACTATCAGCTGGGCAGTCTAAACAAAAAAGAGAAAGGCTGGAGCTTTAAGCATTCGAGCAAGAAATGATACATAAAAATATATGTCACACGCATTCAGCTCTTAGCAAGATGAGGTTTCTGATTCTAGGACTGTGTACTGTTACATACAAAAAAAGTGCAGCAACTGGTGACCTGTAAATTTCCACAACAGAACAACTTTAAATCAATCATATGACATACCTCCATAAGTATACACCAAGCTTTGCCTCCACACGAATAAATACATCTACATAGCTAGCTTTAAGTCGTCTCCCACTGTCTCAAGTCTCAGCCAATATTCCAGACTTAAGTTTCAATCTGCCAATGCTCCAATTGCTCACATAAAACATAGACTATCTCCAGAAATGCAAGCACAAACATTTTTTTTTCTAAAAACAAATAAGATGTACCCAGAAATTTATAATATATGCGTTCTCCTTTACTTGACACTCATTGCATGCTGACGTTGGTATCTTTTTTTTTTGGGGTGGGGGGGGGGGGGAAGCAAAAATCATTAATATCATCTGGGCAGAGTGCAACTCAGAGGCTCCGAAAGGTATGGACAGACAAGAGAAACATGTATTCTAAAAGCTAAATAAAATTTATTGTTTACATGGAAAGTTACCGAAAATTGGAGAAGTAGCAAAAAATCTAGCGGAGAAAAAAATAGAGCAGATGTGAAAAACTATACTTTAAATAACAGAGATCAAATATTAAGGAACCTTACAGAGAATCAAGCCCGGATATTAGCCTTTTTCTGGTTCCTTTTCAGCTTTTTAAAACTCGAACTATCATCAATATGCTGTTCTAGACCTGCTGTCAGACAGCAGCTGAAATTCTTACCCTGGTGAGAGAACTTCAGAAGAACACCCAGGAAGTGCAACCTGCATTTCGATATTATTAGCAGCGACAGGAGCTGCAGTAACAGAGGTATGCCTTGCGTTCGCTATAGGAGATACAGTACTGATAGCGACATATTGAGCCCTTTGCCTTTTCAGTTGCAGCATAGCGTTTGGCTGTTGACCTTATTATCTCAGGTAGAAGTGGTCCTGATTTAGGATTGCCAGCAACATAAAATTAATCAATTGACCACCTCATGGTTACATAATTTGTTCTACAAATATGATAAACTATATATAAAAGTGATACCCAGAATTGGACGAATAGCATCACTTGCTGCTAATTGCTCAGCCTTCATTTTGTTTCTACCTGGATTAACTGTGTAACTTTTACCATTGAAAACCAAAAACGATGTAAAAAAAGGGTCCAATGCTTCCCACTTAAAAGTGTGACAGCATATTCGTCCAAGATACACTTGCAAAACATAGAATTCTGGAAGATAATCACAAGGTGAAGTAATATAAAGATTACTGAAAGAAAGTATTAAATGCAAACTAGGAGCGAACCAATATGATTTAATAACAAAGCCCTTTAAAAGCATCGCATCACAGAGCATGATGTTATTTCACCAACACTACTCAGTAACACAAGTTATTGATGACATAAGATATCTGCACCTTACTGATTTAAGAACATACACTACATGATATGTTTTCAGACTTTCAGTCCTTAACAGATCAAAAAGGAAATAAAGAAACATTAGTTCCACAAGCCACAAAATTCACTTGCCATGATGATACTTTCCTTTTCTTTTTAATTATAATACTTATCATATAATACTGCTTGTGATAGCAAACAGCTGAAAATATAAAATATTTTAACCTTATAACCTGATCTAAAAGTATCTATTATTGGTTGAATATAATCTTCAACTTGGATTCTCCATTTTAAGAGAGTGACATCCAATGGTAAAATAACATTAATGTAATTGGCTCAGAAGCCTAGAGAGAAACTCTCAAATTACTCTAAAACTCAATTCATTCAATGGAGCCTAATACATGAAGAGATTGGCCCTATTTATACTAATTCTAGAGACCAATTTACAATTGATAACAGTTGGAAAAAACTAGAATGCAGTGTAAACACAAGTTGTAAAAATGAAAGTTTGTCAAAAAATGGTGGCAAATGGTGGCTAAGTTGGTGGCAAATGGTGGCTAGGTGATCTAATTCAATAATGGTTGGTGGAACTCACATGCTAGAAGATTTGTCCATATCTTCCTCTCTCAGTTGGACAGAACTCTTCCTCGAGTTAAGTTCTGTTTTATAAGCATTGCCGTTGATTTTTTGTGCAACTCTAAAAGGACCATCAGCTTTAGGGGACAACTTTGCATTTAGCTGATTTGGAAATCGTTCTTTCCGTAAATGTATTTAGACTAAATCTCCCACTTTAAAAATTTGTTGTTTCCAGTGTTTGTCACGCTAAGCTTTATATCTTGAATTCTGTTTCTTAATCCTTTCTTGGACTAATTCATGCAGCCTCTTAATTTCTTTTACTCTGTATTCTGCATATGCACTATATTGTTGTTTATTAGATGAAGGGGTTAAGTCTAATAGACTATGCGGATGAATGCCATATACCACCTCAAATGGGCATTTTCCAGTAGCTTGATTAGTTGAATTGTTGTAAGCAAATTCAACCTGTGCAAAGACAAGATCCCATTGTTTCAGATTTTTACTGACAAAGCTCCAAAGTAGGTTTCCCAAAAGCCTGTTAATTGCTTCAGTTTTTCCATCTGTCTGAAGATGACTGACACTACTGAATTGAAGCTTAGTACCCATCTTCTTCCACAAGGTTCTCCAAAAGTGACTTAAGAACTTGACATCTCGATCAGAAGTGATGGTTTTCGAAATCCCATGAAGACGAACAATTTCCTTGAAATACAAGTCTATAACTTGAATAGCATCATTGGTCTTTTGGCATGGAATAAAGTGGGCCATTTTTGAAAACCTATCTACCACTACAATTATGGAATCCTTCTGACGCTGAGTCTGAGGTAGTCCAAGGACGAAGTCCATGCTAACGTCTTCCCAAGGTGCTTCTGGAATAGGAAGTGGCATATATAACCCTGTGTTTTGGATTTTGGTCTTTGCCAAGTGGCAAATTCTGCATCTTTGAATATGTCTGTTAACATATCTTTCAAGTCTTGGCCAATAAAAATTCTCTTTCACTAAAACCACAGTTTTATCTCGTCCAAAATGACCTACTAATCCTCCATCATGGGCTTCCGAAATAATGGCTTCCCAAAGTAAGCATTAAGGAACAAAAATCCCTCATGCCTACAGTAGTCTTGGGAGGATTGTGAGTCGGTAGCATTCCAAAACTTTTGGAAATCAGGATCATTTTGATATAGCTCCTTGATAGTCTCAAAGCGAACTACTTTCATCTGTAGAGTAGAAAGTAGAGTATGACGCCTACTGAGGGCATCAACAATAGCATTTTGAACTCTCGCCTTGTGCTTGAGTAAGAATGGATAAGGCTGTAGAAACTCACTCTAAGTAGCATGTCTACAGTTGATCTTTTGTTGAAAATTTAAGTGCTTAAGGGCTTCATGATCAGAATAGAGAATAAATTATTTATTCAACAGGTAATGACTCCAATGTTGTAGGACACAAACAATGGCATAGAACTCCTTGTCATAAGTAGAGTACTTAAATTTACCATTGTTGAGTTTTTCACTAAAGAAGGCTATAGGATGACCTTTTTGACTTAAAACAACACCAATTCCAGTGTTGGAAGCATCACAGCTAACTTCAAACACTTAGTCAAAATTTGGAAGGGCTAGCACTGGTGCTTCCTCTACTGTCACCTTGAATTGTTCCTTTGTAACTAAAGACACCAAGGGCATCGATTCCTTTTTGTCTTTAAGTTCTCTTGGTTATAAGGGTGTTAATTTGACTTTTATTCCATCTTTGACAAAGGAATAAGTGTTGGCATAACCGTCATAGAAGGCACGACAATCATATTGCCAAGGTCTTCCAAGGAGGAGGTGACATGCATCCATAGGAATAACATCACACCATACCTTATCTTGGTACTTTTGACCAATGGAAAAGGTCACAAGGCAGTGTTTAGTAACTCTCACTTCGCTTCCTTTGTTAAGCCACTGCAATTTATATGGATGTGGATGATTTTGTGTTAGCAGCTCCAATTTCTCCACCATGTAGTTTGATACCACATTTTCACAGGTTCCACTATCAATGATAACATCACAAACTTTTCCTTGTGCAGTGCATCTGTATGGAAAATATTGTGCCTCAGCCATGGTTCTTCTTTAGCTATTGTTGTATGTAGGTTTCGCCTAACTACAAGTGATTCTCCATGGTATACAAGAACATGTTCTTCATCATACACATGCTCGATTTCTTATTCTCCATCTGGTTCCTCTTGGACTACTTCCTCTTCCGACACTTCATAAGCTTCTCCTTTAATGATTGTTATGGTTCTTCGAGTTAGACAGTTTAAAGATATATGACCAAAACCTTGACACTTAAAGCATTTGGGTGCCCTAGGTTGGTTCTCTTTAACAATCTTAGAAGGAGGTTTTCTTGAAGTTTCGGGTTGATCTATTTGTGTTTTGCAAGTAAATGGAGAATTTTCAGTGGGTGAAAAAGTTCTATAAGAAAACTTTTTTGGTAATTGTTTCTCTACTCGGATGGCTAGACGGATAACATCTTCTAAGAACCAGTATTGTTGGAGCTGAACTGGATGGGCAATATCAGTGTTTAATCCTCCAAGGTAACGAGTTATTGTCTGCTCTTCCCTTTCATGGGTGTCATACTTCATCATCAACTTCTCAAATTCTCGAGTGTATTCTTCTACAGACAAGTTCTTCTGATGAAGATTCTGTAGTTGAATAAAATTGTCTTGATAATAATGAGAAGGAAAGAACTTACGCATTAGTTCTCGATGCATTTTCTCCTATGTTTTGATCTCACTTTTCCTTTCACGTTCACGCTTCTTTTTAAGGTTCTCCCACCATATGGAAGCATGCTTCTTTAATTTCAATGCAATGATTTTTACCTTCTTTTCTTTTGACATCTCTTGGTATTCAAATATGTGCTCAACAATTTGAAGCCAATCAACGAACTCATCTGGTTGGAGTTTCCCTTCAAAATCTGAAATTTCAACCTTGATGTGGTCATTTCTAAATGATTGTCTTTGTGGACGACGGATCTTAAATGATGATGAATCACTACTAGATTCATCATTATCTAATGATACGCGTTGTACTTCCAATAGGGCTTGCTGTGCTTTTATAGCTTCATGTAACTGTTGGATTTGTCTCCTCAATTATTTCATTTCAATTTTATGCAAATGCTGTCTTCTTGGAGGAATTTTGTAATAAGAAAATGTTAAAGTACTCGGTAACTGGATAGTAACTATAGTTTGTAAACAGCAGACCAAGTAAGTTCCCAAGAAAGAGAAGTGGGTCACTAATAGACACACTTAAGTACCAAGTCTTTCCTAGTAAGAACTTTCCTTAGACATGAACCACTACAAGAAATATGATATTTAGTGACCAAGTTTTTGTGACGACTTTAAAAGTCGTCACCGAAAAGTACTTTCAGTGACGACCAACAGAGGTCGTCACTGAAAGGTTAAGTTTCAATAATTTTTAGTGACAAATTTTATGAGTCGTCACAAAAACATACACTTTTAGTGACGTTTTTAGTATAGTCATCACTAAAAGGGAAGTTTCAGTGACGACCTTTTTGGTTGTCACAAAAAGGTCATTTTTAGTGACGACGTCATCGTCACTAAAAGTGAGAAGGAGGAAAATATGAGAAGCCCGGTAAATTTTGTCTCATGAAAAATAAGCCGGCTGATGAATGAGTTTTGTATTCATAAATTAAATATTTTTATCTTATCTTTTTACCTTAATTAAGTATTTATCTCCCTTATTTGTCTTTAGTTTTGTGTATTTTTATAGATAAAGAGAAGAATAGGAAATTGACTCAATTGGAGGAATCAAAGCTAAATTGTGATTCTTTAGAAATGATGTCTATAAATCAAGCAGACAAAATAAATTCATTAAGGATGGCAGAGTAAGGAGCATTATCTTTTTGTCTCTTGAGACACATCCTAATCGATATATGCATCAATTCGATCTTGATTTATGACCACATTTCTAAAAGAATCGAAACATAAAGATTCAAGGCAAAACATTCAATGTTAAAAATTTGTTTGCTGCTTGCTTTTCAATTTGATCTTACTACAGTATTTTGGCTGTATCTCAAAAAATACGTATATATTATGTACGAAATTTGGTAGATGAATATAATTTCATACAACTTTCATGTTTATGTGATCAGCAAATTCAGATATCCAAAGGGCCAAAATTGGGCTAGAACAGAACATGTTTACTGTTGCAGTCCAGTCCAACCTTACTGTAGTATTTGGGCCATATTTCAGCAAATACATATTTAATGGACACAACAATTTGTAGGTGAATAGCAGATATAATTTTCTAAAACTTTTATGTTCACGTGGTCAGCAAATTCGGACACTAAAATGGCCGAAATGGAGCTAGAACCGACCATGTTTACTGTTGCAGTCCAGCCTGATCTTGCTATAGTGTTTTGGCCATAAATCACAAAATACGAGGTCAATTTTTGTCTACCTTATATGGATGGAAAGCTAATGCAAATATCTACAACTCTTATGTTGATTGGATGAGCAGATTCGATGGCTATCAAGGCAATATATCACGATGACTTTCGGGGCACATAATGCAACACTATTGTCAACTTTAGTGCAATTTGCTACCCACCATTTTTGTCACCTACTTCCCTTGTTTTGTCTATAAATAGAGACATATTGTGAGTTAAAGGGAGGGGGGAAAGGCTGAAGAGGGATCTTGGAAAATCTTTGTGGAAGTTCTAAGTGTTTGTAATCATTTTCTCTCTTTATACATTTTGTATCTTTACTTTCTCTCATAAGTTTTATCATGCTTCTTCATCTTTCATTTTGTTTTCTTATCTTGATTATGGAGAACTAATCTCCTCATGCTAAGGTGAAAGGGTGAAACTCTTGGTATAAAAATAATAATGTATCTAACTCTTAATTTTAATGTTTATACTTGATGTTGTATTTATCTTCATATTTACTTTCTTGTTATTTATTTTTTTAGAGGATGGCTTTGTTGTCCCTCTGTTATTTATTTTCTGCACTTTTATTATTTACTTTCTTGTTATTTACTTTCTTAGAGGATGACTTTATTGCCCCTCTGTTATTTATTTTCTGTACTTTTATTATTTACTTTCTTGTTATTTCTTATAGGATGGCTTTATTGCCCCTCTGTTATTTATTTTCTACATTTTTTGTATTTATTTTCTTGTTATTTCTTTTCTCAATGGCTGGTTTTACCGCTTACTTTATATTATTATTATTGACTTTGTTGTATACTTTTATTTTAAATTTTGTAAAGTGCAAATCTTGATACATTGTAGACAATCTTTGGCACAATAAATACTTGAATCATTCTTGATTTATTGTAGACAATATGATGATTAGCACAATGTATACTTGAATCCATTTTACAAAAGTGATTTACAATTATTAATACAATAAAAGAAGGCAAATACACTTCATATATAAACCAAAGCGTGTTTAATGTAACATATCTTCCGAATGGAACCTCATTTACGTGAGGATTCCATTTGAGTAATAAAAGAGTTAAAATTTATTATTATTTGATGTACCAAGAGTGGATCCCCTAACCTTAGCATGTTTCTTACTTTGAATACATTCATATTTAATTTTAGTATTTTAGTTCTTTACAAGCTCTGTTCAGTACTCTTCTCGCAAAACAAACATTCTGGCAATTAGGTTAGAAATATTTATTTTGGATCTGAATTAAATTTTCTCAATTGGCAATCCTCGTGGGATCGACCTTTTATACCACTAAATCTATACTCTAATAGATTCGTGCGCTTGCGAGTTTTAATAAAAACAACAACAAATTTTTGGCGCCGTTGCCGGAGATTCCGACGGAAAAGCTAATTAGATCCAAGTAAGTAAAATTCTTCCACTAGTTATTATTTAGAATATTTATTTTTTTTTATATAGAAAATTTTCTTTGTGAAAAAAAAAATTTCTTTGTTGCAAAATTTTGTAATTGTTTTTGTTGTATTTGCATTTTGTTACTTGTAGTTAACATTGTATATATATGTTATTAAGTTGTAAAATTATCCTCTTTTGTAATTGTGTTATATGCTATTAGAAATATTTGTTTATAATTTTTCTTTTAGTTTATGCGTGTTTGGAAACGTGATAAAGATCAGCGTTTGGTTAGGAAAAGTTTAGGATCACCCTTTGATTTAAAAATTGGAACATTAGACTTTATTGAGACATCATAAAAAATGGAAGAACAAGTTGTGCATGAGAAAACTCTTATGGAGTACTTCTCACCTGTCATAGCCAATACTCCATCTTGCATAGTTTTGTCACAAACTACTGCAACTCACTTTGAACTCAAACCAGCCATACTTCAACTTTTACCATCATTTTATGGTTTGGAAAGAGAAGATCCATTCATGCATGTGAAGGAATTTCTTAAAATTTGTTCAACATTTCACTTTCAAAATTTCAATGATGAGTCAATTAGGCTTAGAATATTTCCATTCTCATTAAAAGATAAAGTTAAAGCCTGGTTGAACTCCCTTCCTACAGGAACTATTACTAGTTGGAATCAATTGGTAAATAAGTTTTTGGCAAAAAAAATTTCCATGTCTAAAACTGATGCCCTTAGGAGAGAAATTTCTGATTTTTGTCAAAAAGAGGGTGAACAATTTTTCGAATGTTGGGAAAGATTTAATGATCTTCTTTTGAAATGTCCTCATCATGGTTTTGAAATTTGGAGATTGGTGAAATATTTCTATGATGGTTTAACTTCATCAAACTGTCAAATGATCCAAAGCATGCATGGTGGGAGATTTTTACAATTGAATGAGGGAGAAGCTTGGGAATCCTTAGGATCTTTATCTGAAAATTCTCAACATTGGAACTGCATAGATTCCAGGGATAAGAAGTCTCAAACACACAAAAAGGGAGGAATTTATGAGGTGAGTGATGACACAGATGTGAGAATTGCCTTAGCTAGCCTGACTAGAAAGGTTGAAGCTTTAACTTTATGCCACACTTTGAACCCTTCTACCAATACTAGGATAGAGGCATGTGCCTTATGTTCTAGTACATCTCACATTACACAATCTTGTCCATCCATACCAGCTTACCAAGATGCATTCTCTGAGCAAGTCAATTCTCTTCAATTTTATGGAAAATCATCAGACAGCCCGTTTGCACCTACATATAATCCAAATTGGAGGAATCATCCAAACTTTTCATGGAGGCAAAATCAACCTTCAATGAATCAAGGTGGGCAACAATTTGCTCCTCCTAACTCATATCCTTCAGTTCCTCAATATGCTCCTCCTTTCGGAGTATCACAACAAAGAAGACCTTATTTGGAAGATACTCTACAGCAATTCATGCAATCAACTCAACAAGCTTTACAATCCCATACTCAATCTATTTCAAAGCTTGAAACACAATTGGGTCAAATAACCAATGCTGTAGGAGAGAGAGAGAAAGGAAAATTCCCCAGTCAACCTATTCCTAATCCTAAGGGTCAATTTGAAGTAGGATCATCAACAAATCCTAATGAAGAAGTAAAGACTGTAACGACCCTTAGATATAGAAAAGTGATTGATAATCAAGTTCACATGCCTGGAACTAAAGAACAGAGTCAGCATGAACCACAAATTAATGACTCAAGTGAGAATAAAAGTGAACATATTCCTTGTGCCGCTAAAGCTCCATTCCCACAAAGACTTGAGATAAATAAGAAAGGTACTCAATATAGTGACATTTTAGAGGTGTTTAAGCAAGTAAGCATTAACATCCATTTTCTTGACGCTATCAAACAAGTACTTGCTTACTCAAAATTTTTGAAAGATCTTTGCACGGTGAAAAGGAAAACTAATGTTCCAAAAAAGGCATTTTTGACTGAACAAGTGAGCTCCATAATTCAACAAAGAACTCCTGTCAAGTACAAAGATCCCGGTTGTCCTACAATTTCTTGTGTTATAGGTGACCATGTGATTAACCGAGCCTTACTTGATCTAGGAGCAAGTGTGAATCTGTTGCCGTATTCTGTGTATGCAAAACTTGGGTTAGGAAAGTTAAAACCTACACTAGTAACCCTTCAGTTAGCTGATAGGTCCACAAAAATTCCTAGAAGTGTCATAGAGGATGTGCTCATTAAGGTTGATAAATTCTACTTTTCAGTAGATTTTATTGTTCTTGACACTGAACCTGTTGAGAATACAAAGACACAAATTCCAGTCATTTTGGGTAGACCATTTCTTGCAACATCCAATGCGATCATTAATTGTCGAAATGGAATTTTGAATCTATCTTTTGGAAATATGACTGTGGAACTTAATGTTTTTAATGTCTCTCGTCAACTTGTGGATGCTGGTGATTTATGTGAGGTCAACATGATTGAGAGTATAGCTGATGATTCATTTTTAAGTTGTTTTGATGATGACCCTTTAGAAAAATGTTTGGCTTACTTCAACATGGACATAGATGAGGACTGTTTGATCAATAAAATAAATTCCCTGTTAGAGACTACTCCATTGATGGATACCAATGAATGGAAAGTCAAAACAGAGACAATTACATCTTTTGGGTCTGTCCTATTACCATCCATAGAGAAACCGCCTCGGGTAGAGTTAAAACCTTTGCCAGATTCTCTAAAATATGTGTTTCTAAGACCAGCTGAGACCTTACCTGTTATCATTGCATCAGACCTAGATAGAGAACATGAAGTTGAACTCATAAAAGTCCTCAGTGAGCATAAGGAAGCCATAGGGTGGACAATAGCAGACATTAAAGGTATTAGTCCATCAATTTGCATGCACATGATACATTTGGAGGATAATGCCAAAACCTCAAGAGAGCCACAAAGACGTCTGAATCCAAATATGAAAGAAGTTGTGAGAGCTGAAGTGATTAAACTTCTTGACGTGGGTGTCATTTACCCTATTTCTAATAGTGGATGGGTCAGTCCTGTTCAGGTAGTTCCTAAGAAGTCCGGCATTACTGTAGTCAAAAATGAGGACAATGAATTAATTCCCACTAGAGTACAAACTGGGTGGCGTGTTTGTATTGACTATCGTAAGTTGAATGTTGTAACAAGAAAAGATCATTTTCCACTTCCTTTTATAGATCAGATGCTAGAAAGGTTGGCTGGACATGCATATTATTGTTTTCTTGATGGATATTCAGGTTACAACCAAATTCCCATTGCACCCGAAGATCAAGAGAAAACTACATTCACTTGTCCTTTCGGAACTTTTGCCTACCGTCGAATGCCATTTGGATTGTGCAATGCACCTGCTACATTTCAGCGTTGCATGATAAGCATATCTTCTGACATGGTAGAGCGATTTCTGGAAGTATTCATGGATGATTTTTCTGTGTATGGGTCTAGTTTTGAGGAATGTTTACACCATTTAAGATTGGTCTTAATTAGGTGTAAGGAAAAGAACCTTGTTTTGAATTCAGAAAAATGTCATTTCATGGTTAAAAAAGGAATTGTTTTGGGACATATTGTGTCGAATCAGGGGATTGAGGTAGATAAAGCAAAAATTGAATTGATTTCCAGTCTTCCACCTCCTCGGACAGTGAAAGAGGTACGTTCTTTTTTAGGCCATGCAGGGTTTTATCGCAGATTCATCTAAGATTTTAGCAAAATCTCCAAACCTTTGTGTAATTTGCTTACCAAAGATGCACCTTTTATATTTGATGAAAAATGCTTTCAAGCTTTTAAGAAGCTCAAATCCCTTCTTACTTCTGCACCCATCATTAGACCACCCAATTGGAATATTCCATTTGAAATCATGTGTGATGCCTCTGATTATGCAATTGGAGCTGTTTTGGGTCAACGTTTAGAAAAATTTCCTTATGTGATATACTATGCTAGTAAAACTCTTAATGATGCTCAATTGAATTATTCTACAACAGAAAAAGAGTTACTAGCTGTGGTATTTGCATTAGACAAATTTAGATCTTATCTATTAGGATCTAAAATTGTAGTATTTTCAGATCATGCTGCACTTAAGTATCTTCTTTCTAAGAAAGATGCTAAAGCGCGTTTGATAAGATGGATACTGTTGTTGCAAGAATTTGATTTAAAAATTCGGGATAAGAAAGGATCTGAAAATTTTGTGGCTGATCACTTGTCTAGGTTGATAGTTGAATCGGGTGACAATAACTTGCTCATCGGAGACTCATTTCCAGATGAGCAACTCATGTCTATTTCTCAGTTACCCTGGTTTGCTGACATTGCTAATTATCTTGCCACAGGTCAAATGTCTACACATTGGAGTAAGCAAGATCGGGTAAAATTTTTAGCAGAAGTAAAGAAATTCTTTTGGGAAGATCCATACTTGTTTAAGTATTGTCCTGATCAAATCATTCGGAGATGTGTTCCTGAGAGTGAGCAATATAGTGTTATTTCTTTTTGTCATGATCATGCTTGTGGAGGTCATTTTAGTGCTAAAAAAACTGCTGCAAAAGTCTTGCAATGTGGTTTTTACTGGCCATCATTGTTCAAAGATGCCCATTTGTATTGTAGTTCTTGTGAGCGTTGTCAAAAATTGGGCAGTATTTCACGGAGGAATATGACGCCTTTAACTCCCATTCTTATTGTTGAGATATTTGATGTCTGGGGAGTTGATTTCATGGGTCCTTTTCCTAATTCTTTCGGTAATTTATACATCTTTGTTGCTGTGGATTATGTGTCAAAATGGGTAGAGGCTCTTGCATGTAAAACAAATGATCACAAGATTGTGGTAAAATTCTGGAAAGAAAACATCTTTTCGAGGTTTGGCACACCACGGGCTATCATTAGTGATGGGGAAAAACATTTTTGTAATAAGCATTTTGAGCAGTTAATGAGAAAATATGGCATTACACACAAAGTTGCTACCCCATACCACCCTTAGACTAGTGGTCAAGTTGAAATTTCAAATAGGGAAATTAAAAATATTTTGGAAAAAACGATTAACCCAAGTAGAAAAGATTGGTCTTTGAAACTTTCTGATGCTTTATGGGTTTATCGTACTGCTTTTAAAACCCCTATTGGAATGTCTCCTTACCGACTTGTGTATGGCAAGGCCTGTCATTTACCTGTTGAGTTAGAACATAAAACTTATTGGTCCATCAAACAATTTAACTTTTCTCTTGACAAAGCAGGTTCCCACAGGAAGCTTCAACTCAATGAACTGGAAGAAATAAGGAATGATGCATATGAGAATGCAAAATTGTACAAGGATCGAATGAAAATTTTTCATGACAAAAATATTTTAAGAAAATCATTTAATGTAGGTCAAAAAGTCCTTCTATATAACTCTTGTTTGCATTTATTTCCAGGAAAATTATGTTCTTGGTGGTCAGGACCATTCATTGTTCGTACTGTTTATCCACATGGTGCAGTAGATATTGAAAATCCCAAAAATGGTGATGTATTTAAAGTCAATGGCCAAAGATTGAAATCATTTTTGGAATTACGCAACCCAGAGGTAGAGGAGACAATTCTACGTGATCCTATCTACCAGGATTGATTTGCTTCCTTTAATTGCTACGCACGCTATTTAGGTAAGATTTTTTTTTATTAGTTTGCATTAATTTGTTCCCTCATTAATATTTTCTTTTGAATTGCTATTGTTTTCTTGGTTTTGTTGCTTTTGATCTTTCTTCAAAAAAAAAATTGAATTGAGAATGGAAAACGTACTTGCAAACTTGAAAAATCATTTTCCTTCTCTTCCACCCAATGCATTGTTGAAAATTTATAAAGCACGAGTTGAAAGATTAAGGTTAATGATGATAATGGGAATACTTGCTGATATTCGTTGGCTGATTGAAGCTAAGGTACGATTAGCAGGTAAGTCTGCAAATGGTTACATCTCTTACATGCCTGGGTTAGGAAAAAGCAGTTTTGGTAAAAAGCGTAGAGCTAAAAGAATGGGTGTCTGCCATAAATGTGGACGTGAAACTTGCAACACACGTTGCCGTTCTTTGGGATGGGTTCATGTAAATCGAAAAGATAAAATAAAATTCATTAAGGATGGATTGAGTAAGGAGTCATTGGATGATGAGTTTCATCCAACGTCTCTTGAGACACATCCTAATGGATCTGTGCATATCGGGATTGTTGGTTTATGGCCCCATTTTAAAAAAGAATAAAAACGATACAGTCTTGGGAATCTAACATTGAAAGACCCTGTTTGCCAATTTATAAGAAAATTGGATGGGAAGCATATCCTCGACCCTTAGAGGGCGTTTAAGCCGTTACTGGACATAAAACTAGAGGAAGATGTGAGCCACAATCACAACTACTGTACATATGCATGCGCGCCGTTATTTTTGAATTTTTCATCTTTAATTTAGCTGTCATCCATTGGCCTACTCACATGGCTATTGTAATTATGCCACCGTCTTATTCGCATAGCTGCTGTAAGTATGCCTTTATCTGAGTTCTATAAATGCACATATTATTATCTTTATCTTCATACTCAAAGTTAAGGTGATTGCAGGTATGGAAGGAATCACATTTCTTCAATTTCAAAATATTTGTGTCTTTTGTGGTTCCAGTCCTGGAAAAGATGGAGAGTATGTTAAAGCAGCACAAAATTTGGGTATTGTACTGGCCAGAAGAAAAATTCATTTAGTCTATGGTGGAGGTAGTCGTGGGTTAATGGGGTATGTGTCTACAGTTGCACATGTAAGAGGATGCCAAGTTCTTGGTATTATTCTTACAGCTCTAGCTGTATCAAACATCATTGGAAAAACAATTGGAGAAGAATTTAGGGTAGCCTCCATGCATGAACGCATTGCTAGAATGATGAGCAACGCTGATGCTTTCATTGCCTTACCAGGTGGTTTTGGTACTTTGGAGGAAATTTTTCAAATAGTTTCCTGGGCACAATTGAATCTCCACCATAAACCCATAGGTTTATTGAATGTTAACACTTTTTTTGATGGTTTGCTATCTTTTCTTGATCAAGCTGTAGAACAAAGGTTTATCTCACACTCAGCACGACAAATTCTCATCTCAGCTTCAAATGCTGATGAGTTGATTGATGCATTACAAGCATATGTTCATATTCCTGATCAAGCTACAGCTCAAATAGATTGGACAGTAGAAAACCGCAAAAAGCACAAATTGGATTTGGATCTTTATCTGTAACACCTTTTATTTGATTGAATAAATTTTTCTTTTCTAGTTAGTTTATTGCAGGTTCATCTTTTCCTAGATTTCCTTCCAGGTAATATCTCTTTCAATTTTTGTTGTTTGTTTTGTGCTTGTCCTTCTTCTTTCTTCAAAAAAAAAAGGGACGTGGGTGTCTAGCCTCCTATCTCTGTATAGGTTCTAGCACCTAGATTTCAAAAAAAACAAAAACTGAGTGATGGTTTGAGAATAGGCAAAACTAGCACCAATGATGAAAATAATTTAAAGTGCTTGTAACCTTAGGAAAATAGATGAGTTTTGAGTGTTATGTGTGAACCTAAATTCAATTGTAACTTATATTTTACTTGAGAATCCTAAAATCCTGAGCACTTAATCTTTTACATTTGATTGATTGTTTATTCAGAAAAGATTTATATAATTCAAATATGCTAAGTGATCTCATGAAACTCTAGAACTTATTTGATTATCACTTGAAATGAAATTCTAGACTACTCTCTATTTAAGAAATGAATTAGGCATTGTTGGAATCGTTTGAGCCTTTCAAACCAACCTACACATTATGCCATCCCTAGTAACCCATTTTGAGCCTATATTTATCCTTTCTTGTACACCTATATTATTATCTAGCCTTTGAATAAAAATATTTCTAATTTTTACCTTTCACTCACAGGAATGATCATTTGAAAAGCTACGGTTCATGGATGAATGGAAGAAGTTTTTTTTTAAAAAAAAAAAAAGAGAAGAAAAAAAATATAGAACCGCCCAAAGAAATAAGTTTGGGGGTACTTTCAAAAAAAAAAGAGTATTATGAGCATATAACATAAGGATGAGGATAAGGTTGGAGATAGAATTCACATGATAATATCAAAAATATTTGGGAGGACTTAAATGATCATGTATGTTGTAGAGTGAATTGAGCTTTCATATCTTTTTATCCACCTTTAACCTATGCCATACATTACAAGTCTAATAAAGTCCTAATGATCTTAATTTTTTTGATTAGTCTACATTAGTGGAGAGTGACATGAAAAATAAGCTTATGGAGTCTCAAATGTAAAACTCTGGAGTTCTGTTTTAAAATTTTGATTATGTAAATTTATTTGAATGCAAAAAGTCCAATGTCATAAGATTGTCACACACACACTTGGGATTCAATAGTAAACTATATGTTGCATTTGAATTAAAGTTTTACATGACTTTGGAATTCTGATATTTTCTTTGGTTGCACATTTTAAATCCTTGAGGAATGTTTAGTAAGCCAAAAACAACTCATCACTCACTCATCTTTTGAATTTTGATGTTTGTGTGTTTTTCTTGAAGACAAGCAAAAGATTAAGTTTGGGGGTATTTGATGAATGAGTTTTGTATTCATAAATTAAATATTTTTATCTTATCTTTTTACCTTAATTAAGTATTTATCTCCCTTATTTGTCTTTAGTTTTGTGTATTTTTATAGATAAAGAGAAGAATAGGAAATTGACTCAATTGGAGGAATCAAAGCTAAATTGTGATTCTTTAGAAATGATGTCTATAAATCAAGCAGACAAAATAAATTCATTAAGGATGGCAGAGTAATGAGCATTATCTTTTTGTCTCTTGAGACGCATCCTAATCGATATATGCATCAATTCAATATTGATTTATGACCACATTTCTAAAAGAATCGAAACATAAAGATTCAAGGCAAAACATTCAATGTTAAAAATTTGTTTGCTGCTTGCTTTTCAACTTGATCTTACTACAGTATTTTGGCCGTATCTCAAAAAATACGTATATATTATGTACAAAATTTGGTAGATGAATAGCTGACATAATTTCATACAACTTTCATGTTTATGTGATCAGCAAATTCAGATATCCAAAGGGCCAAAATTGGGCTAGAACAGAACATGTTTACTGTTGCAGTCCAGTCCAACCTTACTGTAGTATTTGGGCCATATTTCAGTAAAATACATATTTAATGGATACAAAAATTTGTAGGTGAATAGAAGATATAATTTTCTACAACTTTTATGTTCACGTGGTCAGCAAATTCGGACACTAAAAGGTCCGAAATGGGGCTAGAACTGACCATGTTTACTGTTGCAGTCCAGCCTGACCTTACTATAGTGTTTTGGCCATAAATCACAAAATACGAGGCCAATTTTTGTCTACCTTATATGGATGGAAAGATAATGAAAATAACTACAACTCTTATGTTGATGGGATGAGCAGATTCGGTGTCTATCAAAGCAATATATAACAATGACTTTCGGGGCACATAATGCAACACTATTGTCAACTTTAGTGCAATTTGCTACCCACCATTTTTGTCACCTACTTCCCTTGTTTTGTCTATAAATAAAGACATATTGTGAGTTAAAGGGAGGGGGGAAAGGCTGAAGAAGGAGCTTGGGAAATCTTTGTGGAAGTTCTAAGTGTTTGTAATCATTTTCTCTCTTTATACATTTTGTATCTTTACTTTCTCTCATAAGTTTTATCATGCTTCTTCATCTTTCATTTTGTTTTCTTATCTTGATTATGGAGAACTAATCTCCTAATGCTAAGGTGAAAGGGTGAAACTCTTGGTATAAAAATAATAATGTATCTAACTCTTAATTTTAATGTTTATACTTGATGTTGTATTTATCTTCTTATTTACTTTCTTGTTATTTATTTTTTTAGAGGATAGCTTTGTTGTCCCTCTGTTATTTATTTTCTACACTTTTATTATTTAATTTCTTGTTATTTATTTTTTTAGAGGATGGCTTTGTTGTCCCTCTGTTATTTATTTTCTGCACTTTTATTATTTACTTTCTTGTTATTTACTTTCTTAGAGGATGACTTTATTACCCCTCTGTTATTTATTTTCTGTACTTTTATTATTTACTTTCTTGTTATTTCTTATAGGATGGCTTTATTGCCCCTCTGTTATTTATTTTCTACACTTTTTGTATTTATTTTCTTGTTATTTCTTTTCTCAATGGCTAGTTTTACCGCTTACTTTATATTATTGTTATTGACTTTGTTTGTATACTTTTATTTTAAATTTTGTAAAGTGCAAATCTTGATACATTGTAGACAATCTTTGGCACAATAAATACTTGAATCATTCTTGATTTATTGTAGACAATATGATGATTAGCACAATGTATACTTGAATCCATTTTACAAAAGTGATTTACTATTATTAATATAATAAAAGAAGGCAAATACACTTCATATATAAACCAAAGCGTGTTTAATGTAACATATCTTCTGAATGGAACCTCATTTATGTGAGGATTCCATTTGAGTAATAAAAGAGTTAAAATTTATTATTATTTGATGTACCAAGAGTGGATCCCCTAACCTTAGCATGTTTCTTACTTTGAATACATTCATATTTAATTTTAGTATTTTAGTTCTTTACAAGCTCTGTTCAGTACTCTTCTCGCAAAACAAACATTCTGGCAACTAGGTTAGAAATATTTATTTTGGATCTGAATTAAATTTTCTCAATTGGAAATCTTCGTGGGATCGACCTTGCATACCACTAAATCTATACTCTAATAGATTCGTGCGCTTGCGAGTTTTAATAAAAACAACAACACCTGCTTCCTTTTTTCCTTTCCTCTGTCTTTTTACCCGTGAAAATACCTCTCCTCGTGAAAATCCCTCTCCTCATGAAAAGACTTAAAATCTTTGACGACATTGCCCGTGAAATTTCCTTCTTTTGTCTTTCTGCAGTCCACGATTTCCTTCTCTCTATTTCAGTGTCACCTTAATCACCCATGAAAAACCCAACGCCAACTAGTTTGGCATAACGTCGTCAGAGAGCTCGTATTTGAGGTTCTCCCATCTACTTCATCTTGTTTTTGCTGTTTGCTTTTGATTGAGCTTAGAAATTATGCTTTTAAGGGTTTTATTCCGGAATTGAAGGTAAGACCAAATGTGTGAAGATTGAGAAGTTTTTTGGTGTTGTTCGGGTAGCTTCTGTGCTGGTGTAAACTGAGGGGTTTTCTCTATTTTTGTGTATTCAAGCAACTTCTGTGCTGGGATGCATTCACCAATAGGTCCAGAACCCCTCAACATTGTGTTCTATTTATAAAGATAGAGAGGTTTTCTTGCTCTGCTTCCTCTTGACCCATCCTGTAAGTCATATTCACTCATTCGTTCAAGGGAATATACTTTTTTTTCAAGTTTATTTGTGTAATTCAATTTAATCAAGCTTATGACTGTGAACTGAAGTTATCGTTGAGTGCCCTTGTGAATTGAATATATTATTGCTAGTGATCTTTTTATTTTCCTTTGAATAAGTTTCATGCATGTTATGTTAAGAGACTTAGTAGGAAGTTGTAGTTTGAGTAGATCAAACAAGTCTTACAAAAACATAGTTCTATAGAATGGTAATCCTAACTATGTAGATTGGTTAAGGTAAGATAGGCTCTTGATGAGTTGGCTGCTATCATCCATGGTCAAAGGCATTCTTACAAGAATGGAGGGCAATAGGTCAAGGTTTCAAGTATAGAATAAGTTAGAGGCATTCTTTTCTACATAGACCCAAGAAAAGGTGAGATAACATCAGTGACAATTGAGGATTGTCAAAGAAAGGAAATAATTCGATTAGTGAATTCATGATACAAATCAATAAGATATTTGATTCTTTAGAGGCAATGGGGGGAATAGGTTAGTGACTGTGAGAAGACAAAAGAAACTTTTGAGGCTCTTTCTAGTGAGAATAGTGGATTTTTACCTTTGTCACACCTGGTTCCTTTTAATGGCCTAAGAAAAGAGGATAGAGAAAACAAAATGTAAGATAAATTCTATAGTCCCACAAATTCATTTGGCACACATCAACAAGAACAATTCAAATAGTAGAGATTATGCTGGAAATTGGAACAACAAAGGAACTTTTTCTAGAAATTATGATAGAAGCCACAATGGCTTTTGTAGAGAAAGCAATGGTAATTAGAATGGAGGTTATGGTAGATGTTAGTTTAGTTAAAGAAGTAGAGGCAAAGGTTTTGGCATAAATTTTAACAAGAAGCCACATTGTTAAATCTATAGTAAATTTGGGCATATGGAACTTCAGTGTTTTCATTATAATCAAAATTATCCACCTTATCTTCATATAAATCAAAATAATAACTTTAGTGGACATTCTGCTCATTTGATTCAAGATTACACTCCAAATGATAGCTACTACTTCTTCCTCATCCATTAATCAGTACTAATTTCCTAATTCTGGTGCTACCTCACTTGTCACTTTTGTCATTGGAAATTAAAAACTTAATGATGCCTTTATGGGGGTAGGTGC
This sequence comes from Gleditsia sinensis, assembly GCA_037074535.1. NCBI lineage: Eukaryota > Viridiplantae > Streptophyta > Magnoliopsida > Fabales > Fabaceae > Gleditsia > Gleditsia sinensis. The sequence goes on along the minus strand of CM073474.1, from coordinate 22,441,511 downwards.
AGATTTATATGGGGAATGGTTGAGGTTTGTCAATCAAGCAAATTGGCACCTCTCTCATTCAAACTCTACCTGAAAATATTAATGGAACGCTACCTGAAAATATTGGGAACATATTCAGTTTAAAAACCTTGTAAGTGCTGATTTATTCTATTCTATTTTGTTTGGTTGCTCCTGTTTGTGAATATTTCTTATTTTATTTTATTTTTTATCTTACTTTGGAATCTTTAAAGTTCTTGCATTTTATACTCATTACTTTGATGGATATAATAATATCATTATACTTATTACCTTGTAAGAAATTTGTTATGGTAAGAAATTTGATGGATATAATAACATCATTATATTCAGTTTTGTAGGTTAAGTTGTTGTTTAATCTCCATAATCTATTATAAATGTATTGCTCTCTAGTTTGACACTTGACCTTGTATGCTTTGTCTCCCATTGAAATAAGTGAATGCTGTCCAAGGTCTTTTTTTTTTAAAGAAGGAGGGATTGGAATTTTTTGTCAGATATATTGTTTTGGAAACTAAAGTTATTGTAGTTTTTTGAATGTTTTACTAAGACTGTCCTTTTTAAATAGCATTTTCATGTTACCATGGAACCTTCTACCTTTATGCTGTGAATTGTCATTCCTCCTTTTCTTCTTTTTGATGATGATTAGTTTGCCAAATTGTTATCTTTCTGTTGTATAGAAATTTAGATATTACAATTTGTAGTGCTATTAGTTGGAAGAGCTTATTGCATTTTTTTTCTTTTGGGGTAGTGAATGAAGGATGAGTCAGCATAAAAGTCAGATGTCAATTCAGATTTTTTTTTCTTTTCCGTTGGTTTACTGAAAGGAATGGTGGAAATAAGCTTTTAGATTTACTAATTCCTGCTTTTGTAAACACAAAAGCTCTTTGTGTCTTCATTCAAACCTTTCTCCAAATCCACCAAGTATGGATGGTTATGGGTCTAATGCTACCGTTTCCCCCTCTCCCTCTCTGTCATTTCTTTTTCTTTCTTTGGAGATGCTAAAATTATCTTATTTTAAGTAACTTGAATGATGATCACTGAAAGGTAACATTATCTGATTTTTACCTAAGTTTGAGTTGTTTATGATATTAGGCACCATATTAATTTTAACTCACTTTTTTAGGTATCTACGTACATTAAAATCATATCTTCGCAACAAAGCTTATCCTGAAGGCTCAATTGCTGAAGGTTATCTAGCAGATAAAAGCCTCACTTTTTGCTCAAGATATTTGAGTAATATTCCAACAAAGTTTAATAAAGTTCCAAGAAATGATGATACAAACATGGCAGCATGTGGGATGTCAATATTTACTCAAAGTGGACAACCAAGTGGTGCAGCCAAATCAATTTTATTATCTAACAAGGAATTTGATCAAGCTTGTCTATACGTGCTACAAAATTGTGAAGAGATTTGGCCATTCATAAAGTAAGTCAATTATAGTTTGTCAGCAATTAAATTATTAGTAGGTTGAACTGTAATATATGAAATTATATAATGTGTAGAGAGCATAAATTGGAGCTTCAAACAAGTACACAAACATCAAATGTTGATTCAAGGCATGTGAAAGAGTTTTCTAAATGGTTTAATCGCCAGGTAAGTATAATTCAAATTAGGCCAGTCATTATCTTATTAGACATGTTATATCTTCTAAGTGTTGTTAATTTTCAATAGGTTACAAAGTTAGGTTCACATTGGCAGGGAGACGGTGAATTGGTAAGCTTAACCATTGGTTCCCAAAGAGTAGTATACAGATATACAACAATTCTAGTCAATGGATTTAGATTTCATACAAGAGATCGTGAATCCCAAAGAAAAACTCAAAATAGCGGGGTTCTTGTGAAAGGAGATTATTCAAATTCTGAGAAGGAATATTATGGCATTCTCGAAGATATTTATGAGTTGTCTTATGTGGGGGATAGAAAAATATACCTCTTCAAGTGTCACTGGTGTGATGTTGCTCATTTAGGACGAGGATATAAAGTCAAAAAATATGGATACACAAGCGTGAATACTCATTCTTCATTGAATACATATGAGCCATTTATCATTGCATCGCAAGTGAAACAAGTATTTTATTTAAATGATGTCGTCGATAGAGAATGGCTAGTTGTTGTGAAAATAAATCCTCATGACCTTTTTAGCATGCCACAGAAAGACGATGAGGGTAGAAATTATATGCTGAAGATGCATACCAACAAGAAGAGGTTGAACATAATGAGTTTGTTCATAGTGAGGATTAGGATGACATTGCAGTGATATTATCTAAGGATGACGTGCAACCTCAAAGTGTTAGTCATCAAAGTCAAGAGATAAGTGCCAGAGAAGTTGCTTTTATCAATGACGGTGAAGAAGATGATACTATGTATGAGACAAGCAATGAAAGAGAATTTTTATCTGAAGACTCTATGTGAAATGCCATAAAATATAAAGTGTGTATATACTGCTTGACTATTGTGAATGTATATTATTGTTATTATATACACTTAGCTGGCACTTGAGTTGTAATTGTTCTTTGGTTTTGTAGCTTGAATTAATTATCCAAAGTAATATTTCCATGTAACCCAAAGTTTTAGATTAAATTCTTTGCATTTTATCACCAAATCACTTATACTAACAATGTAGTTTATAAGTTGCAATAGGTTGATTTAAAGATGGTAGGAAGAGGAAGAGGCGGACAAAGATTTCATGGGTCTAGAGGTGCTGCACAGACTACTCCTAATGTATGAACTCCACAGTTATGCATGCAACCACACCATGAAAAGAGCCAAGCACAACTTACCACACCAACTTCTCGGCGTCCAATTAGTAGTGCAAGTAATCAACTTAAAAACTTTAAACTTGTTATTTGAGGTTTACTATGTGATTAATAACTTATTATCATTGGATTCACAGCTTCTTGTAGCATAGCAAAGAATGTTAGGGGATCATACAAATGTATTTCAATAGACTCAAAGAAGAAAAATAGACAAAAAATTCAAATTGAGATCCCCAATGATATCCTTCGAGCTGTGGGAGCAGGATCAAGAGAGCTCGTTAACTACATTGGACATATCACACGATGCACTTGTCTCTTAAAGGAGAAGGATTGGACTAAAATTTGGGAACAATGTGGAAACCAGATCTTGTTGAAAGTGAAGGTTACAACCAACATAATCATACTTATATATCCATCTTCAATTTTTGAATTTGACATCTTTGGGTTAATTGTTGTAGGAAAAATTTGAGATTGGTGCAAGTATGGAAAACTGATTTGATGCATTAATTGTAGCCACCGCACAAAGGTCGTACAAAACCTAGAGAAGTCACTTGCATAGCTTCTACACCAAGTATAAAACTGATGAAGAAATATTAGTGCACACACCTCTAGTAGTCAATGACGATGAATGGAAGCACTTGGTCAGTTATTTTGGCTATTAAGTAATAGCTTACTTAGTCTTTTGATATGAATTGTGCTTAGGACATTGACTATTGGGTTCATTGAAGGGAAAAAGTTCAACAAATGCACAAAATAGGGCCAAGCTGAAAACAAAACATACGTGTGATTCAGAGTTGTTTACTAAAATTGAGGAATCAATGGTGAGATTTTAAAATTATATATTGTCATAAATCTATTTACTATGCATGTTCCCATTCAACCGTTGATTATTCATGATATTTTTTCATAGAGAAATGTTGAAATTGGAGAGAAGGCACCGATTGACAAGATATGGGAAATACAACATACTCGTAAGATTAAAGATAGAGAGTTGATTTGGTCAGATGCAAAGTCCCAAGAAGTTCATGTATATTTTAACTTTTTAAATTTTTCTAACTTTTAATTTTTTTTCTTATTCTGAATGCATACTCAATTTAAATATAGGGCTAACTGTAAGAGATTTTAACAAAGCAGTCACCAGAAGAAGCTCCAAGTTTGAGCAACGAAGAGATCTTGACCTAAGTTTTGGGTCAAAGGACGAGGTATATTCGTGACAAAGGATACAGTGTGAGACTTCCTTCCAATAGAATTGTCCAAATCACTCCCCAACATCTTCAAGAACAAAAGAGGAAAATACGTGAAGAAGTAGTTGAAGAACTACGCAGAGAGATGCATGAAGAGATGAAATTACGAGAAGAAAGGATGAACGCAACGTTGCAAGCACAACTACAAGCACAATTTGAAGAAAGGCTGCAAACACATATGGCCTCTTTAATCCCATCTCTACAGCAAGTAATTCCATATGTTCATACTTTTTTATTGATCACAACTTGATGAATAAAGAAGTCAAAATAGGATTTTATTCCTTAACAACCTATAAAGTGAAAATATAAGAATGCCTATTGTATAGATGATGAAATGACTATTAATTTTCTGTGAGGTGTGGGTTTGTTTCTCAAAGGGGTAGAACGTGGTTCTTGATCTATGTTCATATGAAGATTAGTTTAACCAAATCAATTTAATAGTTAGAAATGGTAAGAGACAAGGAGTACATGAATAAGTATAATAAATATTGGAGAAAAACATGACAGTGTTCAATATATGAAATTATTGGATAAATGATTTAATACTATTTTTGCTGAAAATTAAATCTAAGACTTTTGTCAATATGAGCAAACATTACAATTTTATATCTTACGATATCATGTTATCCTCTTTCTTTTTATGGAATTGTTTTGCTGGTCTATACTATAATGACAGAGAGAATAGAGAATCTTCTTCTTATGGAATTGTTTTGCTAGTCTTCACCTTGTCCCTTCCACTCAGCCAGTGACAGAGCATGATGTTAGATATAAATGAATTGCATTTTTCATATTGATATCTCGATTTTATCGAACTAAATCATGTTCAGAACTTCATGATTCTCAATGACATCTTGTTTTAACACAGTTGTTCTGTTGATTTGAAAGTTGGAATGTCAACCAAGAGCTTTATGATAGTCCAACTTGCAAATGATAATAATGAGCATGTAAAAACTAAATGTACTAGACAATAACTTGTACTTGAGTTTAAGAACCAAATTAGACAATTTGAAAATCTTACTTGATGTGGCGAAATTAAGAGTTTTTTCTCCTCTGTTTTATGAACTTTAGTAACCTGTTCTGTTTTATGAACTTAAGTGTAGAAAAAAGTACAAGAACAAACTATGATGTAATAATCATAAATCAGAGATGCTTCTTTCTGCTGTAAACATAACTGGAGATTATTTTTTGGAATTTAATGGGAAAATTGGACATGACCTTATTATGATTGTGTGTATGATTACCACTATGGCATCTTCAAATTGGTTTCATTTCACTTCAGTAATAATGAAGGAAAAATTATAGTGAAATAAGAATAAGGCAGCAGCATTTTACCTTTTAAGACTTGTCTGTTGGGAATTGAATCATGATTGGAGATACAAAAATTTGAGCTAAGTCCATTTGCTAAATTGTGATGAATCATGATTTATAATCCCCGAAAACAGAAAGCCCCATTTATGTTTAGGTGAACCGTATTCACTACTGATGGTACTGTAGTTAGCAGTTGGCAATTAACAGTGACATGCACCTTGTGCTTTCAAGTAACGTTGAAAGGAAACAAATTCTCCAAGTAAAGAAAAACTAACAAAACTAACAAACTTTATAGAAAATAACTCCTTCAATATTTTTTTTTTTCATTTTAGACATACTTTCGTAAAATCATGATAAAAAAATATTACATTTAAGTATAGAGATAAGCAACATAAAAAAATAAAGATAAATGAAACAAAGAAGAAAAGTTAGTCTTACACTTCTTAACAAACAAAAAAATCAGATAATAAACAACAACAAAAAGAAATAATGCACTCTCAATGAAACGAAAAAATATCATATCAAAAGCTACAATTCAATATTATATAAACATTATTAATATAATATAATATAAAGAGAATGAGGCAGTAGCATTCAACCTTTTTTGAAATAATTTGATTTTGAATGTTGAAATAATTGAATTGCATAAATGATGTGAACCCCCTATATGAACCTCACCAAGAGTAGTGAGACCCGGAATCAATATGGGATCCGATTTGAAGGATCGTGTTCTAATTAGATTTGTAAAAAAAAAATTAAAGAAAATGACCTTGACCCGTTATCTATAAAGGGATAAGAACCAAAGATATAAGAAATATTGCAGACGCCACACTCAAGAAAGAGAAAAAAGATTGTGAGTGATAAGTCTTGCTTGAATGCCACAAGATAAATCTTGATAAGTTCATAAAAGTTCTTTAAAGAACCAAAGAGAAAACCCTCTCAATATTATAAATGATAAACTGAAGTGTTCATGAGCATACATGCCTATTTATAGGTCAATAACCTAAACTAACAAAGAAAACTACATAGGAAACTCCTATAGGATAAGGAAAATTAGAAATAGGAAACTGTTATAGAAATTATCAAATAGGAAACTTCTATAGGGCAAGAAAAAATACAAATAGGAAACTCTTCTAGAAACTATGAAATAGGAAATTTTTCTAGTCAAATAAACAAAACATTAAAAGTAAATAAATCAGGAAAAAAAACGTAGCTTAAATTGGGCCATTAAATAAATCTTTTATTTTGGGCCTCTATTCAGTCTTTGGCCTTCAATCTTCTTGTATTTTGGGTCCATATTTAGATTAACGGGTCTTGGGCCATAGTTAAGTGGACTTTAATGTTTTGGACCAATCTTGACTCTTCTTTAGTAATATTACGGTTTCTCTTTGATGGGCCTCTAGAATTAGACCATTAAGTGCTTCTTTGAATATTTTAGCCTGAGCTCTTGTGATAGGTCTAACTGAGACTTGTAGTGGGTCCGCATTCCATTTCTATTTATCAACCTTAGCCACGATCTCGTCATTCCCCTCCTCTTGAAAAGGATTTGTCCTCAAATCATCACCTACATTAAAATGAAACAAGTCAAAAACATTAAAAGTTGCACTAACATTATACTTACCTGAGAGATCTAATTTGTAGGCATTATCATTGATCCTTTCAATCACTTGAAATGGACTATCCCCTCTTGGAAGTAATTTACATTTCCTTTGAGCTGGAAATCTTTCCTTCCTCATATGTAATCAAACCCAATCACCGGGCTCAAATAAAACTTTCTTGCGTCCCTTATTAGCTTGTTTAACATATTGCTCAGTTTTTCTCTCAATGTTTTGTCGAGCTTTTTCATGAATCTGCTTAACAAATTCAGCTTTCTTATTTCCATCTAAGTTAACACGCTCAACCATAGGTAAAGGAGTTAAATCCAAATGAGTTAATGGATTAAACCCATACACAATTTCAAAAGGAGAAAACTTAGTTGCAGAATGTATGCTCCTATTATATGCAAACTCAACATGTGGCAAACATTCCTCCCATGATTTCAAATTCTTTTGTATTATGGCACGTAACAAAGTAGATAAAGTCCGATTAACTACTTTAGTTTGACCGTCAGTTTGTGGGTGACAAGTAGTAGAAAATTAAAGTTTCTTCCCTAACTTACCCCACAAAGTCTTCCAAAAATAGCTTAAGAATTTTGCATCTCTGTCAAACACAATACTCCTAGGCATACCATGCAATCTCATAATTTCTTTGAAAAACAAATCAGCAATATGTGATGCATCATCTGTTTTATGACATGGTATGAAATGTGCCATTTTAGAAAACCTATAAACAACCACATATATAGAATCCTTACCCCTTTTTGACCTAGGTAAACCTAGCACAAAATCCATAGATATGTCCATCCAAGGTTCATTAGGTATAGGCAAAGGAGTATATAACCCATGAGGTTTAGTTGTAGACTTAGCTTGTCTACAAATGATACACTTTTCACATATCCGTTCTACATCACGTTTCATATGAGGCCAAAAGAAATTTTCATGCAAAACACTCAAAGTCTTGGATATGCCAAAATGTCCCATCAAAGCACCTCCATGAGCCTCTCTAACAAGCAAGTCACGTAATGAACATTTAGGCACACACAATTTATTTTCTCTAAACAAAAATCCATTATGCCTAAAGAACTTACCAAACACAACTTTATCACATGCATTGAATACATTACTAAAATCAGAATCATCAATGTACAAGTCTTTTATATATTCAAACCCAAGCAATTTTACATCTAAAGTAGAAAGTAAAACATTCCTTCGAGACAATGCATCAGCCACAATATTTACCTTACCTTTCTTATACTTAATCACATAAGGAAATGTTTCAATAAACTCCACCCATTTGGCATGTTGCTTGTTTAACTTGTGTTGACCCTTCAAATGCTTTAAAGATTCATGATCAATGTGAATCACAAACTCTTTTGGCCAAAGATAGTGTTGCCAAGTTTTCAATTCCCTAACCAATGCATACATCTCTTTGTCATATGTCGAATAGTTTAGGGCTACTCCACTTAGTTTCTCACTAAAGTAGGCAATGGGACGCCCTTCTTGCATTAGAACAGCTCCAATACCTATTACTGAGGCATCACACTCAATTTCAAATTTTTTTGTGAAATTAGGTAAAGAAAGTAAAGGTGCATTAATCAATTTTTCTTTAATAAAATTAATTGTCTTTTCTTGTTCATCACCCCACTTAAAACCCACATTCTTTTTTATGACTTCAGTCAAAGGTGCAGCTAGGCTACTAAAATCTTTTACAAACCTTCTATAAAAGCTAGCCAACCCATGAAAACTTCTAACATTACCCACATTTGTAGGACTTGGCCAATCTTGAATTGCCTTTACCTTTTCTTCATCCACCTCAATTCCTTTAGCACTAATAACAAATGCAAGGGATACAAGTTTATCTGTGCAAAAGGTACACTTCTTGATGTTAGCAAACAACTTTTCTTTTCTCAAAACATCTAAAACAAGTTTTAAATGCTCAACATGTTCATTCAAGTTTTTGCTATAAATCAGAATATCATCAAAGTACACAACCAAAAATTTTCCAATAAAAGCACACAAAACATGATTCATCAATCTCATAAAAGTACTTGGTGCATTAGGTAATCCAAATGGCATAACTAACCACTCATATAAACCATATTTTGTTTTAAAAGCAGTTTTCCATTCATCACCTTCTCTCATTCTAATTTGATAATATCCACTTTTAAGATCAATTTTTGTAAAAACACAAGAACCATGCAATTCATCAAGCATATCATCTAATCTAAGAATGGGATGTCTATACTTTACAGTGATATTATTAATAGCATGGTAGTCAAAACACATCCTCCATGTCCCATCCTTCTTAGGCACAAGTAACACCAGAACTGCACAAGGACTCATGCTCTCTCGCACATACCCCTTCTCCATGAGCTCTCCAACCTGCTTTAGAAGTTCTTTTGTTTCCTCAGGATTGCTTCTATAGGCTGGCCTATTTGGAATTGATGCTTCGGGTATAAAATCTATTTGATGCTCAATTCCCCTAGTTGGTGGTAAGCCATCTCCGGAGAATACATCCTCATAATCCTGCAAAAGAGAAACTACAACACTAGGCAAAGAAGAGTTAAGTTCATTAATACTTAAACAAGTTTCTTTGTACAAGAGTACAATTAAAGGATTATTTAAACACAATGCTCTTTTGACTTCACTCTCTCTTGCATAAAAATTTATTTGTTTTCTCTCTTTTGTTTTCTCATTAGCTAACATTTCTTTTTCTCTTTCAACATATCTCTCTCTTTCTCTTGATTCAGCCTCTCTTTCTTTTGAAACATCACTCACTTTTTTTATGTCACTCTCTTTTTTTAACTTCACTTGATCTTCAAACACTTGCTTTGGAACCCCTGACATGAACCTCACCAAGAGTAGTGAGACCCAAAATCAATATGGGATCCGATTGGAAGGATCGTGTTCTAATCAGATTTATAACAAAAATAAATTAAAGAAAATGACCTTGACCTGTTATCTATAAAGAGATAAGACCCAAAAGTATAAGAAATATTACAAACGCCACACTCAAGAAAGAGGAAGAAGATTGTGAGTGATAAATCTTGCTTGAACGCCACAAGATAAATCTTGATAAGTTCATAAAAGTTCTTTAAAGAACCAAAGAGAAAACCCTCTCAATATCATAAATGATAAACTAAATTGTTCATGAGCATACATGCCTATTTATAGGCCAATAACCTAAACTAACAAGGAAAACTACATAGGAAACTCTTATAGGATAAGAAAAATTAGAAATAGGAAATTGTTCTAGAAACTATCAAATAGAAAACTCCTATAGGGCAAGGAAAAATACAAATAGGAAACTCTTCTAGAAACTATGAAAATGAAAACTTTCCTAGTCAAATAAACAAAACATTAAAAGTAAATAAATCCGAAAAAAAAAAAAGCATAGCTTAAATTGGGCCATTAAATAAATCTTGTATTTTGGGCCTTTATTCAGTCTTTGGCTTTCAATCTTCTTGTATTTTGGGTCCATATTCATATTAGCAGGTCTTGGGCCATAGTTAAGTGGACTTTAATGTTTTGGACCAATCTTGACTCTTCTTTAGTAGTATTACGGTTTTCTCCTTGATGGGCCTCTAGAATTATACCATTAAGTGCTTCTTTGAATATTTTAACCCGAGCTCTTGTGATAGGTCCAACTGGGACTTGTAGCGGGTCTGCATTCCATTTTCGTTTGTTAGCCTTAGCCATAATTTCATCAATAAATATATATACACACACACACACACATTATCATTATTCTTATTTAATTTGCTTTTATTTTGTTACTTTTGAGTATTAATTTGCTATTGTGTGTTATAAACAAGGACAAATTCTAATAGCGCCAACGGGTAGTGCTGTATCAAGTTCTACAACTAATGTAGCTCCAGCATCCCCAAATGAACCACTGAATTAATTGTTTTAACTTATCGATATTTGGTTATGTGTAATATTTTTAGCTAATTGACATTTTGTAATTGTTTACAAAAAATATTTGGTATATTCTATATATCTTTTTATTATTTCCTTTGATTCTTCTTTTTTGTTCATTATTTTTTATTTTTTCAACTACACATGAAATAATAAATGCAAAAAAAAAAACAGAGGTGATTCAATGATGATTAAAGTCATCACTGATTCTTCTTTGTTCGATACTTTTAGTGACGCCTTTTTAAAGTTGTCACTGAAAACAGATTTTGTGACAACTATATTCGTCACTGAAACCATCCCGTATAATACATATTTAGTGACAACCACAAGAAGTCGTTACTGAAAGTCGTCACTAAAACCATTCTTTTAAGACACTTTTTGTGATGACTTGAAATAGTTGTCACTGAATCTTTTTTTGGTGATGACAATAGTCGTCACTAAAACATTCATTTTTAGTGACGAATTTCAAATATCGTCACTAAAAGTACATTTAGTGACGACTAAAATCGTCACTGAAAACTATATCATTAATTTAATGAACTCATTTTGTGACGAATTTCAAGTTTTCAGTGACCATTTTTAAAGCTTTTAGTGATGACTTTTGTGGTCACTGATAGTAAACTTTTAGTGACGACTAATAAAAGTTGTTGTGAAAAACCTTTTGCAACGGCTGAATTTGCAACGAAGTTGTGACGATTAAAAGTCGTCACAAAATGTCTTTTGGGATGACTTTTTGACATTTTGTGACGACTTTGGTAGTCACAAAATCTAGTTTTTCTTGTAGTGCACGTTTCACAAATCACAATTTTTTTTCTAGTAACAAGAATAATTCTTTTTTGATGTGAAAGATCAGATGATATTGCAACCACAGAGCATACTGAGAATTTTCTAATGAAACCGGCACTTTCAAAAACTTTTGGAAAGTTTTGTAATTTTTATGAGTACTGAGGTAAAATTGCAATTTTCAAAAGTTTAGAGAACAAATGCAATTTTAGAAACTTCTGGTGACTAGGCTGCTGACGTGGTGTTATGACACATGGCAGTACGTGATTGGATCACGTGGCGTGAAATGGCGACTGAATGGTTGCTTAATGACGTGGCTCCTCGTACACGTGGCACGATAGGACTGGTTGAAAGATGACACATGTCGTTGATGTGGTGATGACATAATCGTCTTCAACCTTTGGATTTCCAGCAACGACAGACGATGGTCTGATGAACTTTCCGACGAACTTTTTTGGCAGCGGTGAAAAACTCCAGTCCAAGGTTTTTCGACCTCTTGAGTTCAATGGCAGCGTTAGTTTTGTGAAGAAAATGACTCTTAATGTGGTTTTCAAGGGATGATTATGGCTCCACCACAATAACACCAATGGAAAACTCATAATTTTAGTCACTTTTCTCACCTAAACTCAACACTGAATTAAGAAACAGGCTCTGATACCAAAATGGCTCAAAAGCCTAGAGAGAAACTCTCAAATTACTCTAAAACTCAATTCATTAAATGGTGCCTAATACATGAAGAGATTGGCCTTATTTATTATAATCCTAAAGGCCAATTTACAATTGATAACAGTTGGAAAAAACTAGAATGCAATGTAAACACAAGTTGTAAAAATGAAAGTTTGTCAAAAAATGGTGGCAAATGGTGGCTAGGTGATCTAAGTCAAGAATGGTTGGTGGAACTCACATGCTAGAAGATTTTTCCATATTAGTAATTTAATCTCTTATAGATAATTTACTAGGGTTGATGTGAGGCCACCTTGATAAGTATACTGGGCTTGAACTGAATAGGCAAAGAAAAATAACACAAATCTTTATATACACAGAATACAATTCATTTGTTCATGATCTAGAGCCAGATAAGAGAGAGCCTAAATCATCTAGATGACTTGTGCTAAACTAACATCAAGCAATTAGGGCAAGCTCAATGATATGTAAAATAAAACTTGACTACACAAATAAGTTAAATCATCTACTATTTCTCATGTTTCTATAGCATAATGGCTTGTTTCATTCTGTTACTTGGATTTTTTTTGGCTTAAAAATAAATCTAATGTTAGTAGTATTCTCCCAAATTTTGATTCCCTAATCCATATTTCTGGAAGGAAGGGATAATACACGAATCCGTTGATACCCTACAATAAAATGAAGTAGTAGAGAGGAAAAACGATAATCTTCTTGAGTCAATCCAAGCCTTACTATTGCAAAAGAATATACCAAAATCTTTCTAGGAGAAGCAGTTCTTACCGCTACACATCTTACAAATCGTTTGCTTTCTAGAGTCTGTGATTTAACAGTCCAATAGAAAAATGCTCTCCACTTTCTATCCTAATCTAAGAACCTTTTCTCCTGAGATATTTGAGTTTGCATCATTTTTCCATATTCATAGTTTAAATTGAGGAAAAAATTTCAAGAGCTCTAGACTGTCTTTGTAGACTATTATTCAATTCAAAAAGGATATAAGTGCTACCATTTTCCGTCAAAAAAGTTATGTCTCAGCAAATATTACTTTTAATGAACAAGAATCTTATTTTTCCCCTTCCATTTCTTCAGGGAGAGAATTCTATTATGAAAGATAAGAGGGATCTTGATTTTACCCCTCATAGTTCACCATCATCATCTCCCTTTCTTTCCTTGGTTTCACACTCAAACTCACTCTAAGCAAGGTAAATCCATCTTAAGTTCACACTTTAACTCACTCAAGGCATTGGGAGGGTTGAAATACTTCATTGGGATTGAAGTAGCTCACTCTAGGCAAGGTATATTCGTCTCTCAACAAAATGTGACACAAACTTTCTCAAGGAAAAAAGCAAGACATCATGTAAACCTACAAGTACCCCAATAGATCCTAATCATATATTGGGAGAGACAAAAAGAGATACTGCAATAAACAAAGAGATGTATCAACACTAGGTGGGAAGGCTCATTTATCTATCTCATACACAATTGAATATAGCATATGTAGTAAGTGTGATTAGTCAGTTTATGCACAGTCCAAAATAAATTCATCTACAAACAATGTATTGAGTGTTACAGTATCGCAAATAAACACTAGGAAAAGGCATATTATTTAAAAGGAATGAAGGGATATTAGTCGAGGCATATACAAATGCATACTAAGCATATCTATTGTTGACAAAAGACCAACTACATGAGATTGTACTTTTCTTGTTGGGAATCTTGTGACATGGCGGAGTAAGAAACAAGGTGTAGTAGCACAGTCTAAAGCAAAAATATTATTCTGAGCAATGGCTCAAGATGTGTGCGAGTTACTTTGGTCAAAGATCATTCTAGAATATTTGAAGATTAAGTGAGATAGACCAATGAGACTATTGTGAAACTAAGTTAGCAATCAGCATAACACATAATCCAGTACAACATGATCGAACAAAACATAGTGAAATAGACGACACTTTATTAAAGAAAAGCTGGAGAATAGGTTGACACATACATCTTATGTATCTACACATGGTCAGTTGGCAGAAGTGCTTACTAAGGGTCTAAATAGTTCAAACTTTTAGAGTATTAAATTCAAGGTGGGAATGGAAAATACTTATTCACCAGCCTGAGGGGGAGTGTGAAAAATATCTCCTTAATAAATAATGGCAGTAATTATAGGAATGTAAATATTCTAAAGTTAACAGGATTTGATTACCTTACTAAGATTAGGCTGATCAGTTTTTAATCCCATAAACTATGGGACTAAGTAGTTAATTCCTTATGAATATAAATGTTGACTTAAATTAGTTAACACGTGAAGAATGCACCAATCAACTACAGATAAACCTACTGAAATTACCATCCTATGCCAACAAACCTTAAGAATAAAATGAAGCCCTCCATCTGGACCCATCAGTATAGCCTGTTGGGGTTAGCCTTGTAACTCCTGTAAATTTTCTGCAAGAGATCAAAATATATTATTATGTTATTTGACCATAAGATGCCCTTCACTTATGAAGAATCCAATCTGAAGATCATGATTCAATAATATAACAAGGGCTTTTGTCTCAGGGAAAATGTTAGAACATACGATATTTTCAGCTGCTGCAACTTCTTTGGCCTACCCTTCTGCTGCAATTTCTCTGGCTGGACCCTCTGCGCCAGTTCAGTTCCGTCCTTGGCGCCTTCAACTAGTCGTAAGTGTTGTTGCATTTTTATACCTGCTTAACTTGTTTGCTCGGAGAGAGAATAAATTTATGACTTTCGATGATTGAAAATGGTACATTTCCATTTCCAGGCATCGCCTGATTCCAAGGAGTCCTTGATATTATAGCAATTAAGGAGGAAAAAGTTACGTATTTATATGTTTGTCACAAAGTTCCAAACCTATGTTTCATTTTATAGGTAAATATTTTGCTCAATTTTGGCTATAAATGATTTATTACAAAACCTAATATGTAAACATGACTTGTATATCTTCCTTGTGGAGCTATACATAAATATCATGTGCTGGATATAAAGTGATTTATGTACAAATTTGCAACCCTTCGAGTTTGAGAGTCTCATCCAGCACATGATATGGAAAATCCATGTGAGTTCTTTATAATTGTGTCAATGTTAAGATAGTATACCTGAAGTTGAAATAAGGTTGTATTTGCAAGGTAGCGCCCTCAAGAAGATTGACCTCCCTAGCATCTTGGGGTATGAGGCGCTAAAAAGGTGCTTGCCAGAGTGAAGTAAGGAGCTAGAATTGGGAACAGAGGAATCATAATGTAAAAATAATGAATAACTTAATTTTAATTACTTTAATATACAAATACAATTATCACATACATTAACAGCCCAAGCATGGAATCCATATAAATTTGTAAAATTTCAAAATTCATATATAATAAGCCATGAACAGTTAAAGTTTACAGTCTCACAGCCAAAAGAAAAATGTGGCTGCGGGAAATCAAATGATTTTAAGTGTGCACATTAGAAATATAGTAGATTATACTTTAGCATATTCTGAATTATCTTGTATGACCTTGTCATTGGCATTCCTCAAAGCTTCCTCCCTTTCCTCTCTCTACCTGTATTGCTTTCTTTTTGGCTCAACATAAGAAAGGACTTTGAAGATAATGTTTCTCATCAAGTGTGGCTAAATAGAGATGATACTCAACATTTTACCAGCAAATATAAAGCAAATAAGATTAGAATATATTTAGAACTTTATTACTGGCTCTTTCTGATGCATCATCTGAAAAATGATTGAAAGAAAAATGAGAAAATTGGAGATTCCACTCAAGCGCCTAGTGGAAGGTGCCTCAGTTGAGTCTTCAAATGTTGAGGACTCTTTAGGTACTTCACCTTACTGCTAGTCAGGGTTTCCATCTTAAAATATTGTTATTTCAATAATAAATAAATAAAATTTAACCATGATGTATGTGATATTTTCTTATGTGCTTCTAAATATTTAATAACTTGCTATCCTTACATTTGTCTACTCATAGTTTCTAGTGGTGCAGTGGGGGTGCATCAAGGCGTGGCGCAGCACCATGGTGTGTTACGCCATGCAAAACTTGTGGTCTATGGCTCATATGGTGTGCACCACATGAATATATAGCTAAATTGTTCTGACTTTTCCCTTACTCTCTCTTTTTGCATGCTTTTTTTCTCTGTTTGGTGACTTCGTCTAGAAAGAGCTCCGCTTTTCTCATTTTCCAGGAAACCCATTTGGCTTGGGTCATGGCTATTACATGGAACAATGGAAGCAACACCTTTTCTCATTATTTTCAATAAATTTTTCTCATTTTAATATGTTTGGTCATCACTTTATTTTCTTAAAAATAATATGTTACGTACATTTTCAATAAATTTTATTCCCAAGTTTGATTTATGTAAAATATTTTCAAGAATATAATTTCTCAATTGCACCGTAACGATGATCAGACTTTTTCCTTGTAAGTCTATTGAACCGTCAACAAAAACCATGTATTTTATCATTCCTAGTCACACCAGAGCGAACTAATATTCACTAATCTCTCAATTGCATTAAGTATGTTGTATTTTTTTTTTCTCACAATTAATGAGACAATAATTTAAAATTTTAAAATCAAACTGCAGGAACTATTTATTCTAAAAATAGTTTTTATTTAAATTTGGCTTTCAATGGAATTTGAGTTTCAATGACCCAACCATATTTCATATACTTGAATATAATACCAAATTATACAAAGTGCAAAAGTATCAAAAAAATTTCTGAGAAAGTTGGTGTAGATAAGATTGCAAAGCATTATAGACTTGTAGCCAACCATTTTGAGAAAGATGAACTTGGTCCCAGAAGAATGGTGTTTCTGGGTTCTCACATACTTTGTATCTCTTTTCTCCGTTACCATCCACACTCCCACAAGCATATTGCGCACTCACACCTTCGCAACATGGCTCCAATGGATTCATCAATGATGAATTTTCTGCAAAATGAGAAAAAAAAAATTTAAAAAAAGAGAGTAAATTACGATTACCTCATTTGAAGCTTTTGAAAATTAGGGAAATATCCAGAGAAATACAGCAATAGAAAAGAAACCAAAAACAGAAAGATGGTAGCCCAGGGTTGCCTGACACTAAGCAGTTATCAGCTCCATTCCTCACTCTGAATCCTCCATCCCCCCCCCCCTCCTCTGCCCGTGCTTATAACAGCCTCATTGTCCTCTCTCTCTTGCTCCCCCTCATCTTCTCCCTCTTCCACATCCTTTCCATATCTCTCTCCATAACTAGCTTCCTTTTTTCCACGTGACTTCTCCTTTATCTCATGTACTTCCAAGGGCATGAGCCTCACGGTATTGGATTCATTCCCCACTCCCACTTCCTGCTCACCTAACTTGGGCTTCCTCTTTCTTGAATACACCTTAGCAATGACATATGCCCTCCGAAGCAAGCTTGGCAACATCTTGTTCAGCATCTTTTCGGTGAGAGAATGTGTTTTGTGAAGTATAATTCATTCCATCTACCCACACTGTTGAACTAAACCTTGGGGCATGTACAAGTCCGTCATTGACAGTCTGATATATGGGAAGTGCTATATCTGACCTTTGAGTATACTCTTGTAAGCGATCTTTGATCCTATCAGCTGGCTCCTCTATAGAATTTTAACACACAATGGATCTTTATTATATTGAATTGATCCTGGTCTTCCAAAACCCTTGCTGTACAAAAATCGTTTACAAGAGTATGCTCAACGGTCAAATATAGCACTTCCCATGCATCTGTCGATGAGAGACTTGTGCATGCCCCAAGGTTTAGGTCAACAGTGTGCAGGTGGAAGAAGCTGAACAAGATGTTACCAAGCTTGCATTGGAATGCGTATTAAAAAAGACCAGAGATGAAGGGCTTGAGCTGCAGAGATGAAAGGCTTAAGTTATACTTCTCAAAAAACATTCTCCCACCACTTCCCATGCACTGCTTATTTTTTTTGTATTTTTCTGTGTCGACATACAAGGAAATGATTTTGAAAATGATAAAGACTCTAGCAGGTGCTCTACAAGGAAAAAAGGAAGCTTTAAACATGGTAAAAGCTCTGCAGCTGCTTTGCAAGGAACAGAGGAGCTGGTGAGGCATTAACTCCAAAATTGCCCTTATCTTTCGATCATATCTTGGTGGCACCCACCCTATATTTTGCTTCCTCAGGTAAATGGGTCCCTCTAATCTCCCCCCCCCCCCCCATCCATCAATGGCTATACTTTGACAAAGGCCTCTCCTTTGACCGCAAAACTTCTTTGTTGAGCTTCGCCTCCTCCAAACAATTACCCTCTTCAAGGAAAAAGGAAAAATAGTACAATTTTTTTTGAGATTGCAGGCTGTTCAGGTCCTGTGCAAACTCACACTTTTTTCACACGCCAGTTCCCGAAGAAAAGAAAAAATAAAAAAAATAAAAAAAAGAAAGCCACTGTTCTTGTTTTTCTCAGTCCTTGTACGTATGGCAGTTTTAAAAAAAAATTATAGTCCATATTTTTTTTTCCTTTTTCTGGGGTGCATGCAAAGAATGCTGCTAATAAGTTATTGAATTCGAAGAAAATTGAATTGGAAGAGTTATAAAGACTCATCAGAACTCAACATCAAATAATTATGTATTGTTCAATTTAAATTGAGCTAAGAAGAAATTGAATAACTGATATTAAATTTTCATTCAGAAATATTAGCATAAAAATGTTCTTCAACTCAAGCAACTTTGCATGGGAATTTGATTTTGATCACATACGTATATCTTCAAGGAAAAAGGAAAATTAGTACAATTTTTTTATAGATTGCAGGCTGTTCAGGTCTTGTGCAAACTCACACTTTTTTCACACGCCAGTTCCCGAAGAAAAGAAAAAAGAAAAAAGAACTGTTCATGTTTTTCTCAGTCCATGTACATTTGGCAGTTTTTAAAAAAAAAAAAAAATTATAGTCCATATTTTTTTTCTTTTTTTGGGGTGCATGCAAGGAATGCTGCTAATAAGTTATTGAATTCGAAGAAAATTGAATTGGAAGAGTTATAAAGACTCATCAGAACTCAACATCAAATAATTATGTATTGTTCAATTTAAATTGAGCTAAGAAGAAATTGAATAACTGATATTAAATTTTCATTCAGAAATATTAGCATAAAAATGTTCTTCAACTCAAGCAACTTTGCATGGGAATTTGATTTTGATCACATACGTATATCTTCAAGGAAAAAGGAAAATTAGTACAATTTTTTTATAGATTGCAGGCTGTTCAGGTCTTGTGCAAACTCACACTTTTTTCACACGCCAGTTCCCGAAGAAAAGAAAAAAGAAAAAAGAACTGTTCATGTTTTTCTCAGTCCATCTACATTTGGCAGTTTTTTAAAAAAAAAAAAAATTATAGTCCATATTTTTTTTCTTTTTTTGGGGTGCATGCAAGGAATGCTGCTAATAAGTTATTGAATTCGAAGAAAATTGAATTGGAAGAGTTATAAAGACTCATCAGAACTCAACATCAAATAATTATGTATTGTTCAATTTAAATTGAGCTAAGAAGAAATTGAATAACTGATATTAAATTTTCATTCAGAAATATTAGCATAAAAATGTTCTTCAACTCAAGCAACTTTGCATGGGAATTTGATTTTGATCACATACGTATATCTTCAAGGAAAAAGGAAAATTAGTACAATTTTTTTATAGATTGCAGGCTGTTCAGGTCTTGTGCAAACTCACACTTTTTTCACACGCCAGTTCCCGAAGAAAAGAAAAAAGAAAAAAGAACTGTTCATGTTTTTCTCAGTCCATGTACATTTGGCAGTTTTTAAAAAAAAAAAAAAATTATAGTCCATATTTTTTTTCTTTTTTTGGGGTGCATGCAAGGAATGCTGCTAATAAGTTATTGAATTCGAAGAAAATTGAATTGGAAGAGTTATAAAGACTCATCAGAACTCAACATCAAATAATTATGTATTGTTCAATTTAAATTGAGCTAAGAAGAAATTGAATAACTGATATTAAATTTTCATTCAGAAATATTAGCATAAAAATGTTCTTCAACTCAAGCAACTTTGCATGGGAATTTAATTTTGATCACATAAGTATATCTATAAGAGTTTTTGGCCAAAAGACAAAAAGTAAGTTTTTTTAAAAATGAGAGTGTGATGATGTAAATGTATTTCATTTCATTTCATTCTTAGAATCTTATAAATTTGATAATTCATCTAAAAATCATTAAATACAAATATACTTTAATAATTTTATTAAAAATAAGAAATTTATAAATTTGGACTTACATTACGGGCATTGCTCAATTTCTAGTCTAATAATATGACAATAGACTATATATATATATATATATATATATAAGCGTTGAATCTTATTTATTTTTATATTTTATATTAAAAAAGTACCATAAAAATGGTTTAGGGACATGTGCAAAATTATTTGATATTGAACACATTTTTAAAAATTTGAATGGGTAATCAATAAATCTTCAACATAATTTAAATTTCTTAATTTTTATAAGTACATATGAATTTTAAAAATTAAAATTTTAAAATTAAATATATGATTTTGATTATGAAAAATAAAAATTAGAGCTATTTTTAAAATAATATTTTTCCAGCTTTAATAATTTTAAAAACTGTTCTTTAACATTATTAGAAACTTTAAAAAAATTCAGAACATTATTAAAAAACATTTATAAAATTTTATTTTAAAAAGTAATAAAACCCATATCATCTTGTTAGTTTTTAGAAGAAGAAAAATATGTAATTTCAAAGAGGAAGAAAGGAGAAATGAAGGAAACTGTGAAGGTACTAAGCAACTACAGAGATACTCAGAAAGCTGTATTTTTCTGATGATGAACTCTAAGCCTTTAAATAGGCATTACAATAGCATTTATTACAACCATAAACTACCCCTGGTTGACCAAAAAAATTTCACTAGCGATACACTAAATACTGTTATGTGTTTGTTTTAAAGAAAAATAATAATTTTTTAAATAAAACAAACATACGTGACAGTATTTAGTGTACTACTGATAGAATTTTTTTTTTTCACCGGCAGTGCACCAAATAATCACTCTTAAATATTATATTGTAACATCTAATATGATTAACAACACACAAAACCTATTTTATGTTAATGGGAGGTTTTGTTTCGGAGTCAAGAAACATAAACTACCTGATATAATAAATTTCCTTTCTTTTGCCTAACTAGACTTTATTAGACATGAGTTTGGTGGGTTTGGTCCAAATTTTAATTATATCACTATTAATGTCGAACATAGTCTATTAATTGCATTTTCCAAATCCTTCTCTAACCAAACTTGCGTAATTGATGAGCTAGGCATAAATGGATAGGTATCCTTGATGATGAAAATTTATTGAGAATGACCAGTTTATAAACATTATGTCAATTCACTGCAAGGAAAACTAGACCTAACGATAGAATTTTAATTAAAACACAAAATAATGACGGTTAAAAAAATTGTTGTTAAAATTAGAACTAACAATGGTTTTGCCAGTTCGTCATTAAGTAACAATGATTTTCAAAACAATCATTATTTAACGATGGTTTTAATATAACTATCGTCAACTAACATTGGTTTTTAAAAAACACCGTTAACTCCAACGTTATAAAACCTCCCCTACATGGGTTCCCCCAAACCTTCCATTTTCTCCCTCCATCTTCTTCTCCACCAAGGATTGTAGGCTTACCAATCTCACCATTGGCCACAGCTTCAGCGCTAGAGGATGCTGAGGCTAGCTCATTTGCCCCATATCAGGCCTACACCATCAAGGAGTTATGGGAGCATACTCAGGCGCTCAAAAGAGATATTGCGCATGTGGGCATATCATCAGCCCAATATATGCATGATTGCTTCACCTTTGCAAACTAGTACCAAGCAGAGTATTTGAAGCACTTAAGCACTTGTGTTATTTTCCCCTTTATGTTATTTTCTCTTTTGCTGTATTTCTATTTCACATTGGAGACAATGTGAAGATTGAGTGTGGAGGTGACACTTCATTTTATTTCTGGATGATTTTATAACGATAATTATCTAATGGCTGAATCTGAATGAATGATTGATAGTTGTAACCCCATTTGAACTAATATATATCTGAGTTTTCACCATTATGCAACTCCATTACGTCAACAAGTTGTGTGATTTTGTTCAAATTTTGCTATGAGTTGTTAAGTTTTCTGAACAGCCAATGATGCGAACAATTTAAAAATTTTAGCTCTAGATAAAGGTAGAAGAAAAATTTATGCACTTCAACCTTGATATTTTAAATTATCTAGAACTTAGAAAGGTTTATATAATTATCTTGTTGAGCATCGAGGAAATCTAGAACTTATTGCAATGCCACTTGAGGCAAAATCCTCAATTGATACCATCACTTAGGAAATGATTGAGGCATTCTTTGCAAGGTTGAGTTTTTGCAAGCTTACCTAATATTATTATATCTCTAGTACCCATATTTGAGTTTGATTAACTTTCTATTCTATATAACCATTTATCCCCCCAACCCTATTTTATTTTTGATATCCCCATACTATTTTGAGTACCATATTCACTCATCACATGACTATTATATGAATTGTTATTGTAAGCTTACTTATTCAAAAGGGGGGAGAGTGGAGTAAGATTATGAAAATAAAATGAAGTAAGGGAAAGAAAGAAGGAAAGAAAAAATATTAACAGTATACAAAGGAAGAAATAAATAAATAAATAAATAACAGTAGTGTACAAAGTAAGAATAAGCAAATAATAAAAATAAAAATTGAAGGAATAGAGTAGAAAAGGAGTATGGGGGAAAAGCCCCTAAAAGTAAGAGAAAGCTAAAGAAAAAGAAAGCAGGACAGTCATACGGTATTGGGTAACTAAGCTAAAATTTTATTCTTTATCATACCCTATACCGTGGCCAAATAATAAAGCCCCAAGATGCGGTGTGCAGCCTACATTAGCTGAAAGTGGCATGAAAAATAAATTTATAGAGTTTTTATCATTGAGACTTGTGCTTTGAATTATTGTTTTTTATAAACTCATCTGAGTATCAAAATTTGACGTAAGGCACACGCACACGCACATAGGATTTAAAAGGGTGAATGGGGATTGCATTAGAGCTAAGTTACTTATAACTATGATTCTCTTTGAAACTTTTTTTGGAGGCTATCTGTCAAAAAATTTGTTTTCTCTGAGGCAAGAAATCAGTAGCTCAACACTCATTTCATAATTTTAATTTTGTTTTTTAATATTCCGTAATTTTTATTTTTAAATAATAGTATTTTGCTATAAATAAATATATTTTTATTTGTTTAAAAATGATTATGTTTTACTAAAAGTCAGTATACTTTTAATTAAAATAATTATTTTTTTACTTAAAATAATTATATTGACCTCTAATAAATTTTTGTTTTATTGTTAGAAATACTCTCTCTTTTATTATACATAAAGATATTTATTTTGTAATTTTTTTATAAAATTTTATCGAAAAAAATCATAATTTGATATTGCAATTAAAGTTTTGCAATAATGTAAATTTTAAAAAAAAAATTGGGATGTTTTAAGATAAAAAAATGAAATTTATATGAATATATATAAAATAAAATCTTATTATTCAGTTATTAAATAATTATTATTATTATTATAAAAAAAAAAGATAAAAGAGAACGCGAAAAGAAGACGGAAAACCGAGAGTTTTGCAAACTTAGATGAATAGTATGAATAGTGTGAATAGTACTTTCATATTTTCTCTCTAGATCTGAAGTGTCTAATGACTTTCGATCTTAAAATTAAGGGTATCACTGAATTCAGGACGGAGAATACTACGATTTTGACCAAACAAGTTTTCAAATCAGCCGTTAAATCGCCGCAGATCAAAAGTAGAAAATCTTAAAAAAAATGTTCTAAAACTCTTACTTAGAGACCTCAAATTGAAAATCTGACACTGTAGATGAATTCAGGAGTTAGATAAACCTTAAGATATGAAATTTTTCAGCTATCTGACAACTTTTTATTCTTGGTGAATAGTATTTTTTCGGCGATAAATAGTGATTTCGCCGGTGAGAACAGTATTTTTCGGTCATAAAGAGTGACCAAGTTCCCGAAGTCATTTCTTTGATTTTTGGACCCTCCGGACACGTTTTTGAAGTCTGTTTAGTCAAATATGGATTGTAAAAGTGTATTTTTGGGCTTTCCAATCTGGAGCTCTTACCTTGTGAGTATATGATTCTTTCTATGACTTGTCATATATTCTTCTTGATCTTTAAACGTGTATTTGATTATATTTATAAGATATTTATACTTTTATACATTTCTGAAATGCATTAACATTATCTGAATTGTTTACAATTGGAAATATAGTTCAAGAAGAGTATAGTTTTGAAAATAGATTTCTGAACTTATGGTGTATCTGATTTCATATGTATTTCTCATTAAATGATAAAGTGAATATTTATACATGTGGCATTATTTATAAAGCTATATGATTACCTCGAGAAAGGGCATATACGTGTGATAAACCCTGAAATGAGAATGTATGACAGATGAAACTGTACTGAGACTAACAGTCTATATTATATTGAAAATTTTATACTGGATTATATGGCATATGTGCATATGATATTTTCTATGGAAGAATTATATTGAAAACATTGTCTGCTAACAGCAGGTGATGTTAGCCTTAGTGCACTTTGATAACCCAGCTAGCAGGAGGTGGTGCTAGCCTCGTGTATCGGTCAACACACGGAATATGATATGTGAAGGAGAACGGGATGCCTCCTATATGGGCGAGATGCCAACTATATGAGATGTGATTTGCCTTCTCTTGCTGTGTGTTTGGGAAATACCCATATTAGAGTCCCTTCACGTGTCATCTTCAATGGTGGTAGGGTAAACCTCAGCGAGATGCTGAGTTTAGGAAAATCTTACACCAACAAAGTACAGAAGAGCCTGAACTCTGATATGATGGTTCTGATATGGGATCCTCCTAATATTTTCATGTGAAAGGTTTTGATGCATTACAATATTTGAATAATGATCATACGTATTGCATATGATTTTGAATATCTGAATGTGCTATGAACTGAGAATATTTGATATGCGGGTCCCATATGAATGTACTTCTGAACTGTATTTTCTGTGACAAATTTTAAAATATGAGTACATCCATATATTAACCTAAGAGGTCATAGGGGTATTATCTGCTTACTGAGTTGTCAAATTCACTACACGATATTTATATGTTTTTCAGATAAGGTTATAAAGTTTGGTCCTTCCCCTTCAGATAGTTGACCAGCTAGACGACATGATCTCTGGGTGAGCCTACTTTGTTTCCAAGACTCATAGATTTTGATTTATATTGTACTTGTACTTTAGAGTATGCTCTGAACGCTATAGACAGGATCCATGTTTCTACTGTACTTTGATGTTTATATACTTGGTTTATATATTGTGTATACATGGAAATACATATATGTAAAAGAGTGTATTATACATGTTATGGAAAATATAGCACATGCCCTAAAATTAGGGGCGTGACATGTTTGAGGTTGAATTTCCTTTGGAAGATTTGTTTTTGCTTGAGGACAAGTAAAAAATTGAGTATGGGATATTTGATAAGCTTATAATTATACATGATTTACTCACTTTAATCTTTTTATAATTTTGAATTGAGATAAGAACCTCTTCTAAAGTTTATAAAATCTATAATAATACTTCTTCAATTATTTTAAATATATTAATTTTTCTTCTTTTAAGTTTTTATAATCATTAATTTGATAATTTAATAATTTGTAATGCATTAAATTAAATTATTTATGAACTTTTGGAGAAATAATACAAAAAGTATAAGATTTATTAACAATTTTGTAATCGGAAAGAAGATTTTTGAATAAATTAAAATTAAAAGAAATATGAGTCGAGGTGTAAACAAGTTGAATCAAGCCAAGCTAAGCCTTATATAATTAATTTTGAAATATTATATAATTTATGTTTACCTAAAATTGTACAAATACTTTTAATGAGTTAAATGAACTTATTTGAACTCAACAAATGGGTTAAATGAGATTAAATGAACTATAACATTATTAATGTATATATAATTAATTTTGAAATATTATATAATTTATGTAAGTAAATTTATAACATAAAATATGAATACTGTTAAAAAAGTATATATTATTTTATTTTTAAACAAGTTGCTCATGAGGTAAATAAGTTGTTCATGAGGTAAACAAGTTTATATCAAATTTTCTAACTCAAAAGTTTAATTGAATGAATCTGACGTTATACTCAAACTTTTAATTTTGGACAAGTATGTTATACTCAAACTTATTTATTTAATAAATGAACTAAGTTTAACTAAGCTTCTATATGAATCAAGCCCAAACTATTCAAAAATAGTTCATTTCATTTACAATTCTAAATGTAAATGTAGGTTTAAATTTTTTTAAAGAAAATAAAATATAATTTACTATAAAAAAATTATGATAAAAGATTGTATACCAAAAACCTTCTAATCTCCAAGTAGGCTAACCAATTATCAAAATCAAATAAAAGATGAGTAAATATATAAAATAGTACTCAAAAAATAAACCTTTCCAAGCTGTAGTCTTTAATAATCACTTTGAATGAGTTAGTTCTTGAAAAATATATAATCGTTGCAAATTGGTCCTCCTGTTAACAACCTCATATTTTTCGTCTAAAAAAGTTGCCTGAGATGTTATAAAGCCACTTGGAAAACAATTCATGCTTGTGTAACAGTAAATTTCGGAAAAATGCAATGTTTAAAAGTGTACAATACAAATTGTTCATCTGTCATATAATAAATCAACTAGAGGCTTTGTGTCAGACACTTTTAAAATGCTTCAAATGTAATTTTTTTTAGAAATAATTTTGTATAGTTCCTTAATAAAAAAACAAAGTAAACTAACCCAGGATAAAAAAAAATTAAGAGAGATAGGTATAATAAACTCAACTACTACTCACCTCTATGCTCCCATTTTTAACTGCAAAAATGGCTTAATCGTCGGAGGCAGCATTGACTAGAGCAAGAGAGGAGACAAGGTCGTGTTGGGTGTAGACCCTTTCATCAATGAACTTTTCGAATAAGTCTATTTGGGTGGTCATGTTTGGTCCATCAACCAAAGTATCGAAAATGCCTGTGCCTCCATAAGCAAAGTTCATCCCATTTGCTTGCTTTGATTTGTCCATAGGATCTCTCAGCACGTATGGTATTGGAGATTTTATCCCTAGAAATGAAGCTACAATATAAACGTATTAGCAGTTGGGTTAGAATGAGTGATTGAAATTTCCATTTTACTTTTGAGGTCCGGGGCTTGTCTATATATAAGTACCACACTCTTCTTTAAGGTATCACCTAATTTTAATCTAAGCTTACCATTTTCTCTCCTTTCTGCTCACTAGATTAACTTAATCATCAAAGCTTACTATAGAGTCATTTATCCATTGCAAAACTGACTTTTCTTATTTTGTAAGTGTCGAAAATTGTTCATCATAAATATAAAACTTATTCATTAATAAATAGAATTGTTGGTAATAAATTTTATTTTTATAGGAAGATTATTATTAGGGTAATCATCTAATAATTTGGTTCTTAAATTTATAAAATTATTTAATTTAAATTTTTTAAAATATATAAATTAGTTCTTGAAAAATATCAAGCTCAAACCTTAGGAGGGATTAATAAAAAAATAACTATTGTGCAATATATTGATAATTTCAGTGGTTAATTTATGTACTAAAAAAATTTAGAAGATCAAAGTTAAATAAATTTACAAATTCACAGATGAAATTTTAATTTACTTATTATTATTTTAATATTACAACCAGATAGTGTTTCATGAGTTAATCACGCTAAGGTAGGAGATTTACAAGAAAAATTTTGCATGTTGAATCTGAAAAATTTAAAATAATTAAAATTCAAAACTATATCAATGTGTTTAATTATATATCACATATTTTTGTCTGGATCACCAAAAAAACCTGTGGGGTTTTAACTTCATACTTCATTATATATAATGATTAGAATCTATTATATAAACATGGGATTTAATTTGTCCTCCGAAATGAAGCTGCAAGAAGTGAACAAATAATTAAAAATTATTAATTAGTAATAAAGTATATATTTTATAAAAATATTGTAAGAAAATCAAGTAAAAAAAATATAGAAATAGCTTAAGTAACAAGGAGGTTTTATTAAAAATTTGAGTTATATTGTCGGTCAAATTATGTTAGAAAAAATTAACAAATTAGACGGTCTAGTCAATCGGATTGAGTTTGAGTTTATACTATAAGCCATACCCAACCTACCTATGAAAACTCTATTTTTTAATAAAATACAGTTTGTTTAAACTAGTTTATCCAAACTGATATCAAGTTATACGTACCCCTAATCTTCATAGAAATCCAACAAATGGAGAAAATTGTCATCTCTAGATGAGTAAAGTTAGTAAAAAAGAATAACAATATCGTCTTATTACTTATGTTTAATTTAAAAGTAATTAAAAATTAAAAGAGAAAGAATAAGAAAGAAAAATGAAACAAATTACCTATATAATCGGAAAGGACACGACCATCGCAAAATCTACCAGCAGGTTGACCAGGAAAAGTGATGCCACGGGGTGGTATATACGATGGAGAATGTAGGAAATTGCCTGTGTCAACGTAGGAGACTCCAAAAACAAAAAGCATATTCTTCTCAACAAAGCCATTAAAAATTCTAAATGATTCTTCTTTGCCTCCTTCAATCCCTGCAATACAAAATTATTAAGAAAATAAAACCAAAAAAATTAATAATAATAATAATAATAATAATAATAATAATAATAATAATAATAATAATAATAATAACAAATCATGCATGAGTGGTATTTTTGGTCAAGTTTGTGGGTACCTGAGAAAAGGGAGAGGAGATTTATAAGGAAAAATAGGACAAGAGTGAAGAGAGATTCATAAAGAGTTTGCTGGATCGCTATTGATGCTATGCTGTAAGAAGATCATTAATGGTGATTGCTAGAAAATGGAGCTAAGTGCATGAATATATGTAGGTTTTGGTTTTGAATTTGTCGGGAGAAAGACAAGGAACAACTGGAACTTATCTATGCCAGCCATCGATGTCATATATTTAATTTTTTTTTTTATAATATTGAGAAGTTTAAATTAATTGATTGGTAGATATTTATGAAGGAATCTAATTAATTATAAATTAAATTTGTGCTCCACTTAATTCCTTATAAATAATGTATTTTTAAGAAATTTGTAAATATTACCAAAATATCAGATTGCTTTATCGCAGAAAGTGTTTCGTTTCGAAGATTAAAATACTTGAAACTAACAAAATTCAACATAGTGATAAGTAAGTTATGCTCTTAAAGTGAAGACACAAATTTGATCGTTGAAACAAACACTTGTTGGGAGGGCTTCTTTCATCACAATAGAGTATGAGAAAAATTAATCTTATAATGCTAGTAACCTGTGAGAATATTCTGAGAAATCAATCAAAAAAGAAAAAGTACTTCATTTATAAGAATTTGGTTTAATTCTCATTGCCAGCAAAACTCTTTAATAAACAACTTATAAGTATTATTATAAACTCTTATTGACATTTGTGATGTACTCTTGCTTTGAAATGAAGTAATTTCTCTTCATCCTAATTTCTTTTACCAAAAAAATTAAAATAATTTCTATTTGAAGTAGTAATTAAGCAATTTATTAGTTTTGTAGAAGGTTTTAATTAAATTGGAATTTTGGTATTGAAAAATCAGTACTTATAATGGTTTATAAATTTAATTATAGGTTAATTTCCTTTTCTATTGATAGATATAAAATGATAAATGTTGTGTATTCTTATTTAGGTGATTTTTGAAGGCAAACGTTATAAACTTTTGATAAAGAAAAGTCTTAAGAAATAGTTTTTGAATTTTTTTTCGAAGTTATAAGTCCATTGGAAAGAAATATTAGAAAACGTCGCTAAATTAAATATTGGATTATTGTAATGGTAACTAGGTACCTAATTCAGCTTCCTATATATTCCCCTTAGCTTCCTTTTGTCTTTTATTGTTTTTCTTAGGCTGAATTAGAGCTCGGTCAGGAGGGGGGTTCATGCAAATACTCCAGTATCCGAGTCAGTATATATAGAGTCAAGAAAATAAAAGCAAAAGATCTATACTTAAAAGGGGTAAGGTCTTTTTTATAGATGGAGCTGAGAGGACATTCTTGGTCATTTTTAATTGTACGATCTTATTTAGATCGATCATTGTACGATCTTATTTAGATCAATCAATTAGTCCAAGCTAAGGTCTTTAAGGGGTTTCATTAGATTGTATTATCAGTCAGCCTCCATAGGGTTCAGCTAGATTATATATCATCATACATGGAATATTTAAATTTTAAACTATTTTAATATGATTTTTACATTATAAATTAAAAAAAATTATAATTTATATAATTTTTTTCCAATTCAAATAATATATCCTATTATATTTAAATAATATAGAGTAATTTTATGAAAAGCTTTTAGATTAAATATCAAATATAGTACTGCAAAATTTTACTTTATTTAATTTACGCTTATAAAAAATTTAAATACCTCATTTTGAAACGGCCCTTAATTAGCAAGTCATTAGTTTGAAGGAAGTTTTAAATTCGAACTTTCATTATATTGAAAAAGCAATATTCGATCGTGATAATATTTTGCAAATTTACAGGTTCATTACTTTTTCTATGCATAAAAAAATAAAATGATTTTGGAATTTAGTGATTTCTAATTTACGGTTTTTCGGTACACGTCACAAATTTGTGTTAAATAAAAGTTTTAATATTTTTAAGGACCTACAGGTTTTTTTTTTAATGTGTAGGGATAAACTTATCTCCGACCAAACCATATTACCTAAATTTCGGTATACTCAACTTAGAGCTAGGGCAAGTGTCATAATGGCATCTGACTATCTCCGTTGACACACGAAGAGATAAAAATATTTCTAGAAAACTTATTTCACTTCTCTATAAATATGGTTTTCCGATCTATTAGTAAAGTAGCATTTGATTTATGGATTAATGTTTTATTTTCAGAAAATTTATATTTCTAGAAATCAAGATCCACAGAAATAAGACACATGTGAAAAAATAAAAATAAAATATTTGATCATCACTTCACTTTCTTGAGAATAATATGTTACATTTCCAACAAATTTTATTCTTAAGTTTGATTCATGTGAAATATTTTCAACAATATAATTTCTCAATTGCACCGTAATGATGATTGGACTTTTGTTGTAATATCCTATAATTTTTAAATAAAAATATTTTGCTATAAATAAATATATTTTTATTTTTTAAAATGATTATGTTTTGCTAAAAACAAATATGCTTTTAATTAAAATATATTTTTTGTTTTACTTAAAATAATTATATTTGCCTGTACTAAATTTATGTTTCATTTTTAAAAATATTCTTTCTTTTATTATCCATAAAGATGTTTTATTTTTTAATTTGTTTTATTAAAAAATTTATCAAGAAAAGTCATGATTTAAGAGTATAACTAAAGTTTTATAAGAATAAAAATTTTAAAAAAAATTGGGATGCTTCAGGATTAAAAAACAATAATTATATGTATATAATTAAAGAATAAATTTTAAATATTCAATTATTAAATAATATTAAATAAAAGAAAGGCAGAAACAAAATGTGAGAGCAGAAGCAGAAAGCTTAGGCATCCCCTCCACTTTTTTTCCCTTCATTTTCTCTTTCAAGTTTTATCTTCTCTCTAAGATATCTCCTATTCTAGACATCCAATTGGGATACCGGAGGTACCGTTGGATTCATGGCGATGAGAGTTTCAAAATCCACCGATCAATTTCGTCGGAAACTTGCTAGATATTCGTCGAAAAATCGTGAATAGTAATGCAATATGTAATGTTTCTAAAATGTTGGATTTTTTATAGTGTTTTGAGCTTCCAAGTTATGGGTTTTGTTAAGGATATAGAGTATTGAATGTATGATGAATTTCATGATCAAACAACATGATTTGGTGCTTTAATTTTGTCAATTGTTCTTTAACAAATAGTAATTGCAAACAGTATTTTTATCTACATGAACAGTGTCCGAACAGTGTATGAATAGTGTTTTAGCCGGCGTGGATAGTGATTCTGGCCAATGTAAATAGTATTTTCAACATGAACAGTACCTATCAATTGACCAAACTCCTAGAGTCATTTCTAAGTTTAGACCCTCCGGACTCATTTTTTATGTCTAGTTAGTCACACTTGGATTGCAAAAATACATTTTGGGGCTGTCTAATTTGAAGTCCTTACTTTATGAGTAGATAATTCTTTCTATGACTTATATATACTCTTCTTGAATTTTAAATGTATAATTGGTTTTGTTCACAAGTTATTTATATTTTTATATGTCTATGAAATAAATTAAATTAACTGATTTGTTTACTATATCGCATATAGTTCAAGAAGAGTATGGTTTTAAAAATAGATTTTTGAACTCATTGAATATGTGATTCGAAATGTATTTCTCATCATATGGTAAAGGAAATATATTGTGCACGTGGTATTGATATGTAAAGCTATAAGATTGCCTTAAAAAAATGCTGTGATAACCCTGATTGGGAAGTTTCTGATAAAGAAATTATACTTAGACTAAAAAATTTATATTATACTA
Source organism: Gleditsia sinensis (assembly GCA_037074535.1). NCBI lineage: Eukaryota > Viridiplantae > Streptophyta > Magnoliopsida > Fabales > Fabaceae > Gleditsia > Gleditsia sinensis. The sequence goes on along the minus strand of CM073474.1, from coordinate 22,408,559 downwards.
AAACCTCTATTTTGAATGATATGATATATGTGCAAATATGATTTTTGTGGAGAAATCCTATTAGAAATATTGTTTGCTAACAGCAGATAATGTTAGCCCTAGTGCACCTTAATACCTCATCTAGTAGGAATGGTACTAGTCTCATATAATGGCCAACACATGGGATATGATATGTGAAAGAGAACATGATGCCTCTTATCTGGACGAGATGCCGACAATATGATATGTGATTTACCCTCCCTTGCTATGTGTTTGGAAAATGCCCATATTAGAGTCCCTTTGCATATGCTCTTGAATTGTGGTAAGAAAAACCTTAACTGGGATGCTGAGTTTAAGTAAATCTTACACCACCAAAGTATGGAAAGGCTTGAATTTTGATTTGGTGGTTCTGATATGAAATCATCCTAATGTTTTCATGAGAAATATTTTGATGTATAACAATATTTGATTAATGATCATACCGTATTGCATATGATTTTGGATATCTGAATGTGATTTAAACTGAGAATATTTGAAATGTAGATTCCATATAGATGTACTTTCGAACTGTAATTTTCTACGTAATAAATTTTAAAATATGAGTACATCCATATGTTAACCTAAGATGTCATAGGAGGTATTATTTGTTCACTAAATTGTCAAACTCACTACACGATATTTCTACATTTTTCATATAAGAATACAGAGTTTGATCATTTCTCTTCAGATAGGCGATCAGCTAAGCGACATATTCTCTGGTGAGCTTATTTTGTTTTCAAGGCTTGTAGATTTTGATTTATAATATACTTGTACTCTAGAGTATGCTCTGAATGCCATAGGTAATATCCCTGTTTTTGCTGTTATTTTAATATTTATAGACTTGGTCTGTATATTGTATATACATAAGAATACCTATATGTAAATGTTTTCAATGATAAAGGAGTATATTATATATGTTATGGCAAATATATGTTTGTAAAGTATGTGCTTCACATGCCCTTAAATTGGGGGTGTGACATTTGTCTTGTAAGCCTATTGAACCGTCAACAAAAACCATGTATTTTATCATTCCTAGTCACCAGAGTGAACTAATATTCACTAATCTCTCAATTGTAGCAAGTATGTTGTATTTTTTCCCAATAATTTAAAATTTTAAAATCAAACTGAAATAACTATTAATTCTAAAAATAGTTTTTATTTAAATTTGTCTTTCAATGCAATTTGAGTTTCAATGACCCAACCATATTTCATATACTTGAATATAATACCAAATTATAAAAAGTGCAAAAGTATCAAAAAAAGTTCTGAGAAAGTTGGTGAAGATAAGATTGCAAAGCATTATAGACTTGTAGCCAACCATTTTGAGAAAGATGAACTTGGTCCCAGAAAAATGATGTTTCTGGGTTCTCACATACTTTGTATCTCTTTTCTCCTTTAGCATCCACACTCCCACAAGTATATTGCGCACTCACACCTTCACAACATGGCTCCAATGGATTCATCAATGATGAATTTTCTGCAAAATGAGTAAAAAAAATTTAAAAAAATGAGTATGGTTACCTCTTTTAAAGTTTTTGAAAGTTAGATTCATGTCTCTTATGCTTTTATAATTTCATATTAGAACTTCTCTTGCAGTGCTAGCTAATACGGTTGGCTCAACTAATTGAAGAGATTCAACTTAAAATTTTGCATTCTCTAGATAGAAGGTTCAAATCCTCCTTTGACTAATAGTCCCTGTTTATTGGTCAACACCTTCAAAGAGACCCCCTAACACTCGAGAGCTAGTTGAAATTGAGCCTCTGCCTACCTTTTTGGGATCCCAGACATATCATTGACATTGTATAAAGTAATATAGTTTTACTATTTTTTTGCATTAAAAAATAATAATAAAACTTCTTTATAAAACGTACAGTCCCATTATTAAATTAAATGAAATTATCCAAACACAGTTAGAGAAATCTTTCTGTCTAGTCATTACTTTTTTTCATTGACTTTTTTATCCCATTACAATTTTCCCTTTATTTGTTAACTTTGGTAATTGATCTTTTAATTTATCTATCTCATTGCATTTAATCATTTATTGCCTAAATTAGATATTATTTTAATGTTAGCTACGTCAAATTACTAAAATATTCTTTCATTTGCTTGATACCCCACTTTACTCTGTTTTTCATAAGAGTATTTTGATAAGTCGACACAGCTAACATTAGAAATAATTTAATTAGTTGGAGATATATAATTGCACTGGAACAAATAAATTAAGAAGTCAATTGTAAAAAATTAAAACATTGAGAGTAAAATTAAAATCAAGGACAAAGATCAAAATAGAGAAAATACAAACTAACTAATTGAGGGAGATAAGTGTAATGTTTTTAGAACTTAAGTGGATATAAGTGTAAATTTTCAAAAAGTTCTTATCTCAATTTAAAATTAGATAAACTGTGAATGTATCATTTTCATAATTCTTAAGGAATTGAATGTAATATTTACTAAAATTAATACATCTTATGTTTACTGATATCTTTGATAATACCGGACAACTTAATTATTAATGTACTAAACAAAAATTAAATATCTTCAATACCTCATAAAACAAAACAAAAAATTATTTTAATCCTTTAAGTCTGTAGTAAAAATAAAAATAAAATTCCTCCTATAACACATTACAATAAAAACATATGAAGAAAAGAACTTACCGGCATGTCTTTTTGTGCACACGATGTAAATTTTAACTCATTTGTTAAAATTATAAAGATTAAATTTTTATTACAAATTATATGATAACTAAATTAATGTATTTTTAAAATCAAAAAAATCAAAAGTGTAAACTATAAGATCAATTATAAACGTTAACAAATTGAGGAAGAAATTGCAATCGATGGCAAAAATAAAGATGAATTACAATGAAAATATATGGAAATGAGAACCTACCAGCACGTCTTTTCTGCATGGCGTTAAGGGCGGAGAGGAAGGCGTTGTAGAGGTCTAGGGTTAAGAAAACTGGAGGTTGTCCAGTTTCATTTTTCAACTACTACCAGAAAAATGAGATTTAGAGACGGAAATTAGAGACGGAATAAATTCCGTCTCTAACTGAGACGGAAATAGAGACGGAGTTGGGAAGTTAGAGACGGAAGAAAATGTTTGTAATTTAGAGACGGAATTTAGAGACGGAAATATTCCGTCTCTAACAATCCGTCTCTCATTCCGTCTCTACATGAGTTTAGAGACGGAATTAGAGACGGAAAATATTCCGTCTCTGTTCTAGAGACGGATATTTCGTCTCTGACTCCAAAGAGGGGCAGAGACGGAATATTCCGTCTCTAATTCCGTCTCTAAACTCATGTAGAGACGGAATGAGAGACGGAAACTATTCCGTCTCTGTATCAGAGACGGAATATTCCGTCTCTGACTCAGGGAGGAACAGAGACGGAATATTCCGTCTCTAATTCCGTCTCTAATATATTTTTGTATATAAATTTTTTATCTCTCATTTTATATCAAATTTTCGAAATAATATTTAAATTATTAGTAAAATTAGTTGAAATTTAGATAATTTATGAAAAAATTTAAGTTTCGTTTAATTTGTAGAAATAAGTTGATAGAATGAAAATTAAGATTCTCTTATATTAATTTATTGTATTTGTTTGATATAGTTGACTATTATTTTTATTCCCATGATATACATATTTTTTTCTATATAAAAATTATTTTATCTTGAAATACTTCTAAAAAAGAACAAGTAAAATGCAATATAAGAAGAAGTTAAAATATATAAATGATGAATAGATATATTTTATTAATATATTTTATTTTACAAACTTTTCATATTTATTTTCATTTTACATTTTTCAGAATTGATGAGTAGATATATTTTATTAATATTATGAGAAATAATTTAATAATTTTAAAAAGAAATAAACAATCATGAAGAATAAATATATGTCTTCCTAATAAATATATGTATGCTTAGTTTTGAATATAATATAATTTTGGTTACAATGATTATGTAGTATATATTATGTTCGTATATATATATATATATATATACAGATATATAGATATACGAACAAACTATATACTACATAATTATTTTTACAAATTAAGCGAAATAAAAAAAATTTCTCTAACAATGATTATATATAATAATAATAATAATAATACTAATAATAATAATAATAATAATAATAATAATAATAATCGTTAGGAGATAAATTTAAGTCCCGCTTAATTTGTAAAAATAAGTTGATATAATGAAAATCAATATTCCCTTACATTAATTTATTGTGTTTGGTTGATATAAGTGACTATAATTTTTATTCCCACTATATACAGATTCTTTTCTATATAGGAGATGATTTTATCTTGAAAAACTTATAGAAAAGAAAAAAATAAAATAAAATAAATAAAAAAGTTAAAAGAGATAAATGATGAGTAGATATATTTTATTGTAGGAATTTTTCATAATTATTTTCATTTAACAGTTTTCAGAATTGATGAATAGATATATTTTATTAATATTATGAAAAATAATTTATTAATTTCAAAAAGAAATAAGTATTTATGAAAATTAAAGACATGTCTTCCCAATAAATATATGTACGCTTAATTTTGGATGTAATATAATTTTTATCAATATATATATATATATATATATATATATATATATATATATATATATATTTGTTTCTGTGTGTGTATAGGTGTTTATTATTAGAAAATAAAAAATATGAGGTTAAGAGAGGTAAATAAAATTTTCTATGAAATATAAGCGTATTTTAAATCAATTTTTTTTTATATTTTATGTCATAGATTACTATTAAGAAATTACAAAAATATTATTTTATCTGTAATTATCATAGGAGAAGAAATTTTTATCCACAAAAAAAAACTCAGTCCAAAATTTCTTTTAGTATTATTTTTAAATAGAAAATAAATTTATAAATAAACAAATTTTTTTGAAATTTTGGATTATTTTCTTTTTGAATTTATTGTAATATATTTTAAAAATTTAATATTTTGAACAAATTATTTAAAAAATTATATTGTCTTTAAAAAATAAAAAAATAAAATAAACTTAAGAAATATAAAGATTTGTTAAAAATCTGAAATTTTCTTTTAAATATATAGAAGGTCATTTAAAATATTTAATTTATAAAAATAAATTTAAAAAATTTATTAAAATTTATTAAAATTAAAATTTAAAATAAATAAGTGAAAAGAACTTAGTATGTGAACCAAATAACAAAATCTTAAACCAGATATACCCTTCGCCATTTTTCCTTCATATCTTCATCTGGTGCTCCATTTTATTGATAAATAAAAAGATTAAAATACCTTTTATCATTAGTTAATTTTTTCATTGGTTAGTGAAATGAGCTAGTGATTTCATAGAGTAGATCAAACACAATAAGGTTAAAAAAGAAGAAAATGATCATAAAATAACATATTTAATAAAGCAGACATAACTTTCAGCTGAGGTGGAGTTATGAGACCCATTAGGATTTACCCAATGGAAACTGTTTCAAACTCAAAAAATCATTAAAAAAAAATGAGTTTTAGGTTGTTTATCTATTTATTACATATTTTTAGAGATTTCTTTTCTATTTTCGCATTTAATGTTGATTAGTATTTTATCTTACATTATTTCTATTTAAGCCAATATTACTAAGACTTTGAATTAATAAAAATATCTGAAAGCTACTATACAGTTTTCAGATTTACTTTAAATTTTATGTTTTTCAGAATTGATGAATAAATATTTTTGTATTAATATTATGAGTAAAATGATTTTATAGTTTTAAAATGTAAGTAAACATTTATGAAAAGTAAAGGCATCTCTTTTCAAAAAATATATGTATGCTTATTTTTGAATATATATATATATATATATATATATATATATATATATATATATATATATATATATATATATATATATATATGTATGACGACGGTGGGTTTATAGGAATGTGTATGGACTTCAGGAATAAGGTTTTGATTTTTATGGCCACAAAATAATTTTAATTTTGAAATGTTTATAATTTTTTAAGTAGTATTATATATTATTTTATTATTATCGATCTTTTGAATGATATTAATTTTTTTAAAAATATTAATACATTAAAATATATTTTAATTAGTCATTTGACATTTATTAACTAAAAAATAATTTTAAAAAGATACACTTATACATTTTGTTCAATTTAAATTAATCAATTTTTAATAATAAAATTATTAATAAAATTTATGCTTTATGCATTTTTAAAAGAAATTATAAGTAATTTAATTTAATGTAATACATATAATTAAAAGATTAAATTAATATTTTAAAAAATTTTAAATAAGAAAAAATAATATAATTTTAAAAAAATATCTTGAAAAAGTATGAATATAAATTTAAAAATAAAACAAAATGTGAATTTTTTTTAAATTTAAAAAAGAGCATAATTTATTTAAAAAATAGCATTGATATAAAAAAACGTGAATTATTTTTTTTTTATCAATTTTTTAACATTAATATATTAGCTGAAGAAAAAAAAATGCTAACTTCATCTGGCATTCAACCATTTCCCCCATTTCCCCCCGCGTAAACTTCGTTCACCCATTTCCCCCAAATCTCCAAATCTCCGTGCCCTAGCCCGTCCCCAAATCTGCAAATCTCCAGTTCAGATCGGTTCAAGCTCGGTCTGCGGCTTCCGGTGACAGGCCGTGACAAAACAGAGAAGCTTCAACCTCGGTCTGCGGCTTCAGATTGGTTCAACCTGCGCTAGTCACTGCGCTCGTTTGCATTCAGCATTCTCCCCTCCGGTAATCTTCGGATTCAACCTCGTTTGCACTCTCCTCTTTCTTTCCATCTAGACCTTGTGGGGTCATGGGTCAGACCGGTGAGATAGGCTTTCAGTTTTTTAGCCCTTCATTTTTGGCACAGGAAAGCAGGGGAACGAAGAATACCAACGATGAAGGTGATGGGTATTTTGGGGTTGAGAACAAGAGCTTGGCTTTCAACCTTGGTGAGGAAGTAGAAGTTAAGAGTTCTGCTGCCGACAGAAATCGCTAGTCATCTCGAGGGAAGATCAGGTAATCCAGAGCCCTTTTTTGGGATAAATGAGACAATGTTAATATTGGAGTGAAAAATAGAAAAGCTTGTTTGGTGTATGCTTAGTTTGTGGTCCATGATTTTCCAGTTGGTGTACGTCGGTCTTTGTTGTCAACTATTCATGGACTTACATCGAGATTGCCTGTGGACAATAGTTTCTATATATTATTGCTTAAAGTATTGGGATGTGACATGAAAATAATTACTATGAAAGCCTTAATATATATGGTTCTGTTCTATTATTCATTTTATGGCTATTGCCCTGTCATTTCTAAGGAGCATGTGCTCTTCAATGCCAAAATGTAACAAAAGAATAAAGGGAAAGAAAAAACAGCTGAGTGGACAAAATGGTGGTGATAATTTTTGTGTCCCTTAAGGACTCGACCATGGATGTCATAAAACCCTTCACTTGTAATTTTGAAAACATGAACATCCCTAAAACTCTTTACATTTACAAAATGATCATCAAACTCAAGTTCTATATGGTTCCTAGACATCCACTTCTTCCTGTTTTTTGTTCCTTTTTTTGTGGGTTCTGCTTTTTGGTTTCCTCTGTGAGATGCTTCAGTTCCCTACATCATAGTTTGAAAAAAAATATTGCTTGCTTGATACACCACTATATGTTTATTTATTGAACGTTTTTGGGTGTTTATTGGTGCTTGCTTACTTGACTAGTGTTGTAGGGCATGGCATTTGGAAAAATCTGTTGGCTGTTAGGGATACTAATAGTTGAAATAGTCCATCTTATTGTATTATGTTATTTTAGTGTACCACTCATATATTGACAATCTCAAATTTGTTTTGTTGGGAGAAAACTGTGAATGTTTATTAAAAGAATTTGCTAACAGGCATATTAAGTTGAATTGGGCCCAGCTTCAATTTTGTAATCTACACAGTTCAAGAAATATTGGACTTTACAAAGCTTTGTTAGTTTAAAAGATGTTTCTCTTTCTGCACCTTTTTGAGTTCCTTTTATTGCCTTTGACAACTTGTCATAGGATCCCCATAATAGGAGGAAGAGAACTAGATTTGCATCTGCTTTTTGTGGAAGTGACTTCTCGTGGTGGGATTGAGAAGGTAAGATGTTAATATAGCTGTAAATGGTAGCCATTTAATTCTTTTTGTGTTGGATCAAACTCAAGAAAGGGATTTAGATTGTACTCATTCCAATATGTAAGGGATGGATAATGGGTATCTGTTAGGATGCTTATCTTAGGGTACTAAACTATTATAGAATGAATAATGATGGAAGAGATTAACACCATAATATAGTTTCCATGTTTTCCTATCACAACAAAATATGCACAGATTCCTAGTAGAAATAATGTAAGAAATACTGTTCTATAATGAGGTTCAAAGATAATATTTGATGCGAGCCCTGCATTCATTTTCATACACATATAACTAGATTAATATACATGAGGGGTTTCCTTCATTAACAAATTTTCCATGTTATTTCTCTAAAAATATAGCTGCATAACATTGTCATGAAGCCAAATAAATGACAATTTTTTTTCTACTCTTATTTATGTTATAATTAATCTTTTTAACGGGTACATTAAGTCATATTTCTGAGACAATTTATATTTGCAACTGAAAATTTGTTTCTTGTTATTGGAAGTTAGTTTTATGGTACTTTCCTCCAACCAATCAGCTTTTAAAAGTTGAATTGTGGTGAAAGAGACTGAATGATTAAATTCTGCTTATCCACCTAAGCATTTACCACCTAAACAACATTTATTCCACATCCTACTAGTTTCTCTATCTTATGACTATTTTCCTTATGATATTAGTTGTGTTTTGGAAAGAAAGCTGACTGAGAGGGAACCATAGCGCCGTTGCCTCCCCCTTTTGCCCAAGAACCCTAGTGATCACTGGTGGGATGCTGTGATGGCAACCCCTTTTCCCCTCATTTTTTTTCTTGTTTACTGCTCATTTTTTATTCTTTAGTTGTCTTCTCTCCACAGTGAGAGTTTTCCCTTTCCTTTATAGAAGATTTTGCTTAGTAAAAGAGTTTAGTTTTCAAGATTTTCAACATTGCTCTTCAAATCTACAACTATGTTCTTAAAATTTTGGCAAAAGATTTGTGAAGGAAGCTTAAGGTTAAAAAGGATAAGAGGTATGTTGCCTCTTCGTGGAAGTTTTTTTTTCTCTTCTGAATTTGTAATAGTTGTTTTTTTAAGTTGTTTGCATCCCTGCCTAGTCTTTTGCTTGAAAGAATGTCCAAAGAAAAAAAAAGTATTAATAGTAGTTAAGTAGTTTGTCTATTACTGAGAGTAAACCCTAGCTACCTAGCTAACCTCTCTTTTTTTTCTTCCCTGAATCCATCTGCTTAAAGCCTCAATGTTTGAACTTGCTGCCTCCTTTTCATCTTCCTTCACCTTTCTTTTTCTTTTTTGGTCCTATTCTTTTTCAAAAGTTATTTTTTTCTCTTATGAAATCCTTTTCTTCTCTTCTTTTATGAAAGTTCTCTCATCTTCCTTGTAAGAGATTTGGTAGTAATTAATAAGTGTTGTTGAAGATTTACAACCCTCCTGATTTGCAACTATGATTTTGATAAGTTGGGAAAAAGAAATTTGTTTTGGAGACAAAACTCTCAAAAGAGAATTGGAAGGTGTATTGTCTCTGAGTTTGTTAGCTTTCTTATAACATTAGTTACAGATTGTGCTTAGGAGTTATGTTGCTGCTTGTTTCTTAGTTTTTCTCTTTTTGTTTCTCAAAATTCCAAGCTTGTTGTCTAGGTTTATTTGTAGTATCTTACTAAGTCTTTTGGTATTCTCTAGACTTGTGTGCCCTTTTATTTAATGATATGGAATATTTTGCTGGCAAAAAAATGTATTAATAGTAATTATGTTTAAAAGGAAGTATTGATAGTATTTATAATAAAAATAGAAGGGATATGACTTAGGGTTGTTGACCCCATTGATGAGTATTGATGATAACAAACAAGTAGAGAAAAACAAAATTTTCAAGGCATTAATCAAGTCAAGGCACCATCAAGACTTCAAGGTCATATTTTTATGTACCTTATATATATATATATATATATATATATATATATATATATATATATATATATATATAAGGGGTATGGGACTTATAAGCTCATAAAGACTAGTACAAAAGACATTTTGAACACTTAGGGACTTGTTCGTAATCAAATGTCTAGTCTAAAAGGTTGAAAATTTCGCTCAAAACTAAGGGTGCATTTGTGAAAATGTTTCTAATTTTTATTTCTTGAAACTGATTTTCATTTTCTATTTTTCATATTTTTTAAAACGTATTTGTTTTGTGTTTTTACTTTATTTTCATTTTTCACTATTTTCTAATTATATAAACAATAAAAAACTATTAATACATATTGTAATGAGTTCATAATAATTACAAAAGTGTTGCAACTACAGTGTGCCACAATATTAAAAATTTTGAAAACATTTTTTAAAAATAAAAATAGACAATGGTAAACAAAAACATTTTCATAGCTATTTTTAGTTTTCGATGAAAATAAAAAGTGAAAACTAGGAAATCAACCATACCCTAAATTTTTAAGACCAATGATCGACTAGAAAACTACTTTTGGAAGAATGAGTTTTGTGTTTGAGAATGTTCACCCAAATTTAACTTTGTAGGATTAAATTTTGCTACTTGCTCTACCTACTATATTGCTTGATTGTTAGTAAATTCTATCATTATATAACTATCTTGATTGTTAATTCCTTTGTCTGTAACTTCTCATGACTTATAATTGAGTATGATAGCTTGTCATGTTCACTTGATGAATGTGCATTACAATTGTTTCTAAATCTTGACATCCTTTTTTTAAGTTATAGTTTTAAACTGTAAGTGCCCTTGCATTTTTTTTTCTGTCCAAAAGTATAAATACATTTATCATTTAGTCAAAATAAAAATATTTGAATATGATTTTTTTTCTTGGTGTACTGTGGTTGCATGTGACAAACCCAATATTTATAACAAGCTTGACAACAAAATGGCAGCATTGGTCAACAACTCCAAATAGTCATATAATCATATTAGATACTGGATCATATATTTTATAGTGGATTGCTCATAATTGTGCTGCCACTGTTTTTGCATTTTTTTTTGTAAAGTGTATAATATTATCTTCTGATGCTGAATTAGACATTGAACAAAAAAGTATAAGATCAACTATATATAAAAAAAATGAAGTTCATATTCTCAAGTACTTGCTCTTTAACCTGGCTAGCAAACTTGATTCCTATCCTCTTCTATGTGTAAATTTTTGTTTTTATATACACTATTTGTAGAGAGTTCTTGAAAGTGCACATTTCATTTGCAGGTATGTGGCAAGTGAGTTGACATAAGATATCATTGTTAGTGTAGGGGATATAAAGTTTTATCTACACAAGGTATGCCTCAACCAAGTAATCTTTCTAGTCTTGAGAAATTTTATATTAGCTGTTAGCAGTAATTTTTCTTAGATGCCCCAAAACCTGAATCGATGCCATTGTTGTGTGGCAAAATGATGCAGAACATGGCACTTAAATTCAGGATTATTTACTACAATTTCAAACCATATTTTCCATCAACCATTCATTCATCCATGTTCTTTTGCCAAAATGCTAAAATATATTCTCCTTTCTCATTGCATAAAGGTGACAAACTCAGTGGCTCAACTAATTGTTTACTTGCACATTGCAGTATGTTAGGCTAATAGGTCATGGTTAACATTAAAAAAGAAGTCATTTATTGTTGATAAGGATAGTTATGTGACTAAACTTAGTAATATGACTCTAATAGGGAGAAGGAGTGAGACAAGGGCTTTTATTAGTTTTCATTCAGAGTTATCAAACCCTGTAATGAGCTATTTTTAAAGCTTCATGCAAAACAAGGTTTTTAATATCAGTTAGGCTTCGAAGCAATATTTTTTTAAATCAAATTTGATTATCAATTAGGATTTTATTAATTTTATTCTCCAAGACTTATGCTTTTCAATTGTGTCATAATAGGTTAGGCTACCTCTTTCATTTTAAAATTTTTTCTCAACAATTAGTGGCCGTCGAAAATAGTGTAATAGATTTTTTAACAGTTAATGACCGTTGAAAATGCCTTCCTTCTACCCATCTATTTTGACAATTAATGGCCGTTGAAAATAAATAAGTATATTTATTTTCAACAATCTTTTACAACATATTTTGACAATTGATGGTTGTTGAAAATGAGCTGATAACTATCATTTTTGAGAGTATATTTAAAAATAAAATAAAATTGTGAATCATATTCATCAAAATTCAAAATATCTCATTAACAAATGTCATCTCTACTAAATCATTCATGATAACGAGTTATGTGTTCATTACAAAAACATCAAGACAATGCCATGTGATATATATCCATGTCTCTTCCTTTTACTTAGATAAATCTATGACTAGAGGTTCTTCAAGGTCATACCAATACTTGCAAAAAGATAACCGAAAGGTGAAAAGCCTTTACAATTTGTCTTCAACATATTGTCCAAAAAACATAACCAAAAAATAGAAGGCTTTTTATCTTAGCCTTCCTCAAACTGAAAAATATATAATTCTGAAATATATAATTCTCTTTTATCAATTATATAGATAAACCTTGTTATCAACAACAATTAAAAACACAAGATAAAATGCTTACAGTATCTCTAGGTCAATTAGAACCACCAATGTTGCTAGAATCAGTTTGAATTGGAGGCATCCTTCCACCCAAAAAATTTGTCAACAAATCTTGCAAATGGTTCAATGAAAACAATCAGCTAAATTGTAGAACTTCTTAGGACCAATGCTTGTAGAACTTCTTACAGATAAATGTTATATCCAGGGACATATCAGCCAAATTGTTCAATGAAAATATAAACAAAAGAAGTTTAGTTAAAGATCTTACTTGCAGAAACCTGTTGAGATTTATTTTCAATTTGCAAGATGATTGACTTGCTGCTTAAAGAGCTATCTCTATTTAATTCAATGCTTATGGGAGCCCTAGTAGCACCATTTTCACCAGTCGGCTGCCAATAGTTTGGTTATGTTATGACCCATTTAGTAATGGAACAAACAACAGAAAGAGATGCGTCAGCATACAGAAAAGAAAATCATAAAAACACATGTGGGCAATTTGACTTACCAAAACGGGATGTCCAATCAAACTATTGAAGACAACAGATTTTCCAGCACCCTAGACAATTTGTCCACAGCAGCAGAGAGATTTAAAATACAAGCCACATGACTTATAAGGTTCATATAGCACAGAATGTAAGACCTAGTAGAATTAAAATCACACAGGCAATTATCAAATGTGAAGACAAGATAGCATAATAAAAGCATTTACCTACGTCTCATAAAAAAGCTAAAAGCAATTGGCAAAGTTCTGACCAAGCAAACCTGTGCTTTTTTTCTTTTTTTCCTTATTAGTTTTCAGAATTTTCAAAAATTCAGGAAACATTTCTTAAAAGACCATTCACAAAATAACTTAATTCTAGATCGCTCAAAAGTAGGTAAATCATTAAAGTTAAGCCATGAGAAACAGAGGAGATTGCATTTGACATTGTCCTCAGATTTGCAAAAAAACTTAGATAGTAGTGAAGGTATTTGAGGACACTAAAACTACACTACATGCACTACTTTCCTTAACTTTTTTACAAGCAGGGGAACAGAACATGGTTTCCTTAGCAGAGCACACAATAAACATCCAATTCCCATTTGATGAAGCTTTTATGAACACAAACACTTACATTTGGTATCAATAGTAATGCCTTTCAAAATTCATATGTCTTCATCCCAATATCAAAGAGAAAAGGTCAATTGGAAAGTTCAAATCCACCAATTTTCAAATATTGCAATTTTTGGGGTTGAATTGCTTAATTACTCATGGAAGATAAAAAAAGATTCCCTTTCTTAGAAGTGTAGCAACTTGCACTTAACTACGGTAGCTAATGATAACTACCAGGTACTCAGTGATTTAATTAGGTCTGTTGATGGCTGCTGCAAATATTACATAACTCAAGAATCACATATATTTATTCATTCTTAACCAAATTTCTAATCACAAGGAGCCTTAATGGTTGAAGAAAAGATATGCCCAATCAATAACAGTAATTCTCATGAGTTTAAAATTTTCATTGTTGAAGAAGAAAAGCAACTCTTGGGACCTACCACTAAAGCTAAGCACCAAACTTCTTTATTTATTTTTCAACGGTTGTCATTATGTGTTGAATTTGTTACTAGCCATAGGTGGGTTTTATCTAGATGCATGTAAATAATGTATTTTGTGTTGAAAAATATGCTTTGAATAGGTATTAATTTTGCATAAAATGGCTAGAATATTGCTGTTCTGGCCAATATTTAAATGATGTATGCTTGTATGAGGATAAAGAATTAAGAAATGGAGGGTTGTTAACCAAAAAAATGATTTCTATTCACATTATGCCTTTGATGTTGGTATTGGTTCAATATGTTATTATAATTTGTGCTATATTGAATTAGTCTGTTTCTGTATGCCTAAAAATAGGATGGAAGTTCCTGAACATCGTAAGTGGATGGATAATAGGGTGGGTCCTGATAAGAGATCAGTTACAGATGAGTTTATGGCAGGAGTTGTTGAGTTTATAGAGTTTGCTTGTAGTCAAGATCATTTTAAAAGTGTAGGAATGTTGAGGTGTCCTTGTAAAAAATGCAAGTGTCAGAAGTATTGTTCAGTTGATGAAGTGAAAACCCATCTTTGTATGAAGGGATTTATGAGTAATTATTATTATTGGACCAACCATGATGAACCAAGACCTCTCTTTCCACCAATGATTTCAAGAAACTCATATTATGGAAGTAGTGACTTTCAGGCATGCTTTAATGATCAGGAACAGATGGTAATGGATGCTGCAGGACCATCTATTGGTAATTATATAGAGCAACAAGGTTTTGCTCATTGCGAACAGAGGGATGAAGATCCTAACCCGGAAGCCAAAAAATTTTTTAATATGTTACAAGCTGCGCATGCTCCTTTGTATGACGGTTGTCAAAATTATTCTGAATTGTCAGCTGCAGTGGAAGCTTTGGGTATCAAGTCGGACTTCAACATTTCTGAGAATTGTTTCAATCGGTGGGTACAATTTATGGGAAATGCATTGCCAAATGAAAATCGTATGCCTAAAAACCTCTACTGTGCAAAGAAATCAGTGGAGCAATTAGGATTAGGTTGTATAAAAATTCACTGTTGTCGAAACGGATGCATGATTTATTATAGTCCTCTTGATTTGGAGCTTCGTCATTGTAAATTTTGTGGTGAAGAGCGTTACAAAAGGGTCATCAGAAATGGCAAAGTAAGAGAGCTTCCAGTGAAAAAAATGTGGTATTTTCCACTTATTCCAAGGCTGCAAAGACTTTATTCGTCAATGCAAACTGCAAGTCAAATGAGATGGCATCGGGAAACTGTGAGGGCAACAGGCACTTTGTCTCATCCATCTGATGGTGAAGCCTGGAAAAAATTCGATGAAAAATATCCTGAATTTGCAATGGACCCTCGAAATGTGAGGTTAGGTTTATGTGCTGATGGGTTTGCTCCATTTGATAAAACAGGTCGGACTTATTCATGTTGGCCAGTTATTGTTACCCCTTACAATCTTCCCCCTTGGATGTGTATGAGAAGAGAGTTCTTGTTCTTGACCATTATAATCCCTGGTCCTTCCAATCCAAAGAATAGAATTGATGTGTATTTGCAACCACTTATAGATGACCTCAAATTTTTATGGAATACTGGTGTCATGACTTATGATGTCTCACTAAAACAGAACTTTAACATGAAAGCTTGTTTGTTGTGGACCATTAATGACTTTCCTGCATATGGGATGCTTTCAGGTTGGATGACAATGGGAAAACTTGCTTGTCCAATATGTATGGAGTGTTCAAAGGCATTTACCCTTCGACATAGTCGGAAGACGTGTTTCTTTGATTGTCATCGACAATTCTTGCCACTTGATCATAGTTACAGAAGGAATAAGAATGCTTTTCGGAAGAGACATACTGAAATATCTTCACCTCCGCCTCGGTTAACATGTGAAGAAGTGTTGGAAAGGGTTAGACATATGCCTAGCATAACTAAAGAGACATATGATAATATCCCAGGGTATGGAGTTATTCACAACTGGACGAAGCAATCTATATTTTGGGAGTTACCATATTGGAAAACACATCTTCTTCCACACAATCTAGATGTTATGCATATTGAGAGAAATGTCTTTTTGAATATTTTATACACAGTGATGGATACTAAAGGTAAGACAAAAGACAATTTTAATGCAAGGCTCGACTTGGCGGAAATTTGTAGACGGAATGAATTAGAGTTGCAGGATGGAAGAGATGGCAAGTTAATTAAACCCAAAGCAAAATACACATTAACTAAGCAACAAAGATTAGCTGTGTGTGAATGGGTAAAAAAATTGAAACTGCCAGACGGATATGCCTCTACATTATCAAGGTGTGTTGACATGAGAGAAGCAAAGTTGTTTGGTATGAAAAGTCATGATTGTCATGTGTTTATGCAACGCTTGCTCCCAATTGCATTCAAAGTATTGCCAAAGCCTATTTGGAACACACTCACAGAATTTAGTCAGTTTTTTCGAGAATTGACTTCCCCATTGTTGCGAGAGGATACTTTACATGTGATGGAGCAAAACATTCCAGTCATTCTTTGTAAATTAGAACAAATTTTTCCTCCAAGTTTTTTTGACTCAATGGAACACCTTCCAATTCATTTGCCATACGAAGCAAGGGTTGGAGGTCCAGTGCAATATCGATGGATGTATCCATTTGAAAGGTAGAGTTACGTCTCCTTTTTGTTATTTTTTTTTAATTATGGAATCGTATTCATAGTACTAAATGTGACAATTAAGTGTATTAGGTTTATTCGCACACTAAAAAACAAGGTGAAGAACACAGCTGCAGTTGAAGGATCAATTTGTGAAGCTTATTTGGTAGAAGAGACATCTACATTTGCATCCTACTATTATCCACCTGATGTTCCATGTAGAAGGACTCAAGTACCACGAAATGATGATGGAGGTCAAGGTTGTTCAAATAGACCACCGCATTCTATCTTTAATTATCCTGGTCGTCCAACCGGAAGATGCATATCCTTTATGTTAGAAGAAAGAGACTTGCAAACCGCACATTTATATGTTCTTCTAAATTGTCCTGAAGTGGAGCCATTTTTAACGTAAGTGTATCAAATGCTCATTTAAGTGTTATATAAAATATATATCACTATAAATTGTTCTAACATGTTTTCTGAATGTAGCACATATACTAATATGTTACAAGAGTGTGGGATGACTGACTCGGAAGTGGACAGACAAATCTCCACAATGTTTCCTATTTGGTTTAAAGAATACGTATGTTTCACGAAGTCTCCTTAATTTCTTATTTTCTAACATTTTGCTTCTTATGTGAGACTGACTTAAATATTTGATGACTAGGTGTTAAATAATAATGTTGAAGATGTCTGTCTAAAGAGTTTGGCATGGGGTCCTCAAAGAAAAGCCAACAAATGGCCATCATATTATGTAAATGGTTATAAATTTAATACAAAAGATCATGGCCAAGGTATGGGTACAACAAATTTTGGTGTATGTTGTCCAGGTGGTACGGATGAAACAACAGAAAATAATTATTATGGGGTTTTAACAGACATTATTGAAGTACACTATACAGGATGGCCTATAAAGGTATTAGTTCTATTCAAATGTGATTGGTTTGATCCCACCTTAAATCATGGAACAAAGGTAGATAACTATGGGATTGTTGAGGTTAGAACATCCAGGAGATATAAAAATTATGACCCTTTTATATTTGCACAACAAGCAATGCAAGTATATTATACACAATATCCTGAAGGGCAACGTGATTGGTTAGTAGTGATTAAAACTAAAGCACGAACCACAATACAAACTGCAATAGAAACAGTACTGCCTGAAAGTGATGCTCCATACCAAGAAGAGTCATCAATGCAATCGCCTGTAATAGTTGCAAATGACAATCTCGAGCAGAGTCTTGTTGATATTGAAGGCCCTGTGGATGAAGTATATGGTTCTTCTTTGAACCTACATGAAGTAGATGCAGATATAGATATTGAAATAGAAGATGTGGATGAAGAAGATACTGAGGAAGAAGGAGAATGGGAAGATGAAGAAGAAGATGAAGAAGAAGAGGAAGAAAATGATAATGATGAAGAGGTTTAGGTATTGTTAGGTTTCATTTTATTAAGTGTATTATGTAGAACATATATTATGTATTTTTGAAGTAGATTATAAATCTATGGTAGTATGGTTATAGAGTTTTGTTATCATTGTCTTTTGTAATTATTTTTATTTTTTATTATTAAATTGTCATTAAATTTCATTGAAATAGATGATTATGATTATCTTTTTGTCTATAGATGACAGGTAGAAAGGGTAGAGGTAGAGGGCGGGGACGGGTTCTCTCTCAGCCATATACACAGTCAGACACATCACCTGGTGCTGACATAGCTCAGCTTGACCAGATCCACACTGGACATACACCTACTTTATCTCCATTTTCCCATACTTGTCATACTTCTACTCCATCTTCCCATTCACAAGCATCTCATTACAGTGCCTCCTCTCCTCATCTTTCTAGTACAGTTGCCCCTACCCCACCTACACATACTATATGTGCCCCATCTCCTAATCAATCCGCATGTCCAAATGTTGAGCCAGTTCCTTTCACACAGAATATTCAGTGGGGAACAAGAGACATAGATGGTCGAATTTGGATTAGATCTGCATCTGGGAACACGTAAGTAATATGTGTGTGTGTGTGTTTTTTTTGTCAGTATATTTATTTAAATTGATATCTATACTTTCAGGTTTTATCCTGACATCTTAACAAGAGGTGTCATCACAACAATTTTCAAGAAAAAATTTGAAGGTGCTTGGTCCAGTTGGGGAAAAGTTGACAACAATACCATTCAAATGTGGTTCGAGGAGTTCAAGGTAATATGTAACATTTTCTATCATATTTATTGATATCTTTTTAAAAAATGTGTGAATGTTATGTTAATTTGTTTACTTTCTTTGTTTAGGCAAATTTTAAGTGGTTGGACAATGATGAGCAAAATATTAAAAGGTCATTCGCCAGTAGGGGATCAACAGCCTTGAAAAATGCATTGTTTAAAGTGCGTAGCGGTGAGGATAAGGGTGTTTGGATTCCACCGGAGAAGCTACAACAATTAAGGGCTGAATGGGATAGTGAAGACTGGCAAGATAAAGCCAAAAAAAATAAACAAAATAGACTCTCCAAAGAAGGACTTAATGTACATAGTGGAGGGTCTATATCTGCACGAGAGCATGCCAAACGAATGGTGAGTAATTTCTCTCAAATATATAGTGATTTAAGTTTTTACTTCAATATTATTTAGCTTTTTATTATTTTAGAAGGTGCAAATGAATAAAGAACCGACATGTTTTGAGTTGTATGAGCGGCTTCACCGGCCCAAAGGAAAGTCATCGCAATGGTTCAACGACCAGCAAGGAAGAATTGCTGTATGTAATCACTACTCTTCTATTTTCATTTCTTTACAAATATTCATTTTGTTTTATCATTTTATTTTTTCAGGAAATGTATAGAAAAAAAATAGCTGAGAGATCCACATCTCAGACCGATGAGGGTTCTAGCCAACACTCCACTCAACATTCAGACAATGTTGTTTATTTGGATGTGGTTGGCGGCATGAACAATAAAGGACGGATATATGGACTGGGATCTCAAGCACATAATGTATTGGCAGCAACTTCGTCTTCTAGGTCTTCCGCTTCTGATGAAGTCTCAGCAAGTTCCTCTTCTGTTATGAATGCAAAAATTGAGGCTTTATCTGCACGGCTCAAACAGAGTGAAGATGAAAATTTTATGTTAAAGCAGAAGATGGAGGAATGGGATCGGATGTTTCGACGCCTCATGATAGATGGTAGTATCAGAATGCCCTCCACGTCTCCACCTACAGAAGAGAATAATAACAATGACCAAAATAGTAATGCTGCTGATGGATCATGATAGTTTGTGTTATTATGACTTTGTGTTATGTATGTTTGATTGGTGATATTTTTATGTAATGTCATGGGATTATTAAAACTTTTGTTGATATGTTTATGGATGATAACAGGTTTGACATTATGTAATTTCTATCTGAAATGGTTGGTTTTTCTGGCTGTACTGTTGGTTTGGTTTCAGATTTTTAAAATTTTTTTTTTAATTTTTTTGCTTTTAGAGACGGATTTAGAGACGGAATATTCCGTCTCTAAAATAAGACGAATCTGGTCTCAGAGACGGAAAATTCCGTCTCCGAGACCAGAGACGGAATATTCCGTCTCCGAGACCAGAGACGGAATTTTCCGTCTCTGAATACAGAGACGGAATTTTCCGTCTCTGCAGAGACGGAATATGTACAAAAATTAGAGACGGAATATTTCGTCTAGAGACGGAATTTAAATTCCGTCTCTAAATTTTAGCGACCCGCTTTTTAGAGACGGAATTATTTCCGTCTCTGATTCCGTCTCTAACTCAGTTAGAGACGGAATTTTTCCTATTTAGAGACGGAAAAATTCCGTCTCTAAATAAAAATTTCCTAGTATATCTTGCACCTTTTTAAGCAGCATTTTGTTGTGATTGATGGAGGCCGTGTTAGGATTGTCAATGCATTTCTGATATGAAGAAGCCCCAGTTTCATGAGGCAAACACCCCAAAGGCTCCAATAACCCAACAGCTATTTTTCTTATTCCCAAGTCATGGATTCGTCTCAGATCTATAGATAGTTGGTTCACAAGAGATGCAGTGAAGACTGGCAAGTCCTGTCATACCAAAAAAAACAAGAAAAGAATGGTTAAATCTTGGTGTGGTAATTCCAAACAGGGTTTTAAATTGCAGTCCAAAACTTCGAGAAAGGTTTATTAACAATTTTATAAATGGAGGAGAGATTTACGTATAAATTGAATCTAGATGAGGTGTGAGTATATGTCTCAAAAATTTTGAGAAAGATTAGTGTAATTTACTCTAACAAAATTAGGTTTAATTACTCAGTTAGTCCCTATAGTTTCAGCAAATTTTTAGATAGGTCATTATAGTTTAAAATTAGCGTCCATAGTTTCAATTTTTTTTAAACAGTCCCTGTTGTTAAACTATCGCCAAAAGTCTATTAATTGATATTGAGTTAATAGAATAGATGTAAGCCACACGTCTTTAGCAACTGGGATTTTAAATATATGCATATGTAGTATGAGATATATTGACAATAAACTAACGGTGGAGATTTAATTAAAAAAATATTACAACTAGAAAATTTTAATTCCAAGTTTGTAAACTATAGAGACATATTTTAAAACTGGCCAAAACTATAAGGATTAAACAAATAATTAAACCAAAAAATTAAGATAAAGATGGTATACCAAATTCCTTCTAATTTCCAATTAGGCTAACCAATTATCAAAATCAAATAAAAGAAAAAGGTACACTAACTAATTAAGGGAGGCAAGTGTATGTTTTTTTAGAATTTAAGGAGATGTAAATGTAAGTTTTCGGGAGGGAGGTTCTTGTCTCAATTTAAAATTAAATAAAGTGTAGGTGTAATTTTCAATATTTTAAAGGGAGGTGAATTGAATTTACTCAAATTAATATCATTTTATATCTACTGATATCTTTGATAATATCCAACATCTTAATTACTAGTCTACTAAACACAAATTAAGAATCTTGAATACATCGTAACACAAAAAAGGGGGGTGAAGTCCTATTTTAGTCCATCGAGTTTGTAGTGAAATTCAATTTAATCTCTATTTTTTTTTATTCGAATACATTCATAATGTTTCATGAACATCCCTTTTTAATCCTTACAAATGATTCAGTCAAAAGTTTATCTATCAACTCAAAACAACAGGACTTGGCCATTTCACATAGGCTAACTTAGCCAAGATCCACCACTAAAAGTGGAATCGTCAAACGTCATTATTTCAAGTTGATAGAGAAGCTTTTAGCTGAGTCAACTATTTGGACGAATCACTTATTAAGTTAAACGTCATGTTGGTCTATATTAGTATTTTTTTTGTTAACTTTTTTTACAAATTTAGTCCTATATATTAAAAAGAATGTTTATGAAAAACTTTAAGATTAAAATTAAGATCATATACCAAACGCCTTCCTAATTCAAAGTAGACCAACCAATTATGAAAATAAAACAAAAGAAGGATCACCAAAACAAAGGGAGATAGGTATAATAAGCTCAACTACTCACGCTTCCATTTCTGGCTACAAAAGTGGCATAATCGTTGGAGGCAGCATTGACTAGAGCAAGGCAGGAGTCAAGGTCTTGTTTGGTGTAGACACCTTGATCGATCAGGGTTTCGAAAAAGTTGATTTGGTTGGTCAAGTTTGGTCCCTCAACCAAAGTGTCGAAAATGCCTGTGCCTCCATGAGCAAAGTTCATCCCATATGCTAGCCTTGATTTATCCGTAGCATCTCTTTGCACGTACGGTATTGGAGATTCTATGCTCAGAAATGAAGCTGCAATAAGTAATTATAAATAAACAAAATCTTTAGTCATCAATTTTATTTTTATAAAAATAAGATTATTATTTTTTTTATTATAATATTGAAAAGAATATCAAAAAAAATTAATTTTTATAAAATAAACTAATAATTTAGTCTTTGAAGTTATATACCTCCTTAGATTTTACCTTTAAATTCTTTTAAATATACAAATTAGTCTCTGAAATTATTTTCTTATTGCACATTAGTTAGTTTACTAGTCTTTAGGAATATCGAAGTTGTAGAAATTAATATGTAATAAGTTTAATATTTTTAATAATTAATTTATATATTAAAAAAAATTAAAGACTAAAACTTAAGCAAATCTATAAATTAAAAAATTAAATTTTTAGTTTATTCGTTTTTATAAATTTCAAGTGTTGATTTTCATTAACATTATTTATTTGTACTCTAAATTTTAAAGTGCAAGTACATTTTAGAGGATATATATATATATATATATATATATATATATATATATATATATATATATATATATATATATATATATATGCGCCCTTCTTTCATGAAACCAAAAGTTGTCATTGAAGTTTCAATTGCAACAAAAAGTTGTTATCAAAAAATTTAGTAATGGTTGCCAACGACTTTTGTCCGCCACATGGCTAGGGTAAAACCTTTTCTTCTAATTTTCTTGTCATAATTAATAGGTATCAATATATATGTAATTTTACTATATGATTGAATTAAAAGTTAGCTCAGATGAATTTAAAATTTTCATCAGTCCGAGCCCAATCCGAGATTTTAGAATAGATTTCAAATCAAATCAATGTTAATTAATATAAAAAAAATCCAATCAACCCATCATTTTGAGATTGAATTTTTCGGTTTGATCATAATTTGAGTTTTGAAAAACCCTAAGATCAATATTTAATTTTTTATTATAAGGAAATAAAAGAGAAATTTGACCCCAAAAAAAGAGAAATAAAAGGAAAAACAATTAATAAAAAAATTGATTCAATGGCTCTAAAATCATCTTTAAATCTAAAAATTTAAATTTAAATTTCAGTCAAAGTTAAATGAATCAAATCAAAATTACTTATATGCAAAAATTATATCAACGTTAATTAATATTAAAAAAATCAAATCTATCTATCATTTTGAGATTGAAACAAATTACCAGCAGAATAAGAAATCAATTACCTATATAATCGGAAAGGACACGACCATCGCTGAATCTACCGGCAGGTTTACCAGGAAAAGTGATGCCACTGGGTGGTGTGTACGATGGAGAATATAGGAAATTGCCTGTGTCAACGTAGGAGTCTCCAAAAACAAAAAGCATCTTCTTCTCAACAAAGCCAAAGCCATTAGAAACCCTAGATGGTTCTTCTTTGCCTCCTTCAACCCCTGAAATACAAAAAAATTAAGAAAATAAAACCAAAAACAATTAAATAATAATAATAATAAATCATGAAGTGCGATTTTCAAGTTTGTAGGTACCTGAGAAAAGGGTGAGGAGATTAAGGAAAAGTAGGAGAAGAGTGAAGAGAGAATCATGTAGAGTTTGCTTGATCGCCATTGATGCTGTGCTACAAGAAGAAGAAATGGAGCTAAGTGAATGAATATATAGAGGTTTTGGTTTTTGATTTGTTGGGGGAAAGACAAAGGCAGACCATTTTGAACAAATCTATGCTGACCATGGTGTCATATGTATTTACCTTTACTTTTTGATATATTGAGAAGGTCAAATTAATTAATAGGCATAATTATGAAGGAATCTAATTAATTATAAATTATATTTTTTGTCCACTTTAATTCCTTATTATTAATGATGTATTTTTAGGAAATTCAAATGTTACCTAAATATTGGATTTCTTTAATGCAGAAAGCGTTTCACTAATTCAAAAATTTAAAGGGTAAATCACTTCTTTAGTCCGAAACTAATGTTATCAATTTAGTCATTCAAAGATATTTATTATCATTTTAGTTTCAATTTTTAAAAAATTCAGCATTTTAATTAGTTTTTTATGTTAGATATGTTAGGAAACTGTTAACAAAATTATCCATATAGGCTAATTTTGTCCAATGTAGAACATCAGTTGTTGATGGAGACTATTAAAACCCAGATATAAGCAAATTGCATTATTTTGTAATAAAATTTTGACCAATTTTCTATAAATTAGGATCAACTGTATCCTCAATTTTATTTAAAAAAAATGAAGTTTTATACTTTTGTTTAAATTTTAACAATCCATATTAGTAGTTTTCGTTCCACATTAGATAAAATTAATCTACAAGGGTAATTTTGTTAGTGTTTTCTTAATAGACCTAATGTCAAAAAATAAAATGATGTAATTTTCAAAAAGTTAGAACTAAAATGATAA
Organism: Gleditsia sinensis; assembly: GCA_037074535.1. Lineage (NCBI taxonomy): Eukaryota > Viridiplantae > Streptophyta > Magnoliopsida > Fabales > Fabaceae > Gleditsia > Gleditsia sinensis. Next base: position 22,383,555 of record CM073474.1, on the reverse strand, counting down.
CAATTATTTTTGAAGGACCAAATTGATGGCACTAATTTCTTTCAGGGATTAAAATAGTAGTTTTCATCAAAATTAATATACCACATTATGAAGCGGTAATTAAGCTAGTTATTAACTTTGTAGAAAGTTTTGAATTCAATTTGTGGTATATAGAAAAATCACTAATTACATTAGGGTACATACTTGATAATGGTTTATAAATTTATAGGTTAATTTGTTTTTCTATGGATAAGAAATAAAATTATTTTGAAATGTTGTGATTTCTTACTTAGGTGGTTTTTGAAGGCCAGCGTTATAAATTTGTGTAAAATAAAAGTTTTTTTAAATATTTTTTATGTTTTTTTTAAAGTTACAAATTCTTTATGGATAGAAATTTTAGGAACTCTTACCCAAATTAATTAAATATTGGACTATTGTGATGGGTGAGCAAACTATGTACCTAATTCTTCAGCGTCCTTTATTGCCAAGTTTCTGGTAAACGTTACAATTTTTTGTTAAATAAATTGTTTTAAAAGAAATGTTTTGATGTTTTTAAGAAGTCACAAATTCTTTGGAGAAAAAAATTTAGGGAACTCTATATTCTGTTACTATAAATATAAAAAAAATTAGTACATTTTCTACATACATAAAATTTTTATTTTTTGTATTAAATATGCAGAAAATTTAGTTTCAATTTTTGTATTTTTTTTAGTTTGGAATTTTTCTTCACATTAATAGTTTTTTTTAATTTTTAATTTTAAATATTATCAAGCTTATTTCAATAATATTTAATAAATATCGTATTGTAAATTAAAATACAATCAACAACCCTTTATTATATTTTTATACAATAATATATTATTAATTTTTCATAACAACATTTTCACAACGGTGCCTAACTTTAGCAGCAATTTGGACAGCTCATGTCTCTAGAGCATATACATTCTTATGGTAGTTTAACTAAGTTATCAATATTCATCTGTAATGAGGTCTAATAATTAAAAAAATTAAAAAAAATTTTAAGAGTCTATAAATTGTTGAATTTTCTTTCTGGTTAAACTTTCATCAGAAAAAATGAGTAAAGCATATGCTCTATGAGATCCAAGCTAATAATTGTCATGAAGTGCTCCTATAATTTGAATTTATGGATCATTATCTGAGTCTGAGTCGGTTCTTCTTCAAGGGGAAGGTTGGTAGGATCTGCAAGAGCTTTTTGATTTTTTTGCTCCTCCTTTCTGCATCTTCAGGGATTATCATCATATATCTGTATATGTTCTTGCAAAGTGTGATCTGTCTTTCCAAAGATGGAAATTTTTTTTTTTTTTGAGTAGGCCCAATTATTGTCTTTGCACTCAAAACTCAAATAAAAAAAATTTAAGATGATAATTTCTATAATAGAAATGCATACTCAGTAATATACTAAAAAATCATAGAAAAAAATATAAATACTCCCTTCAATTTTTGATCATTTTTATTTGTTGAAACTAATAAAATTGTCAGAGGCTTCAAAACATATAAATTTGTAATCAAACAATCATTTGTAACTCAATTATCGGCCTGAAATATGCCATTTCTGTTAACGAAAAATGAATGACAAAAGAAATATTTGCTAATGTTCAAAATTCAACGAGAGTGCTTGTATTTTTTTAAAAAAAATAATTATCATGCAAATTATTTTCACATTCTCTTGTAAAAATTACTTTTACACCCCTTATAATTTTAAATTATGATAAAAATTTATCCTAAGATTTATAAACCTTGCACTTAGATCTTTTTAAGTTTTATAATTTATGTTATTTTAAATTTTTATAATGATTAATTTGATATTTTGATGATTTATAATACATTAAATTTGGTTATTTATGAGTTTTTAGAAGAAAAAAAAAATAAAATATAAGTTTTATTAACAATTTTATGAATGTAGAAATTTGTTTTGTATAAGTTAAAATTAAAGGAATATGAGCATATATTTAAAAAAAAATTAGAGAAGTGAATGTTGTTTATTCTTCCTACTATAATAAGACTAAAGTTTTATTTTAATCTTTTAAGTTTACATTGAACTTCAATTTAGTCCATAAATTTTTTTCTTCAAATATATTTTTAACGTTTCATAAATATTTATTTTTAATTCCTAGAACTATCTATCAAAATTAAAATATTAAAGTAGCAAACTATCTATCAAACATATTCATTATCAATTTTTTTTTAAATTATCCACCAGCAGTGGATCAAATACGAACTCTTTAAAGAATGTACAAAACTTGCAATTGTAAGTACATATTAAAGTATCAAACTGTTATTTCTCTTAAAAAAATATAAAATATTATTATAATGTCTATAATATTTAGATATAAAAGGAAGTTTAAATGTAGTGAACAAAAAGTTTGGTTTGATGATTAAGCATGACTAAATACAATTCATCAATGCAATTTGTTCGGTTGATCTGCAATTAGGAAGACAAGTCAACACTATTTCAAAGTAGGAGATCCATCCAAAGTTGGCTAATCTAAGTGGTACGCAGTAACTATAACTTTAAAAAACAAAAAAATGTTCCATTTTTTATGAGAGACTGGCATAATAAACTCAACCACTACTCACCTCTATGCTTCTATTTTTGACTGCAAAAGTGGCTTAATCATTGGAGGCAGCATTGACAAGAGCTAGCAAGGGAGGAGACAAAGTCATGTTCGGTGTAGAACATTTGATCAATCAGCTTTTCGAATAAGTCAATTTATGTGGCCATGTTTGGTCCATCAACCAAAGTGTCGAAAAAGCATGTACCTCCATAAGCAAGGTTCATCCCATATGCTTGCTTTGATTTGTCCACAGGGTCTCTCAGCAAGTATGGTATTGGAGATTTTATCCCCAAAGCTCTCATAAATAATTATAAATTGATAATTAGTGTGTTTGACAAGTTAAATAAGTTAGTTTATAACTTATTTGATAACTTATAAATTTTTTTGGTCAAATTAGAGGTGTTTGGTACACAAATTTATTTGAGTAATTTAAACTAATTAAAAATTTAAAACTTATACACTAATTTAAGTAACGTATAGCTTTTAAACTTTAAGGTAGCTTATAAGTTATTTTTATCAAACATAGTCAATGTAGATTTTGAACCTATGAGTTGTTGAGTATTGAGTGACTAAAATTACCATTTTACTTTTGAGGCGAGAGACTCATTTATAGGTAGCACACTCTTCTTTCAGGTACAACCTAACATTAATCTAATTCTTCCATTTTATAGGTAGCACACTCTTCTTTCAGGTACACCCTAGATTAAGTTGACCATTAGAACTGGCCATCGTGCCACCGTTCCATTGCATTACTGATTTATTTATTTATTTATTTTGTGGATATCAAAAATTGTTCATCCAAAATCTCACCATCATTGATAAACAAAATTTTTGGTAATAAAAAAACCATTCCATTGCATTACTAACTTTTTAAATTTTTTAAAATATATAAATTAATTCCTAAAAAATATAAAGCTCAAAACTCAAGAGATACAAATAAAAAATAACTAATTTGCAATTGGTTGATAATTTCAATGATTAATTTACATAGTAAAAAATTTAGAAGATCAAATTGCTAATTTACTTATTATTATTATTACAATCAAATGGTATTTCGTGAATTATTCACGCTGAGGTAGGAGATTTACAAGAAAAATTTTGCAACTTGATTCCCAAAATTTAAAATAATTAAAGTTCAATTTTATATCAATGTGTTTAATCACACGTATTTTTGCCTGGATCACCAAAGAAGCATGTGGGGGTTTTTTTATAACAAATTAAAATTAGACTCCATTATATATAATAATTAGATTCTATTATATATACAGGGAATTTAATTTGTCCCCTGAATGAAGCTGCAAGGAGTGAGTAAAAAATAATAATAAAATTATTAATTAGTAATGAAGTATATATTTTATAAGAAGATTGTAAGAAAACAAAGTGTGGACACAAACACACAGAACAAAGTTCTTGTGAGACAAGGGGAATCGTCCCTACCTACGATCTCATATTCTAAGTGGGAGGAAATCTACTCCATTATTGTCTTTGAGGAAGAAATTTCCTCTAAACAAAGCAGTCTCCTCTGGGATTGAGCACCTGTCACATTATCAACTTAACTGAACAACATTCAAGGTTAAAAAATCAACACTTTTCATTGAGCAAAGTTTCGGATTATCTGAAAATTTTGAATTATGTCAAGTCAGTTAGGTTATCCTAGAGTAGAGTGTAAGAAAAGTTTCATATAAAAAAATAGATGGCTAGCTTCAGTTGGGTTGGTTGGGTCGAGTTTGAGTTTATGCTAAAAAGTGTACTTGACGTATCTATGGAAATGTCTTTTTAAATAAAAATACAATTCGAGTAAACTTGTTAATCTAAACCAATGTCGGGTTATGCACACTCGTAGTCTTATTTTAACAGTTTAAATTAAATGTCTCTTAAGTGACTCTGATGTCATTTGGACCATTAAAATTTATCTAATGTTTGTTATTTGATCTTCTCACTTCACATATTATAACAAAGTTCTAACGAGACAAAGAGTATGTTCTCCATCTACGTTCTCATATTCTATGTCAGGGGAAATCTATTTCATCCTTGACTCTGGGGAAGAAATTTTCTCTAAACAAGAAATTAAGTCTTCACAGAGAGATCCAACAAATAGAGAAAATTGTCATATTTGGATGAGTTTATCAAGTAAAAGGGAATAATAATATCTTCTTATTACTGGTGTAAAATTTAAAAGTAATTAAAAAATTAAAAGAGAGAGAATAAGAAACAAATTGCCTACGTAATCGTAAATGACACGACCATCACTGAATCTACCAGCAGGTTTACCAGGAGAAGTAATACCACAGGGTGGTTTGAATGATGGAGAATGTAGGAAAATGCCTGTGTTAACGTAGGAGTCTCCAAAAACAAAAAGCATCTTCTCATGAAAGCCATTAGAAATCCTAGATGATTCTTCTTCGCCTCCTTCAACCCCTGCAATACAAAAATATTAAGAAAAATAATAGTAATAACAAATCATGAGTAGGATTTTCAAGTTTGTAGGTACCTGAGAAAAGGGTGAGGCGATTAAGGAAAAGTAGAAGAGTGAAGGGAGATTATTCATGAAGAGTTTGCTTGATCGGTGCCATTGATGCTGTGCTGCAAGAAGATCATTAATGGTGATTGTTAGAAAATGGAGCTAAGTGTATGAATATATGGAGGTTCTGGTTTTGGATTTGTTGGGGGAAAGGCAACGAACAATTTGAACTTATATGTGCCAGCCATCGATGTCATTTATGTACATATTTTTTTTTATAATATTGAGAAGGTTAAATTAATTAATTGGTACATATTTATGAAGGAATCTAATTAATTATAAATTAAATTTGTGGTCCACTTTAATTTCTTATATAGTATGTATTTTTAAGAAATTTTTAAATGTTAACTAACTATTAGATTGCGCTACTGCAGAAAGTGTTTAATTCAAAAATTAAAATACTTGAAATTAAACCAATAAGAGTTAAGTATAATGTTAAGCAAGTTATGTTCTTAAAGTGAGGACAAAAGTTCAATTTTTGGAACAAGAACTTGTTGGAAGGATTTTTTTTTTTTTTTTTTTTGGTTGCAATAGGACTAGAGAGAAATTAGTCCTTCAATGCTAGTAGCACGTGGAGATACCTTGAAAAACTAAAAAACAAAAAATAAAATAATTACTAACAAAAGTTGGTTTAGCTGGTAAGAATCGAGGTACTTGTAAGAATTAGATTTGATTTTCACTGGTAGCAATTCTCTTGTTGTAACAAAGTCCAAAAAAACTTAGTCATAGACTGTCAATGTTAGTAGCTTGTGGGGATACCTTCAGAAACTCTATATATATATATGTAATAACCGTAAAATTTAATAAAAATTTCAATTAAATAAAATTTGAAATAAAAGAGAGAATTTTAAAAATGAGGATAAAAAAATATGAGAATTTATGTTTTGAGGTATAATTTTTATTTTTAAATGATAATATTTTGTGATAAACAAATATATTTTTATTTGTTTAAAAATGATTATGTCTTGCTAAAAGTAAGTAAACTTTTAAATAAAATAATTATTATTTTGTTTAAAATAATTATATTGGCCTCTAATAAATTTTTGTTGTATTTTTAAAAATATTCTTTCTTTTATTATGTATAAAGATATTTATTTTGTGATTTGTTTTATTGAAATTTTTATCAAAAAAAATTATAATTTAAGAGTTTAACTAAAGTTTTATGAGAATGTAAATTTTTAAAAAAATTTGAGATGTTTTAGAATGAAAAACGGAATTTATATGAAAATATATAAAATAAAATTCTATTATTCAATTATTAAATAATAATAATAATTATTATTATTATTATATAAAAAAATATAATAAAAGGGAAAGGGGAATCATTGAAGGGAGACGGTAAAATTTGAGACGAAGAAGGAATAGTGAGAATAGTGACCTTAAATTTTTTTTTCTAGATCTGGAGTGCCTATTAACTTCCGATCTCAAAATTAAAGGTACCACTGGATTCAAGATGGAAAATACTACGATTTTGACAGATTAAGTTTTCAAATCAGCCGTTGAATCGCCGTAGATATGAAGTAGAAAATTTCAGAAAAAAGGTAAACTCTGAAACTCTTATTTAAAGATCTCCAATTGAAACTCTGACACCGTAGATAGATTCAAGAGTTAGATAAATCTTAAGATATGAATATTTTCGGCCATTTGACAGCTTTTTGTTTGTTGTGAATAGTATTTTTCGGTGGGTGAATAGTAATTTCAACCAGTATGAATAGTATTTTTCGATCGTAAATAGTGATCGAGCTCCTGGAGTCATTTTCTAGGTTTTTGAACCCTCCGGATACGTTTTTGAGGTCTCTTTGATCAAATTGAGATTGAAAAAGTACATTTTAGGGCTATCCAATCTGAGGCTCTTACTCTGTGAGTAGATGATTTTTTCTATGACTTGTCTTTACTCTTCTTGAACTTTAAATTGATAAATGAGTATGTTTACAAGTTATTTATACTTTTATATATTCCTGAAATGGTTTAGAATATCTGAAACGATTGCAATATGATATCTAGTTCAAGAAGAGTATTAATTTTGAAATGAATTTTGAAACACATTGAACATGTGATTTTTAAATGTTTTTTTCATTATATGGCAAAGAAAATATATTATACATATGATATTGATTTATACAGTTATATGTTTGCCTCGGATATGGGCATGTATACGTGATTTCTCTAATTGGGAAGTTTTTGGCAGAGTAATGTACTGAGAATGAAAAAGCAGTATTATGATAGTATCTCTGTTTTGATTAATATGAAATATATGAGATTATGGTTTTATGGAGGAATTTTATTGGAAACACTGTCTGTGAACAATAGGTGATGTTAGCCCTGGTGCACCTTGATTGCCTCAGCTAGCAAGGGGTGGTGCTAACTTCGTGTGAGGGCCAACACACGGGAAATGATATGTGATGGAGAGCGGAATGTTTCCTATATATGGGTGAGATGCTAGTTATATGAGTTGTGATTTGCTTTCCCTTGCTGTGTGCTTAGGAAATACCCATATAGAGTCCATTCACGTGTCCTCTTGAATGGTAGTAGGACAAACTTTAGCGGAATGCTGAGTTTAGGCAAATCTTATACCACCAAAGTACGGAAGGAGTTAAACTCTGATATGGGATCCTACAAATTTTTCATAAGAATTATATTGATGCATAACATGATTTTATTACCATTCTTTTGGTATTACTTATGAATTGAATATGAATATAAATTTGAACAGAGATTATTTGAAATGCGGGTCCTATATAACTGTACCTCTGAATTATATTTTCAATGTGACAAGTTTTTAAAATAAAGATTACATTCATATGTTGACCTAAGAGGTCATAGGAGGTATTATCTGCTCACTGAGTTGTAAAACTCACTACACGTGGTTGATATGTTTTTCAGATAAATACCCAGAGTTTGGTCCTGCGGCTTCTTGATCGATTAGGTATCGTACTTCTGTGGTGAGTCTAAGTTGTTTTTGAGCTCTCAGTGTTTAAAATTGTAATATAATTGTACTCTAGTGTTGCTCTGAACGCCACAGGCAAGATTTTTGCTTTTGCTGTAATTTTGTTAAGTGTAGAATTGACATGTATAATTAATTATAATGGAAACTTGCAAACATATAATATTATCCTGATATGCCATAATATGAAGTGTATTGCAAATAGATAAAGATAAAATTATCAGACAATAGTGTTATTCGCGTTCCCAAAGTTAGGGGCATGACAATATATATATATATAACTTTCCAATAGAAATTGGCTCAATTGGTAACAACCAAAGTACTTCACTTATAAGAGTTAGATTTGATTTCTATTGTAGTAATCCTCTTTAATAAGATATTTAATTTGTAAGTATCGCTATAAACTCTTACAAAAACCTGTGGCATACTCTTATTTTGAAATGAAGTAATTTTTCCTCATCCTAAACATTTTTTATCAAAAAACTAAAAGAAAATACTTCTAGTTGAAGTGGTAGTTAGGCAAGTTATTAGTTTTGTAGAAGGTTTTAATTAAATTTGAATTTTGGTATTGACAAATCATTACTTATAATGGTTTATAAATCTAATTATAAATTAATTTCCTTTTATATGGATAGAAATAAAATGATTTTGAAATGTGGTGTATTCTTGAAGGCGAACATTATAAATTTATGTCAAATAAAACTTTTAAGAAATATTTTTAATTTTCTTAGAAGTTACAAGTTCAGTGGAAAGAAATTTTAGAAAATGTTACCTAAATTAAATATTGGATTACAGTGATGGGAACTAGGTTCCTAATTCTTCTTGCTATCTTTCCCCTTGGCTTCGTTTTGTTTTAATTTATTGTTTTACCAAAAAAAAAATTCAGCTTGCTACTTTGTGAAATTTATTTTATATTTGTGTTGTGAACCAGTGAAATAATCTCTGACTAGGATCTTTGTACTATTTTAGGTTGAACCAGAGCTCGATCAAAGGGAGGTTATGTAGATACTCTAATGTCCAAACCAGTTTATATAGATTCAAGAGAATAAAAACCAAATATCTGATTGATACGAGCTTAGGTCCATAGTAAGCTATCTTAGGGGTTGTCAGCGTTCTTATTTAGATTCGTCGGTAAGTCAAAATTAAAGTCTTCAAGGGATTGCCCTAAAATTGTAGAGTAAATCGGCCTCCATAAGGATCGGCTAGATTATATATCATCATATAAATAATATTTAAATTTTAAATTATTTTAATATAATTTTTATATTATAAAAATAAAAAAATTAAATAATTTTATAATTTATATATTTTTTGAAATTATATATCATATTATATTTAAATAATATAGAGTAATTTTATCCAAAAAAAAATAGATTAAATATCAAATATAATACTGCAAAGCCTTACTTCATTTAATTTACACTAAGTCAAAAATTAAAATATCTCATTTTTAAACGGTCCTTAATTAGCAATTTATTAGTTAGGAGGAAGTATTAAATTCGAACCCTCAGTATATTGAAAAAGCAATATTCTCATAAAAAATGATTTTGGAATGTTATTTTATAATACCTTGTCACGAGAATATTCACTAGTTCCTTAATTGCACCAAGTATGCTGGATTTTTTTAATGAGACCATAATTTAAAATTTTAAAATCAAACTGCTAGAACTATTAATTCTAAAAATAGTTTTTATTTAAATTTTGCATTAAATGAAATTTTATTTCAATAACCTAACCATATTTCATATACTTGAATATAATACCAAATTATACAAAGTGCAAAAGTATCAAAAAAAATTCCGACGAAGTTGGTGGAGATAAGATTGTAAAGCATTATATACTTGTAGCCATCCATTTTGAGAAGGATGAACTTGGTCCCAGAAGAATGATGTTTCTGGGTTCTCACATACTTTGTATCTCTTTTCTCCTATGGCATTCACATACCCACAAATATATTCTGCGCTCACACCTTCACAACATGGCTCTAAAGGATTCATCAATGATGAATTTTCTGCAAAATGAGAAAAATTAAAAAAAAAGAGTAAATTATAGATTTAATTGCACTTTTGTTTTCTCAAGATATGTCAATTTAGTTCTCTTATAATTTATTATATAAATTTGAATCCTCTATTAAGTTATAGATATAAATTATAAATTTATTGTCTATTCTGTCACTCACATATGTCATATTTAGTCACTCAAGAGAATTCATTAATGGTAGATTTAGTGATGCACATAAAGTAAATGTGACAATTATTTTGATTCATTTGTTAAAATTGAAGATATTAAATTTATATTATAAATTATGAAAAAAAAACTAAATTGACGCATTTTTTAAAATAAAATAATCAAAAGTGTAAATTAAGATATCAATTATAAAAATTAACAAATCGAAGGAGAATTACCAACACGTCTTTTCTGCATGGCAGCAATGGTGGAGAGGAAAGCATTGTAGAGATCTAGGGTTAAAAAAACCGGAGGTTGTCCAGTTTCATTGTTCAACTCTTGCACCTTTTGGAGCAGCATTTTGTTGTGATTAATGGAGGCCGTGTTTGGATCGTTATTGCATTTCTGATATGAAGAAGTCATAGTTTCAAGAGGCAAACACCCCAATGGCTCCAATAACCCAACAGCTATTTTGCTTATTCCCAAGTCACGGATTCGTCTTAAATCTATAGATAGTTGGTATATAAGAGATGCAGTGAAGACTGGCAAGCCCTGTCATACCAAAAAATCAAGAAAAGAATGGTTAAATCTTGGTCTTATAATGCCAAACAGGGTTTCAAATTGCAGTCCAAAACTTCGGAAAAGGTTTATTAACAATTTTATATATAAAGGAAGGGTTTTCATATAAATTGAATGCAATGGCACGTGAGTGTAGGTTTCAAATATTTTGAAAAATGTTAGTGTAATTTACTCTAACAAAATTAGGTTTAATTACTCAATTAAACTTTATAGTTTCAGAAAATTTTTAAATAAGTCATTATAGTATATAAGTTCAAAATTGGGTCTCTATAGTTTTAGAAAATTTTAATCAGATCCCTATTCTTAAACTATCGTCAGAAATCTGTTAATTAATCTTGAGTTAACAAAGCAGATGTAAGCCACACGTGGTTTTTAGTGACTGATATTTAGACATATATGCGTATGTAGTGTTAGATACATTGACAGTAAACTAATAATAAGGACTTGATTAAAAATATAAAGATACAATTTCAAGTTTTAAACTACAAAGACATATTTTAAAATTGGCCAAAACTACAAGGATCAACCAAATAATTAAACAAAAAAATTAAGATAAAGATCATGTACCAAATGCCTTCCAATTTCCAAGTAGACTAACCAATTATCAAAATCAAATAAAAGAAGAAATCAAACTAACTAATTAAGGGAGGTATAATGCAGTATTTATTTTTTAGAATTAAAGGGATGTAAGTGTAAGTTTTCAGAAGATTCTTGTCACAATTTAAAACTAACGAAGTGTCAGTGTAATTTTCACTATTCATAAGTTAGGTGAATAGAATTTATTCAAATTAATATTGTCTTATATCTACTGATATCTTTGATAATATCAAACATCTTAATCACTAGGTACTAAACACAAATTAAGTATCTTGAATACCTTGTCACACAAAAAAGGGGGTAAAATCCTATTTTAATTCATTTAGCCTGTAATGAAATTCAATTTAGTATCTACATTTTTTTTTGTTCGAATATGTCCTTGACATTTCGTAAATATCCATTTTTAGTCCTTACATATGACATTTAATCTGTTGGGTCGTCTGTCCATACAATTGATTTAGTCAAAAGTTTTTCTATTACTCTAAAACGACAACATGTGACCATTCCACTTGGGCTGACACAATCAAAACCCATCACTAAAACTGAAATGGCAAGACATCATTGTTTTGAGTTGACAGAAAATTTTTTGACTAAATCAACTATTGAGAAAAACAACTTAGCAAATTAAATGCTACATATATTTATGTCAGTCTTTTTCATTAGCTTTTTTTACAGAGTTACTCCTAGTGATTAAAAAAATATTTATAAAACATTATAGATGTATTCAAACCAATATATAAAAACTTTAAAACTAAAGTAAAGATTATATACCAAACACCTTCCTAATTTCCATGTAAGCTAACCAATTATCAAAATGAAATAAAAGAAGGTTCACCAAAACAATGACAGATATAATAAGCTCAACTACTCACGCTCCCGCCTCTGGCTGCAAAAGTGGCATAATCGTTGGAGGCAGCATTGACTAGAGCAAGGGAGGAGTCAAGGTCTTGTTTGGTGTAGACACCTTGATCGATCAGGTTTTCGAAAAGGTCGATTTGGGTGGTCAAGTTTGGTCCCTCAACCAAAGTGTCGAAAATGCCAGTGCCTCCATGAGCAAAGTTCATCCCATATGCTAGCCTTGATCTCTCCATAGGATCTCTTAGCGCGTATGGTATTGGAGATTCTATCCCCAGAAATGAAGCTGCAATAAGTAATTATAAATAAACAAAATTGTTAGTCATTAATTTTATTTTTAGATAAAAAAAAGAGATTATTATTATTATTATTATTATTATTATTATTATTATAGAGTAAATTAATAATTAGTCTCCAGATTTATATATCTATTTATATTTGATCTCTGAATTTTTTAAAGTGTATAAGTTAATCTGTAAAATTACCAACTCGTTACATATTAGTTATTTTACTAAGAAAAAGAAAATTATTATTATAAGAAGAAGGGGTTTATTATTATTATTATTATTGAGGAGAAAATCAACATAATTAATTTGTATAGAGTGAACTGATATTTCTATTTTTGAATTTATGTTTTCATCTTCAAAATTTTTTAAGTGTATAAATTAGTCTTTAAAATTATCAACTCATTGCACGTTAGTTATTTTATTAAAAATAAGAAGATTATTATCGTTGTTGTTGTTGTTATATTGAAGAGAATATCAACAATGTTAAACTCCTTAAACATTAGTATTTTACTAGTATCTAAGAATATTAAACTTGTAAGGACTAATATATAACAAGTTTAATATTTTTAATGACTAATTTATATATTAAAAAAATATAAAGATTAAAACTAAGTAGATTTATAAATTATTAAACTACTCATATTTTTTAAATTTGAATTGTTAATTTTTATCAACCTTATTTATTTGTACTCTAATTTTTAAAGTGCTGGTACATTTTAGAGGAATCTAACCATTATATACACGCATATATATTCCTCCTTTTGTGAAATCAAAAGTTGTCATTGAAGGATGAATTTTCAATTGCGACAAAAGAAGCTGCTACCAAAAACTTTCAGCAGTGACTTTTGTTCGCCACATAGTTAGGACTAATTTTCTTGTCAGAAAATTGAAGAGTGCTTGATTTTACATTTATATGGAAATAAAAGAGACAAAAAAGAAAAAAAAATTACCTATTTAGATGTATTTTAAAAAACTTACTAAACACAATAATTACTAGTAGCTACATATCGATCCATATATGTAATTTTACTATATGATCGAACTAAAATAATGATTTAATAATATTAAAGTCGTTTTTAGTCAAAGTTAAATAAATCAAATCAATGTTAATTATTTAAGAAAAACATATCAATAAGAAGATATTATTATTCTTATTACTTATGTTCAATTTAAAAGTAAATAAAAAATTAAAAGAGAGAGAATAAGAAAGAAAAATAAAGAAACAAATTACCTATATAATCGGAAAGGACACGACCATCGCAGAATCTACCAGCAGGTTTACCAGGAAAAGTGATGCCACTGGGTGGTTTGTACGACGGAGAATGTAGGAAGTTGCCTGTGTCAACGTAGGAGTCTCCAAAAACAAAAAGCATCTTCTTCTCAACAAAGCCATGAGGAACCCTAAATGATTCTTCTTTGCCTCCTTCAACCCCTGCTATACAAAAATATTTATAAAAAAAACCATAAAAATGAAAATAATAATATCATGAGCAGGATTTTCAAGTTTGTGGGTACCTGAGAATAGGGTGAGGAGATCAAGGAAAAGTAGAAGAGTGAAGAGAGATTCATGAAGAGTTTGCTTGATCGCCATTGATGCTGTGCTGCAAAAAGATCATTAATGGTGGTTGTTAAGAAATGGAGCTAAGTATAAGAATATATAGAGGTTTTGGTTTTTAATTTGTGGGGGCAAAGATAAAGACAGACCAATTTCAACATATCTATGCCGGCCATGATGTCATGTATATTTACATATATTTTTTTTGATATATTGAGAAAGTCAAATTAATTAATAGGCATAATTATGAAGGAATCTAATCATTTATAAGTTAAATTCATGGTCCACTTTGATTCCTCATAAATGATGTATTTTTAGGAAATTCAAATGTTACCTAAATATTGGATTGCTTTAATGCAGAAAGTGTTTCACTAATTCAAAATTTTAAAGGTTAAATCACTTCCTTCGTCCTCGAAAGAAATTGCTACTAGTTTGATTATTTAAAATTATTTATTATCAATTTAGATCTAATTTTATAAAAAAATACATCATTTTAATTAGTTTTCAACATTGGATATGTTAGGAAGCCTTTGATAAAGTTACTCATATAAATTAATTTTGTCCAATGTAGACCATCTGTCACTAATGGAAACTGTTAAAACCTATATGTAAGCAAATTGTCGCTTTTTTAATAAAATTTCTGGCCAATTGTTTATAAATCGGGATTGACTTTGTCTTTAATTTTATTAAAAAAATGGTGTGTTTGACTTCCATTTAAATTTTAGCATGTCATTTCACATTAGATAAAATTAGTCTACGAGGATAATTGTGTTAAGTGTTTCCTTAATAGAGCTAATATAAAAAACTAAAATAACGATTATTTTTTAAGGATCAAATTGATTATACTAATTATTTGTTTCCGGGAATAAAATAGTGGTTTTCCTCAAAATTAAAATACTACATTTTGAAGTGGTAATTAAGCAAGTTATTAGCTTTGTAGAAGGTTTTGAATTCAAATTTTGGTATATTGAAAAATCAGTAATTACATTAGCGTATATACTTGATAATTTTAAAAATTTAAAATGATCCGTCTCCAATTTTATTCGCTAAAACAAATAAAGATGTCATATTACTTGTTCAAAAATATATAAACGTGTAATCACACAATCATTTGTAACTCAATTACTGGCGGAATGTCATGTGAAATATTGGCATATAAAAATTGAGAGAAATATTTACAAATGTTCACACAAAAAATATCATCTATAATTTTTGTTAGAGAAAATTATATTGACATTTTTTAAAGCTTATGAAAATTGCTTTTGCACCCTCTGTAATTCTAATTTGATTTAGACACATATGGCATTTAATCTATTGAGGTGTCTATTTAAATAGCTGACTCAATCAAAAAAAAAATTTGTGACCCTAAAACAATGCATTTGACCATTCCATCTTTATTGGAGGGTTTCAACCAAGTCAATTTAGATAGAATAGTTAGACACGATTATTTTGAGTTAACATTGATTGAATAAACAATTTAGACAAATAGATTGGCAAACATATGTTCAAATCAATATTTTTCATTAATATTTTTGATAGAATTAATATTAAAAAATTTAAAAATATATATTTATGAAATATTAGATATATATTTAAATACAAAAAAATTAAAAACTAAATCGAGTTTAACTATAAATTTAAAAAAATAAAGTAAGCTCTATCCTAATAATAATAAAACGTTTGATTCAATAAAAAAACAAATAAGACAGTGAGGTACATGAATTTGGGCATTAAAATATGGCGAAAACGATCATAATAATTAAGGGCAATTAAAAGACTTGTCATATAACTTACAGCTGATGCAGGTAAATATCAGTTAAAAACGACTTTCATGGAAGGGTTAAACGCAAGCGGTGCCATCACATCCTTTGTGTGTAGCGTGTACAAGAGAACCAGAAATTTGATGCAGACGGAGAGTTTCTCATCGTCACAATAAAATTTATGAAGAATTAATTTTACAGTGTTGCTAGCCGTACAGAAATACGTTGAAAAAAAAAAAAGGATTGAGAATGAAAATAAAATATTTGGATATAATGTGTATAATATTCGGATATAAAAAGAAGTTTAAATAAGCTCATATTTTATGATATTTTAAATACAGTAAAGTCATGTTTAGTAGAAGAAATTTGCGTGATAGAATAGTTTGATTGACAGAATTAGTTAAAAATGTAAATCTTACGAAACACTGATTATTTTATATAAAAAAATTGGTATTACCTCAAAAAATAAGTAGAAAGTAAACAGTACAATAGAAAGAATAATGAAAATATTAAAATAGTTTTTATTATTTTATTTTTTTATAATGAAAAATACATATATTTAAATTAAAATTTTCAATATTATTTAACAAAATTTAATTCAAATTTTTATATTAATAGTAATTTATTTTATTTTTTATTTATATTTTTTAAAATAATTTTTTAAGTTAAAAAATATTATTTTAATAATTTTATTCTTCAATAATATTTTTATTTTTTTGGTTAGTTTTTATACTATTGTTTTCATATCATACTAAATATAATTTTAATTTAAATTTTTTTTTTATTTTTAATTCTTATTTTTATTTTTATTTTCAATTTTAAATCAAACAAGACCTAATATTATTATCAAAATATTATTCTTTTCATCAATTATTTTTTCTCATCTTTTATTTTAGATAGATGTAACAACTCTAAGATTTAGTAATTTTTATTTATGTATGAATTATTTAAAGAAATAAAAAAGTAGGAATGTAATTGAAAGATTTTAAGGATGAAAATGAAAACTTAATAATATTTTTGGGGTCAAATTGTAATTTTCTAAAAGTTTAGGGGTCAAAAAATATATAATAAAATTTGCAAAGACATCCTTCAACAATTAAAATTTTACCAAATGGTCCCTCCATTTTAAAAAGAAGAAGAAGAAAAAAAATAACCATAACTTTCGTATATAAATAGTGTATTTCTCTCCTTTATTTTTTTTTTCTTTCTAGATTTGGAGTGCTTTTGAGCCTCGAATCTCAAAATTAAAAGTACCATTGATGGAGATTACTACGATTTTGACCTAACAACTTTTCAAATCGGCTGCAAAATCGTCACAAATAGGATATGAAGTTTATCAGTCATTTGACAACTTTTGATGTCATGAACAGTAAATTCGACCAGCGTGAATAGTGATTCCAGTTTATATGAATAGTATTTTTGACCATGAACAGTGACCATCGATTGACCGACATTGACAAAGGTTCTAAAGTCATTTTTTAAGTTTTTGGATCCTCCGAACTCGTTTTGATATCTATTTAGTCAAATTTAGATTGAAAAATAGTATTTTAAGGTTGTCCAACTTGAAGCCTTACTTTGTGAGTAGATAATTCTTTCAATGACTTGTCATATGCTCTTCTTAAACTTTAAATGTATAATTAGTTCTGTTTACAAGTTATTTATGCTATCATAAGTCTTTGAAATGTGTTAAAATATTTGTTTTGCTTACTAACTGGCATATAGTTCAAGAAGAGTATGGTTTTACAAATAAATTTTGAAACTCATTAAATATGTGGTTCTAAATATATTTTTCATCATTTGGTAAAGTAAATATTTTGTACACGTGGCATTGATTTGTAAAGCTATAAGGTTGCCTTAAAAAAAAGCATGAATATATAATAACCCTGATTGGAAAATTTCTAACAGAGAAACTGTACTGAGATTAAAAATTCTAAATTATACTGAAACCTCTGTTTTGAATTATATGGCATATGTGCAAATAATGATTTCTGTGAAAGAATTCTATTGGAAGCACTGTTTGCTAACTACAAGTAATGTTAGTCTTGGTACATCTTGATACCTCAACTAGCAATAGTGTTGCTAGTCTCGTGTGATGGCTAACACACGTGATATGATATGTGAAGAAGAGTGGGATGCCTCCTATCTGGGTGAGATCCCAACTATATGATATGTGATTTGCCCTCCTTTGCTATGTGTTTGGGAAATACTCATATTAGAGTCCCTTCACGTATCCTCTTAAATAGTGGGAGGGCAAACCTTAACTGAGATGCTGAGTTTAGACAAATTCTACACTACCAAACTACGGAAGGGCTTGAACTCTAATATGATGATTTTGATATAGGATTCTCCTAATGTTTTCATGCGAAATATTTTGATACATAACAACATTTATTTAATGATCACACGATACCGTATATGGTTTTGAATATTTGAATATACTTTATTTTGAGAATATTTAAAATATGGGTCCCATATGGATATATTTTTGAACTGTATTTTCTATGTGACAAATTTTAAAATATGAGTACATCCATATGCTGACCTAATAGGTCATAGGAGGTATTATCTGCTCACTGAGTTGTCAAACTCACTACACGATATTTACTTTTTTTTTAAACAAAGATACAAAGTCTGATTCTTCATATAGGTGATCAGATAGATGACATATTCTCTAGGTGAACCTACTTTGTTTCCAAAACTTGTAGATTTTGATTATATTGTACTTGTACTCTAAAGTATACTCTAAACGCCACAGGTAGGATCCCTATTTCTGCTGTTACTTTGATATTTATAGACTTGGTCTGTATATTGTGTATATATGAAAATACTTATATGAAACTTGTACTCTAAAATATACTCTGAACGCTACAAGCAGGATCCCTATTTCTGCTGTTACTTTGATATTTATAGATTTGGTCTGTATATTGTGTATATATGAAAATACTTATATGAAACTGGTTCCAATGATAAAGGAGTGTATTATGCATGTTATGGCAAATATATGTTTGTAAAGTATGTGTTTCACGTACCCTTAAATTAGGGGCGTGACAAGTTGGTATCAGAGCAGTAGATTTTTCTATGGTATAATGGATCAAAGATTATGTAGTAGGACTTTAAGTATGGGTATGTAATTGCGGACATATTTATACTCACAGTGCTGTTGTGGAATTCTATAGCATATCATTCTCTTCTTCCTTCTGACTCTTATCCTTAGGTATGCGATATTTAAGCATTGATGCATATGTCCTAGACGATGCCTCTTAAGTGTGGACTACTAATTCAACTTTTGAACTCGTTTTGATGAACAGTGATAAAGAGAACCCTCTTGGGTACAAAGAAAAAGAATTAGCTGAAAATAAGAATATTTCGTCCGAACACAAAGGTAATGGCTTGTTTGGATGTCAAAAAGGTTTGAATTAGTTGTTTGATTTGCTTATGTGAAACAATATGACGAATGGCTAATACAATATTGATAATAGGTTATGATGTAATCGAGGTTGTTAACTCCTATATAACGATTTGTAATAAAGTGAGTGTTTTGGAAATAGATGTAAATATCTTTTTGGATGGATGAGGTAGAACCTATATATAAAAATAGATTTGGCAAACTATGGGGAGGATTGAATTTAAGAGCAGAGAATCTATGAAGATAATGTTTTCAATGATAGATTTTGTTGATATAAAGGATTCGAAAACAGTTTGATTTTTAATAATAGTATGTACAAGCATTATAAGAAATGAAGGTTTGCTCATGAAAATTTAAAATTTAAGGTATGCAAAATGGGTAATTCATGTGAAGGATTCTTGAATAGACATAAGTTTTTCATTATTGATTGTTAAGACATTGTATAAGCTTATTAAAGAATAAATTCAAAATAGGTTTACCTTGTTTAAGTGTTTTGAAGTGCATTCTAACTGATACAGTATGAAGATGTCATCAATAGTATAAAAGGTTAGTAAAGGAGTTGCAAGTAGTGAGCAATCAATGGAAGTATGTACCTAGTAATTTAATTTCAGTTTTAGTAGCCCATAAGTTATTACAAAATGGCTGCTAAAGACATTTAACAGTAGTAAGAAATGTGTAGATCAGGTTCTAGTGGTTAGAAAAAATTTTGATGTGTTCTCAGAAGAAATGCCTAAATTACCCCCAAAACGAGAAATAAAATTTGATATTGATTTACTTCTTAGAACCCAACTAGTATCTATATCACTATATAGAATGATATCAACTGAACTTAAGGAATTAAAAAAAATAGTTACAGGACTTGTGAGACAAGAAATTTATATGCCCTAGTACTCTCCTCGGGGTGCTCTAGTCCTATTGGTAAAAAAGAAATATGGATCACTGCGATTATGCATAGATTATAGATAATTGAATAAAGTGATAATAAGTAATAAATACTCATTACCTCGTATAAATGATTTGTTTGACCAACTATAGTGTGCTCAATATTTTTTAAAAAAATTGATTTGAGATCTAGATATCATTAATTGAGGATAAGGGAAGAGGATATTTCAAAAACTGCTTTCAAGATTCGGTATGGGCACTATGAGTTCTTAGTAATGTTATTTAGTTTGATAAATGCCCCAGCTGCATTCATAGACCTGATGAATAGAGTATTTAAGCCATTCTTGGATCAACTTGTTATTGTATTTATTGATGATATGCTATTATATTCCAAGTTCAAAGGTTTGCAGATAGTTTTTACAAACTCAAAGGGAATATCAACTATATGCTAAATTTTAAAATGTGAATTCTGACTTAATAGTATTACTTTTTTAGAGCATGTGGTTAGTAAAGATGGTATTTAAGTATACCCTAAGAAAGTAGAAGTAGTACAGCAATGGTCATATCCTATTACAGTTACAGATGAATATCTAAGTTCAATTTGCACTTTCTGTTGTTGTCTGTTGTCCAATCTATTTGAGTTGTAGTTGGATCAAGTACATAAACAAACGCTTGCAATATATCAATTCACTAATCAGCATTGGAAGCCAAGATGAAAATTCATTGTACTGAGTATAAGATAAACCTTTATACCATAGCTTGATCAAGAAAAGACAATAGACCATCAAAAAAATTGTTAACATTTAACAAACATATTGGTTTATGATGGATATTCAGTTGTACTCAAGAGACTACTTGAAAAATCTGTTCTAAATTACTAAAATCCCTTAATAAGGCAATAAAAACATTAGCATTGCTCATCATTCTAGTCATGCGCTCATGCATGGAAGTTACCCTAAATTCTTCTCTAACTATTTTTCCTATGATGTTGGATACAGCTGGAGCGGTAGACACGCACCACATTAATCCATGGTTACCTCCACCATAGACTAAATAAATTTTTTCCTGACCAACACCATATCTAGATTTTGTGCTGCTTTCACATACTCTCTATCTTTTCTAGAATTGGAACCATAAAAGACACAAATATTTTAAAATTGACGAAATACGGTTCCTTCCATAACTGCACTCACCTTAACTTTGTGTATGAAGGTAAAGATACTAATATGTGCACTTATAGAACTCAAAAAAGGGCATACTTACAATAGCTATGCGAATAAGCCGACTGCATAATTACAACAGCTATGTGAGAGGTCGGTGGATATTAGCTAAATTAAAGGTGAAATATTCACACACAAAATGACGGCACGCATGTATATGTACAGCAGTTGTGATTGTAGTTCATATTAAGCACATAAAGAGAATAAGATTAAGGTATCACCAGAAATTTTCTTTTTCCTTGTAGTCATTGATGAAGTATTGATATCTTGATTCTTGTAGATAAGTTATAAGTGATAGGCATCATTATAAAAAAAAAAAGAGTGAAAACACAAATCAGTTAATTGTTGAAGAGGGACAATCAAATTATTTATCTTATTTTTCTCTATGTTCTTACCAGTCGACTATTGATATTATTAAGTCAACTAGTTATTTTGAATTTTTTTAATTTGGATTGAGTTATTTTACAATTGATTGATTATTTCTATTTTGAGACAACCAACTGTATCCTACCAATTAACTATATACTCTTTGTTCTTCACAAATTTTTATAAGCTCAAAAACAATTTTTTTCCATGTATTATTCTTCCACCAAATAACAGTAGTTTTGAATTATATTTTGGCACATATATTCAAAACTTGGCGGCCACCTATTTTTGCTGAAATAGTAGCTAAGTATATTTACAGTTTTTCAAGAATTACGGCCACCGATTTTAATTTTCTTTCAATATTTTGTTCAAATGTCTAACTTTCTATTTTGACACTATGCTCTATTATGTATTCTTCTTTTTCTACTGAATCATCCTTCATTAGTGTTTGGTATTAAATGCAAGGTTCTTTTTTCCTTATTACAAGGAAAGTTGATTTCTTTTCTT
This sequence comes from Gleditsia sinensis, assembly GCA_037074535.1. Taxonomy (NCBI): domain Eukaryota; kingdom Viridiplantae; phylum Streptophyta; class Magnoliopsida; order Fabales; family Fabaceae; genus Gleditsia; species Gleditsia sinensis. Next base: position 22,361,355 of record CM073474.1, on the reverse strand, counting down.
TGAAACTCAATTATTATGGTGTTCAAATAGTTAGTAGGTTAAAGTAATTGAGATTTTGAAAGAATTTATCTAACAAAGAACGTACTTAGAAAAAAAATCTTTATATCAAATATGTATAACTGTGTAAGCTGGTAGACCATGTGCAAATTAGAAAGAATAATGAGTTTACAGTATATACTGATTGAGTATTAAGATATGAAGAACACATAAATTTATCTAATGTAGTTGAGTAGGAAAAGGAGATTTTAAAAAAAGCCATAGATTTTGAATATTGATGGGATATACTAAGATTTGAAAGAATTGTACTAGTATAATAGTAAAAAGAAGATACAAGTGAAATATTTTTCATTGTTTGATATGTCAACAAGTAAAAATTGAATATATTGTTTAGGAAAACTATTTAAGAAGCCTTAAAATCTTAGTTAGATTATATTATAGCTTATAGTAAATCTAAATGATGTGTTTACGCATCAGAAGTTATGCTTCATGTATCTTTATATAATTTTGGTGAAATTGGAGAGAAACTTTGTCTTTAGTTGAATTTTCCCATATTAGTAGTTATTAGGCCAATATACAAATGGCACCATTTGAGATTTTACATGAAACATCATAAGTCTCCTAATAGGTGAGTAAGTTGAGTAAAGTTAAGTTTTTGAAATCTAATTTAGAATAACATACAATAGATAGAATATGACTAACCTAAATTGATGATGCTAATTTGGAAAGCATGTTTCAAGCATATGTCTTCAAGTTTGGTGAGAGATCTCTTAGCAGAATTCGCCTATAATAAAGTGATATTGGATTACTTAAAGCCTTATGTAAGAGACGTTACTCATTTTTTGTTAAATGATTCAGTAGGGTCAGACATTGTAAAATGCCGTTAATAAAGTAAAATTGATTAGGAAAAAAATACAAGCAACTCAATACAAGCCAAAAGTCTATAAGGACCATAAATGTTGGAGCACTAGAAATTATCAGTTGGTGACCAAATATTCTTGAAAGACTCACCCATGAAAGAGGTAATGAGGTTTGAAAAGAAAGAAAAAGTTCAACTCTAGTATATAGGCTCTTTTGAAATTTTGAACAAAGTAGGCATAGTAGTATATAGCCTAGCCTTGCCATCAGAACTAAGTAATGTTGATACAATCTTTCTTGTATAAATGCTAAGGAAGTACCTATCAGATTCTTCTCATATTATCTAATTTTAAGAAATTCAATTGGACAAGAATCTGACTTAATTATGAGAAAAAAAAACTTATATCTATTATTGATCGACAAGTGAAGAATTTATGTTTGAATAAAATCCCTATGATTAAAGTTATATGACATAATCACTCAAGTGAAGAGACCCCTTAGAAAGTAAAGATGATATACAAAAGAGATATCTTCAATTGTTTGAGTAGTGAGGTTAATAACTGTAAATTTATACCTTGACTTCATTCCTTATTTGATACAGTCTTTCTTGTATCAATGCTAATGAAGTATCTATCAGATTCTTCTCATATTATCTAATTTCAAGAAATTTAATTGGACAAGAATCTGGCTTAATTATGAGGAAAAAAACTGATATCTATTATTGATCGACAAGTGAAGAACTTATGTTTGAAGAAAATTCATTTAGTTAAAGTTATATGACATAATCATTCAAGTGAAGAGACCCCTTAGAAAGTAAAGATGATATACAAAAGAGATATCTCCAATTGCTTGAGTAGTAAGGTTAATAACTATAAATTTATGCCTTGACTTCATTCCTTACTTGTGATAAGATGGTTTGAAATTCGAAAACCGAATTTCTTAAGAAGGGAAGAATGTAACAACCCTAAGATTTAGTAATTTTTATTTATGTATGGATTATTTAAAGAAATAAAGGAGTAGGGATGTAATTGAAAGGTTTTAAAGATGAAAATGAAAACTTATTAATATTTTTTGGGTCAAATTGTAATTTTTTAAAATTTTAGGGGTTAAAAAGTAAATAATAAAATTTACAAGGACATCCTCCAACAATTGAAATTTTGCCAAAATGGTCCCTCCATCATTTTAAAAAAAAAAAAGAAGAAAAAAAAATCAGTTGCAACCTTCGTATATGAATAGTGCATCTCTCTCCTTCATTTTTTCTCTTTAGATCTGGAGTGCCTTTGAGCCTTTGATCTCAAAACTAAGGGCACTATTAGATTCAAAACGGATAGTACTACGATTTTGGCTAAATAATTTTTCAAATTGATCGTAGAATCACCGATGTGGATAGTAACTCTAGGCGACATGAATAGTGATTCCGATCGATGTAAATAGTATTTTCAGCCAAAAACAGTGGCTATCAGTTGATCAAGCTCTCTAAGTCATTTTTTAAATTTTTGGACTCTCCAGACTCGTTTTTGAGGTCTATTTGGTCAAAGTTAGATTAAAAAAAAGTACTTTGAGACTGTCTAACCTAGAGCCTTACCTTATGCGTAGATAATTCTTTCTATGACTTATTATATGCTCTTATTGAACTTTAAATGTATAATTGGTTATATTTATAAGTTATTTATGCTATCATAAGTCTCTGAAATATGTTAAAATATTTATTTTGCTTACTAACTAGCATATAATTCAAGAAGAGTATGATTTTACAAATAGATTTTGAAACTCATTGAATATGTGGTTCTAAATGTATTTCTCATCATTTGATAAAGTGAATATTTTGTGCACGTGGCATTGATCTGTAAAGCTATAAGGTTGCCTTAGAAAAAAAGCATGAATTTGTGACAACCCTGATTGGGAAGTTTCTGACAGAGGAACTGTATTAAGACTAAAAATTTTGAATTATTTTGAAACATCTATTTTTAACTATATGGCATATGTGTAAATAATGATTTTTGTGGAGAAATTCTATCAGAAACACTGTTTGCTAACAGTAGGTGATGTTAACCCTGATACACCTTGATACCTCAACTAGTAGGGGTGTTGCTAGCCTCGTGTGATGGCCAACACACGGGATATAATATGTGAAAGAGAGCGGAATGCCTCCTATCTAGGCGAGATCCCAACTATATGATATGAGATTTTTCCTCCCTTGCTGTGTGCTTGGGAAATATCCATATTATAGTCTCTTCGCGTGTCTTCTTGAATGGTGGTGGGGCAAATCTTAACTAAAATACTGAGTTTAGGCAAATCCTACACCGCCAAAGTACAAAAGAGCTTGAACTCTTATATAGTGGTTCTGATTTGAGATCATCTTAATTTTTCATGAGAAATATTTTGATGCATATCAATATTTAATTAACGATCATACCGTATCGCATATGGTTTCAAATATCTGAATGTGGTTTGAATTGAGAATATTTAAAAAGCAGGTCCTATATAAATGTACCTCTAGATTGTAATTTTTTATGTGATAAATTTTAATATATCATCCATATGCTAACATAAGAGGTCATAGGAGGTATTATCTACTCACTGAATTGTCAAACTCACTACACGATATTTATATATTTTTTTAAATAAAAATATAAAATCTGATTTTTCAAATAAGTGATCAGTTAGATGACATATTCTTTAGGTGAATCTACTTTGTTTTTAGGGTTCGTAGATTTTGGTTATATTGTACTTATACTCTAGAATATGTTCTGAACGTTATAGGCAGGATCTTTACTTCTGCTGTTACTTTGATATATTTATAGACTTGGTTTGTATATTGTGTATTCATGGAAATACTTATATAAAATTATTTTTAATTATAAAAGAGTGTATTATGCATGTTATAACAAATATATGTTTGTAGAGTATGTGTTTCACGTCCCTTTAAATTAAGAGCATGACAATAGACATATTAGTTATAGGATTAAAAAAATTAAAAATTGATAGACTTACTAAAAAAAACTAGAGCACCAATCAACAATCAATATGTTAATTTTTATTTGACATTTATTTATACTAAAATGAAAATTTACTAAGCACGTAGCCAACAATAATACAAGAACACATATTTCATATATAAATACCCTGACAAAGCAAATTCGTACTTCTAAAACAAGCAAAATAATACAGATAAAGCTTAAACAACTTCTAAAAACTATAAAATATTATAAATACCAAAAGTGTTAACAAGTTTTATACAAAGTATAATACTAATATATATTTGGTATTACAGTCAAAAGTATTTTTAAGTATTGTTTAAATTAAATTTTTTAAAAAATAATTTTATAGGCGTGCATTTAGGGGACACCATTTTCAGATTTTTTTAGTTTTTAAAAATTATATTTACACCTTTTAATTTCAACTTAAGACTAATTTTAAAAAAAACTTATAAAACATACATTTACACTCTCTTAAATTTTAAAAAACTTACATTAACTCTTTTTATTTTTAGTTTTTATAAATATTAATTTAATATTTTAATAATTTATATTGTATTGAATTAAATTATTTACAATTTTAAAAAAAATTATAAAATAAATTTTATTAACAACTTTATAAATACAACATAGATCTTTGTATAATTAAAATTAAATAAAATGTACGTATAAGTTTCAAACATATTATAAAAAATGTGAATATAATAGTTACTTTTTTTAACATTTTTTAGTTATTAGGAAGACATTTTTTTTATACTGTATAAGTGTTTTTGGATTAATTTAAGTATCAACCAGGCTATATCTCTCTTTAATTAATTTTAAAGACACACTCCACTCCACGTATCAATATGATAAATTTAAAAATAAGTAAATTTTCTACCATTTGAGCTTCAAGATGTTTTTTTTTTTAAAATATTTCATAATTCTTGAGCCTCTGTTGCCATAAAATATTTACTTTATGATGGAACTTGTCCTTACTTTAAAATCTAGTTCATTAACCGGCAAGTGTGAATCCCAGAAATTTTTAACACAAAAAGTGAAAATTAGATATGGCCAAAACAGATACGTGGGTGATAAGGCAGCCTCCCCCGAATGATCGAGAAAGGACCAAACGTCCACTGGCTAATTGATCACTTTTTTCTTTCACAAATCCTTCCCCTTCTCCATAACAAGGCAGGAAAGAGTGAGTAAAAAATCAAAAACTCTAGTTAGCGACTTTCTTCATCGCGCTCAAGCTGTAATTTCGACCTTCGGAAATCTCACTCTATATTCTATTCTCTGCTTCAGGATTTTAGCTATTTTCTGTAGCTTCTATGATCGTTTATGGGTTCTAATCCTGCTTAGCAAAATTATCCAAGGAATTGAGCTTTTTCCTTTTCAGCTAAACGACGAGCGTTGATAGTTTGTCATTTGTTATAATTTTGCAAAAGGGTTGAGTTCTAAATATACTTGCTGAGATTATTATTGAATTTTAGTTGCTTTGCATGTTTATTTGAAGATCTTAGAACTCCCAATTGAAGTATAGTGGCGTTTCTTCCTTAGTGTCAAAATTGGTCGTAGATTGTTATGAAAATACCATAATTTAGAGCTGGGTTTCTGAATTTTTACTCCATAGAGGCAATTCTGGGTCTTGAGTGTATGGGAAAGATATGGTTATGAAGGGCCTCATTTATTTTTTTCTGGGGGCTAAACCTCATACCTCATGCCTATAAAGCGTGTACACTTCAAAAAATACATATTTGACATACTAGACATGACAAGAGTCTTCAAAATACACATGACATTTGAAATTTTATCGGGCCGTGGTGTTTGAGTCAGTGTGGTATCTGCCAGTGTTCATACTTTTTAGTCCCATGCTAATCAGTAAGGATAGGAACAATTATTTTTCATTGTAATTAGAGGAGAATGTATTGCAATTTTAAGGATTATGCAGCAGAGTATGTGAAGCAGGCTGTTCATGAGGATGATGCTGGGAACTATAGGAAGGCGTTAACCCTTTATATGAATGCATTAGAGTACTTGAAGACCCATTTGAAGTATGAGAAGAACCCCACGATCAAGGAAGCAATAACCCAGAAATTTGTTCAATACTTGAGGAGGGCAGAGGAGATTCGTGCCATTCTTGATGCTGGAGAAAGGGGGCTTAACTTGCATAGTGGTGGAGCTGCTGCTGTAAGACCAAATACAAAGTCAAGTAGTGGAGAAGGGAGAGATAAGGAGGATCCAGATAAAGCAAAGCTCAAGGCTAGTCTTGATTCTGTGATAATCAGAGAGAAACCAAATGTTAGATGGAGTGATGTTGCTGGACTTGAGAGTGCCAAACAAGCATTACAAGAGGCTGTCATATTGCCTGTTAAGTTCCCTCAATTTTTTACAGGTAAATTACTGAATCTTGATAGTTATTTTCTTGCATTTAGTTTCTGTTTTACCTTGTCCTTCCTTAATGCCTATAGAGAAGGTTCCTCACTAGTAAATGTATCAGATCATGCCACTATTAGTATCTTCAAGCAGCTGATTTTGGATTTTCTCCGTGTTGTATCCGTGTCTTTAGTTATTCAATTAGAAACTTCTATGATACTTTTAAAGGCTATATATCACATTCAACAAAGACCAATAGTCCCTGTTGAAAATCTACCACATACTGTTAAAAATTTTGGAAGCAAAAAAGCATGCATATATAAAATCTTTAAAATATAGGAGTTGAAAGAAAAATAGGATAGCTAACCTTGAGAATTTCTTGTATTCTGATCATGATAATAGGTACTGGTCGATCCTTTCAAGAGTTACATTTTCAGTTGGTTTTGTCGGTAGGAAGTATCTTATTCCATTGTGTATATTCTCAATGAGTTATATTTTCAGTTGGTTTTGTCAGTAGGAAGTGTCTTATTCCATTGCATGTATGATCATTGAGCCATTTTTATTCAATCAAACACTAGGTCTTAACACTGGCTAGCAAATATGTTGCAGCAGATGGAAAGTCAATTATCTGGACAGGTGATTGTGGCTTTTAGACATAATGGTAGATCTATGAGATAATTAGCAATGAGGATACCACCCCTAGTGATTGTTTTATTCTGTGAGTGATATATTCCGCATTGAGCAACCATCAAGACTTAAAATGGTACTTAAACCTTGAGGTTCTCCCACCCAACAAGCTAGTCTTTTGGGATGGCCTCTCCTCATTGGTTAAGTCATATCAATTGGTGGGAAGGGCTACCTGGAATGCCTGTAAGGGTCAAACATCCACCAAAGCGAAAGTCACCCAGAGAGAGCAACTAAAGCGTCCCACATTGTGAGCTCTTCTCATGGCTCAAGTCATATGAATGAGATGTGCAAATTAAGTACAAGTCATTTATCTCATTAGCAGTGAACCTGATCTTTGCCAATCAGATGGTTAAAACAATCATCAGATCTCATGCATGTTTTCTCCAAGTGAGGAAGATCATTTTTACTTAGTATTAGTGACTAATTTGTGGCAGAAATCCTTTTTGAAAATTTTTGATTGGAGATTTGAGCCTTTAAGATAAATCTCTGTCATAGAATATCTAGCATATGAAGCATCCTACCATTTTGCTTCAATTTTGTTGACTACAATTTCGTATAATCTCATACTTGCTTAGGGAAGAGACGACCATGGAGAGCATTTCTATTATATGGTCCACCTGGAACAGGAAAGTCATATTTAGCAAAGGCAGTAGCTACAGAGGCAGACTCGACATTCTTCAGGTATTATATTCTTGAACACTTAGATGCTACTAAAGTATTATATTCTTTACTGTAATTCTGCAGTCTCCCAGCCAACTTTCATGGAGGCTGGAGCATCCAGGTTAGTGAATCACTATGCTTTGCGTGGCAAATTTTAGGATTACAAACAGCCACTTAATGGCTTATAGTACACACAGGAAGGGAGAGGGAAAGAAAGATTTACTCTTACTTTCATATATTTGTCATAGATCTAACAATTTGAAACTGTAATAAGTATAACTGCTTTATATGAACGAAGATACTTGCATTGTTGAGAGATCTGTTTGTGAGTTAGGCTAGTCCAATATAGTGGACTAGGCCTTGGTCTAATATTTGGGCCAATTGGAGTAAATTCAAGCAAAATCCATCAATTTTTCCCTTATTTTTAATTTTGTATTACATTCATCTCATTCTTTATATTCTCTTTTTTTTTTGGTAAAAATTCCTTATATTCTCTTTGATCATGTTTTATTTTCATTTTTCACTTTATAAATTATTATTTTTTTCCTAATACACCAAACATGATAAAAATGTGACTGTTTGGACAAAAATGCATGTAGCTATGAAAGTGTTACTAAATTGAATATAAATTGAATTTTTGTCATTTTTCTTTATGAAAAATGTTATTTATTTGTAAATTATGGTAGAAAAACTTTCTCAAATTTGTTAAAAAATTATTATATAAAAATAAACATGAGTCAAGCCGAAGCTTTATCCAAGCCATTTCTTAACCTTGAATTATGGGTCTAAATTAAGAATAGTTTTAGTCTGACACTTAAAAACTTAATTGAGTTTTAGCTGAAACCCGACCCACGATGTGAATATAAATGTGATTGCTTATTTGCGTCACTGTCATCACATGCGTGCAAGTCAGCAGTGCATATAATGTGTCTGCTACATAAACATGTTTTTGGGGTTAGTTGATGTGAGAGTTCAATTGTGCAATCGATATGCAGTGTTTCATCGTCAGATCTTGTTTCTAAATGGATGGGTGAAAGTGAAAAGCTAGTTTCCAATCTTTTCCAAATGGCTCGGGACAGTGCTCCTTCGATTATTTTTATTGACGAAATAGATTCTTTATGTGGCCAACGAGGTGAAGGCAATGAGAGTGAAGCATCTCGACGCATCAAAACTGAACTTCTTGTACAAATGCAGGTATGTTGTGGTCATTGAAACGCCTATTTCGCATTACTAAAACAAATTATTTCTTTAATAAATGTATCTAAGTTGTAGTTGCATAGTAGATGAATATTTCTATCCTTTTCTTCTTCTTCTTCTTTTTTTATAATTAGATAGTCTTTTGGGCTATCAATTAGGGCTGACTCGAGCCCAGTAAACCCTTTTTATATATGGCTATGAAAATGTCAACTTAGCTCAGCCCTTTAAATATTGTGGGTAGGCACTAATTTTGAGAGGGTTATTCCTTTTTTAAAAATAAAAAAGAGGGTTATTGCAAAAAAGATGTTAGTTTATAATAAAAATGATACAATTTAACAATAAATCACTCATAATTATCTTAATTCCAAATCCAAATAACACTATAAAATGCTAGCAATTTACCTTCTCTAAAACAAATTTGTTAAGCCCTAATGCTTGGTTCTGTCTTAGAACAAAATAGGGTCAAGCTAAAAAGGTTTTTTTTTTTTAAATAAGCTGCCATTTTAGCATACCTCTATATTTTTAATAGGGTTGATCGGGCCGGCCATAGGGCCTATAGCCCATATTCACTGCTTTGTATCAATTCCTTTGAATTTTGAAAATGATATCTTCCTTTAAAAGCAAGAGCCATATTGACTAGTATATGTGCACGCACGTATATGATAATCATTCTCTCATAATATTGGAATGGCACAAAATCAAATTGAGCAAGTCATATGCTTAAATGAATAGATTATACCAACACCTGATACTATGAGATATAATAATAAACACTACTATAAATTATTTACAACAGCTACCGGCTTGTGTTTCAAGTGTTACACAAGTTTGAACTTAGCCGTTAAGGAATCTCTGCAATGTCAGGAGTTTGAGCCTACAAATAAAAAATTTGTGGAGAGAAGCAATCTTATATCTCTAACAAAATTAGTCTTATATTCTAAGGGTGTGAAGATAATTGCGCAAGGAGCAAAAAATATATATACAACAGCCCTTAGTCGTAGTTAAATTAGGGTCTAATGATTTCCTCAGTGAATTAGAGTATGCCTACAGAAATGGAATACTAATGCTTCATTGTCCCTCAATCAATCAATCATACCCTTAAACTTCGAGAAACGGCAGCAGCTCTTGAACTCAATCCTTTATCTGTGAATGATGCCATTCTTGTTATATTTCTCTGTAAGGCTGGTAAACTTTACACACTTTGTATCTTGTTTTCTGATTCATGAAGAATTTTACTAAAATATATACTTTATTTATTTATTTAATTTCTACTTTAACTGGGTACATATCAGGGTATGGGTACTAATGAAGATCAGAAAGTTCTCATTCTTGCAGCCACCAATACACCATATGCTCTGGATCAGGTTGGAAAATTACCCCTTCATGGTCTGTCAACAAAGACAATTTTTTTTCATGGTAACCAATTTTTGGTTGAGACTAATAAAAAGCATATGCAGGCCATCCGACGACGCTTTGACAAACGAATATACATACCTCTCCCTAACATGAAGGCAAGACAGCACATGTTTAAGGTACAAAAGCTGCCAATGATGTATATATCCTTGTTAATATGGCCATAGGCCATAACTATAAAGCACAAACATACCTATTTTTAGACATATTAGACATTCACATTGCTACTACACACAGCCAACGCACGCATGGATGTGTCAAAAAAAAAAATGAACATGTGTTGGACACTACTGGCCCCAAAAGAAGGAAAAAAAATAGAATGAGAGACTGGAAACCCCTTCTTAATAAGATAATATAAGTTTTTTCTAATGTTTTGGGTTGTAATATAATTTAACATCTTTTTATTTAATAGGTATTTTTAGGGAAAAATGTGTAAAATACTTATAAGATAATGTCAGTTGTGTTTTTCTTTGAACATATATCACTAAATGAGAGGTTTTAAAAAATTAAAAATTAATATTTGAATATATATATATATATATATATATATATATATATATATATATATATATATATATATATATATAACATGTGAACTTGTCTTTGTCAGTGTCTACGATAATAGCCATGTCATTGTGTTTCTTGAATCCATCCCTGTAAGGATATGAATATGTGCAGGTGCATCTTGGAGATACACCACATAACTTAACTGAAAAAGATTTTGAGGAATTAGCCCGCAAAACTGAAGGATTTTCTGGTTCAGATATTTCTGTTTGTGTGAGTATCATCTGTCTTCTGTATTTTATTCCAAGTATTGGTTTTTCTGTCAAGCAGCAATTCTTGTGTGATCTTGCAGAGAATGGCTAAACCTACAAGTTGTAACCCTTCTGCCTGTCAAGTACCACTTTAATTAAGAGAACCCCTTGGGCTTGGCCCATCATACCATGTATTTGAGACTTAATTTTAATTAAGAGAATAGAAATGGCACGAATCAAACTCTTAACCACTTCAAAGAGATCTTGATACTATCTCAAAGATCATTTCAACTCATTTTCATTTTCAGGTTAAGGATGTACTATTTGAACCTGTTCGTAAGACCCAGGATTCTAAATTCTTCAGGAAAACTTCTAATGGAATGTGGGTCCCTTGTGAGCCTGCTCAAAGAGGAGCTGTTAAAGTTACCCTGCAAGAACTCGATGCCCAAGGTCTTGCTTCAGAGGTATATAATGGATGGGCAATTGATGTTTTCATTGAATTTTTTTAATAGGTAATATTGTAAGATATAGACATATAGTACCAAGTAGGTTGACAAATGAAGGGATTTCTAATAAAAATCTTTAATCTCTGTTGCCGCTTGAGACAAATTAGAAAGTTGATTTCATGAATTCTTGTTCAAATTTGGGGAAATTATACTTATCCACTTTGATTTATACCCTCAATAGCAGTTTCTCCCTTCATATAAAAAAATTACAATCTCCCTCCCAATTTGTATGTCCCCAACGAGCACTCTTCCTATCCAAATCAAACATTAATATAATTTTTGTACCATCCAGTCAATTTAAAAAGACAAAATGTCTACTACACCACTCTCTACCTGCTTATACCCCTTCCTAGATTATTTTCTCCAATGACAGTGTCCCTAACTGCTTATACCTCTTCTCTAGATTATTTTTCTCAATTATAGTGTTAAGCTCGTTTCCTTCCCCTAACTATAGTAGACTTTTTGGGTTGTCTGAATGGTATACGTGATTTGGAAAGATCAGACTTAATACTTCATTTTTGGAAGAGTGCTCATTACAATGGAAACATAAATTGGGGGCCGAGGGACATTGCAACAATTTTTAAAGTAGAAAAAAAATGCAATTGGGGGTATAGATTAGAGAGATAAGTGAAATTTCTCCAAAAAAAACTTTAATAAGATAGTAATGCAGTAAAGGAGAATACCATAAGGAGGAAAAGGAAGCTAAAATGAGAATAAAATATGCATCTTACATTTATGGTTCTAAGATCTAATCAGATTGATATCCAAAGAAAATAATATTTTCTTGTTGCTGCTCTTTGTTCGTCCTAACAGTGTATTTTGTTCTTCATCAAATGGAAAAGTGACTGAATATCTTTCCTTTTGTTTCTTTCATTTTAATTCTGGGATTTGATGACCAGATTCTGCCACCACCTATCACAAGAGCAGATTTTGATAAAGTATTAGTGAAGCAGAAGCCAACAGTAAGTAAAGCCGATCTTGAGGTGCATGAGAGGTTCACCCAGGAGTTTGGGGAGGATGGTTGATTGCTATTATGCTTAGAAGCATGGATACTAAACATGGAACATGATATGAAGACTGCAACATAGAATGCAGTGGTTATGTATAATTTAAAGTGTTGTGATAGAAACTGATGCTATTGGATCAAATGTAAATTGAAATATAGAAATATTCAAACAGAAATAAGTCCTTCAATCAGAGAAATGATAAACTGAAGGAAAATCAATCTCCCAGAGCTGCAGCTCCTTCAGAATCCTCACCAGAGAATCCTGCCCATGACTCAATAATTCTCCAAAAGTGTCTCTCCTACTCCTTCCTCCGACCCAAATACCTCTCCCCCCAATTTCCTAACAGACTCCTGCTGCCCAACAGAATTCCCTTGCCTAACTGAATTTTCCTTTTCCTCACCCACGTGTTTCTTTCTTCTAGAATAAACCTTCCAACTATTGGGCTTGGGTTGACCCAATAACTGGTCATTGACCCCATTATCCAGCAGGCCCCTATCAATACTTCCCCCAGAAAGATTTGCCTTGTCCTCAAGGCAGAATTCAGGGAACTGACTCTTCATAGTAATTTCCTCCTCCCAAGTAGCATCCTCCTCCAGGCTGTGGGGCCATTGAATCAAGAATTCCCTGACCTGTTGACCATCCTGCCATTTCAATCGAACTCCCAGAACCTTTTCAGGTTTGACCATATCATCAACTGCTAAATCCACTGGTAGGATGGGCTCTACTGGGTATTTTCCCACAGCTTTCTTCAAAAGGGACACGTGAAAGACAGGGTGTATTTTAGATATGGGAGGGAGGTTTAATTTATAAGCCACTGACCCCAACTTATCTGTGACTTGGAAAGGTCCATAGAACCGTGGAGATAGTTTTGAATAAATTTGCTGAGTCATAGATAATTGCCGGTGTGGTCTGATTTTGAGAAACACCCAATCTCCTAACTGAAATTCCATATGCTGTCTTTTTTTATTTGCAAACTTGCACATTTGTTGTTGAGCTTTCTGCAGGTGTATTTTTAATTGCTTTAAAGCTTCATCTCTGTTTAGCAACTCTCTAGCAACTATCTCAACCTTTGCTTCTCCCAACACATATTTTTCCACCGTAGGAGCTCTTCTCCCATATACTGCCTCAAAGGGTGTGGTTCCTGTTGAGCTATGGTATGTGGAATTGTACTAAAACTCAGCCCAATGAACCCAAATAGACCAATTTCTAGGCTGATCTGAAGCAAAGCAGCGTAAATATGCCTCTAAACAGCGGTTAACCACTTCAGTTTGTCCGTCGGTCTCCGGGTGGTATGCTGAGCTCATCTTCAAGTGTGTCCCACATAACTTGAAGAGTTCTTTCCAGAACAAGCTTACAAAAATGGGATCACGGTCACTGATTATAGACTTGGGTAACCCATGCAATCTCACAATTTCCTTCACAAATACAGCAGCTATACTCTTAGCAGAATAGGGATGTTTTAAAAGTATGAAATGAGCATACTTAGTAAGACGATCAACTACAATTAAAATAGCTTCATAACCTTTGGAGCGAGGAAGTCCTGTGATAAAGTCCATTGAAAGCTCCTCCCAAATTTGATCCAGAATTGTTAATGGCTGGAGTAAGCCATAGGGAGTTGTAGTTGCATACTTGTGGCGCTGGCATATGTCACATTCCTGAATAAATTTCTGTATACTCCTCTTCATACCCAACCAGAACACATTTGCCCCCAACCTCTTGTAAGAACGCAGGAAACCAGAGTGGCCCCCTGTGGGTGAGTTGTGACATTCCTGCAGAAGGTGAGGAACTAAATTTGAGAGTGCAGAAATGACCCTCCTCCCCTTATGCATCAGCACTCCCTTATAAAGGTAGAAACCCCGATAATTCTCTTGTTGCTGTTGCAGAACACGAATAATTTTCTGAAGATCCGGATCAGCCTTAATTTCTTTCTGTACATTCTCTTCTTGCAACCAAATTGGAAAGGAAACCATTTCAATCAACTCCACTACTTCTTCATGCATCCTGGATAATGCATCAGCAACCTTGTTTTCTGGTCCCGGTTTATAGATCACCTCAAAATTAAACCCCATTAATCTAGCTACCCAATTCTGCTGATCAGCACTAATGATGGGTTGTTGTAGTAAGTGTTTCAGACTTTTTTGGTCTGTGTACACTATAAACCTCCTGCCACACAAATAATGGCTCCAATGCTTAATAGCTAGTGCTACAGCCATTAATTCTTTCTCATAAATGGATTTGGCTAAATTGTTGGAAGATAATGCTTTACTAAAGAAGGCAATCGGTCTCTTTTCTTGCATTAAGACTGCTCCCAGCCCTCGTCCTGAAGCGTCACATTCCAACTCAAATATTTGTGAAAAATCCGATAAAGCCAAAATTGGAGCACTAGTTACAGCTTCCTTTAATGTTTCAAAAGCCACAGTAGCCTCCTTACTCCATTTGAACCCTTCCTTCTTAGTCAATTCTGTAAGGGGTTTTGCAATTTTTCCATAATCAGCAATGAATTTTCTATAGTAACCAGTGAGCCCCAAAAATCCTCTAACTCCCTTTACATTCTTTGGAATTGGCCAATTTTTAACACTCACTACCTTGGCAGGATCCACTTCTACCCTAGCTTGAGATATTACATGACCCAAGTATTCTATTTGAGTCTTCCCAAATTGACATTTCCTTTTGTTCACCACAAACTGTGATGACTCCAAAACCATCATTACTACCTCCAAATGCTGCATATGAGTTTTCCAATCACAGTTATACACTAATATATCATCAAAGAAGACTAAAACAAATTTACGAAGATATGGCCGAAAGATAAGGTTCATTGCTGCCTGAAATGTTGCAGGAGCATTCATAAGGCCAAATGGCATAACCAGATACTCGTAATGACCTTCATGAGTACGGAAGGCTGTCTTCTCTACATCTTCATTCTTCATACGAATTTGGTGATATCCAGCTTTGAGGTCTAATTTAGAGAAGTAGCTGACCCTATTGAGCTCATCCAACAGCTCATCCACAATAGGGATTGGAAATTTATCTTGAATAGTGGCTTTGTTTAAAGCCCTGTAATCAACACACATACGCCAACTATTATCTTTCTTCTTCACCAAAATAACTGGGCTGGAATAAGGGCTAGAACTGTGCCTGATAAAGCCTTGCTCTAACATCTCATTAACCTGCCTTTCTATTTCTGCTTTGTGTTGGTGAGGGTAACGATAAGGACGAACACTGATTGGTGTGGTTCCTTCTTTAAGAGTGATCGCATGGACTATGCCCCTGTGTGGAGGTAGTCCTGCCACCTCCCTAAAGACATTGGAAAACTTCTGTAATACAGTATACAGCTCTAATTGTTGTTCTGTACTTAACGCCTGACCTCTTTGCATTACAGCTGTGAGTTCTGTGCTCCAGCACCACCCATCCACTTCCATTTGAGTGTCATCCTCCACTCCCTGAACTGACAATGCTTGGTGGTTAGGAACAATACTGCGACTAAACTCAGAGTTAATTCCCTTTAAAATCACTCCCTTTCCCTGGTGTGCGAATGACATTGCCATCTCCCTGTAGTCTACCATAATTTTTCCCAGGGTTCTCAGCCATGCTATACCCAGAATTGCATCCATTCCCCCTAATTCCAAGATGTAAGCATCCACCTTCATAAAAACATTTCCCAAGTGCAAAGGTAAATCAACACACTTCCCAGTCGTCCATACTCTATGTCCATCGCCCAGTTTTACCGAGACCCTCCTGGTATTGTCAACCTTCAAATCCAACGATGCTACCACTTGGGGTGCCACAAAATTGTGACTGGCCCCACTATCGATTAAGATTAATATAGGAGTCCCCTTAACCTCTGCTTCCACTCGCATGGTACGACAATCCCCTACCTTCTCTGATGCGATGCCCATCAAACCCATGATACGGCATTCTAGGCCAGCTCCTTCAACCCCCTGTTCCTCTTCTATAGGATGAGAGCCTCTGCCATCCTCAGCGCTTTCCTCTCCAGATTCATCATCTGCCAGTATGGTTATCCTCAGCGACCTTGCTGCACACTGATGAGCAGGAGAATACCGCTCTCCGCACCGAAAACACAACCCCTTGCTCTTGCGATCCAGCATCTCGTTGTAGGAGATGTGACGCACCCCTCTCCCTTTCTCTGGAGTCACCCCCCTTCTCGATTCTTCTCCTCTACCAACTCCCATCGTGTTTGAGCCAGACGAGCCACTTGGGTTTCTGAATGCTCCACCCATTGAGCCCATCATGACTGACCCACGTTTTTGGGCTTGTGTGACCCAATTCGGCCCATAAGCTTGTGGTTCACCAGATACAACTTGCTCTGGACTCTTCTTCCAACCCGATCCAAAAGCACTATACGCAATCGAGCTACTCATCTTCCCTGTCGATGAAAAACCACCCCCTCGACCCCCATAGCTTCGCCGGTCTTCCCCCTCCAGCTCGACCTCCACATCGCGCGCAAGTTGCATGACTTGCCAGCGCGTCACCAGTCGAAACGTATGCACTCTTTGACGGATTTCCTGCTTCAGACCACCCATAAAGTATCCAATATATTGTTGCTCTGTCACCTTGGGCACCTGAGATGATATAAACTCAAAAATTTCAATATATTCATCCACCGGACCCAATTGCTGCAATGCCTTCAACGCTTCGTAGGGATTATCATATCGCGAGCCTGAGAATCTGCAAATCATAGCCTGTTTAAGCCTGTTCCAAGTTAAGTGTTCTTCGGATTCACGCCAAAGTGTGAACCAATGGATTGTATTACCTTCCATACACAATCGTGCGAGGCGAATCTTCATCTCATCATCGGTGTTGTGAACCTCAAAATAAATTTCAGCTCGAGAAATCCATCCCACTGGATCAATACCCGAAAAATCGGGTAACTCTACTTTCTTCACAGAGAGTTTAAACTCATCCAAGCTCTCCTTCATGGGATCCAGCGAAGACGAAGCAACTGACGCAGAAGCTGCTTGAGAAGTCGGAGCTGTACTACGCCGTGGTGCATTAGCTTGCGGTTCTTCATTCACTCTTTTCCCGTGCATCTTTTCAAATTCATGCATCATGTTCTTTTGCAAAGCAATCACCATGTCGCGGATTTCTCCTACCGAAACCTCCAAACCTTCCACTCTGGGACACAAAGCTTCCACTACTGCCATTCGTTCTTCCATAGCTTCGTTTCTATCTACTGTAGCTCTTGTTTGTGGCATTTTGAATGATCCGGCAGGTCGGACCAATTGATAGAAACTGATGCTATTGGATCAAATGTAAATTGAAATATAGAAATATTCAAACAGAAATAAGTCCTTCAATCAGAGAAATGATAAACTGAAGGAAAATCAATCTCCCAGAGCTGCAGCTCCTTCAGAATCCTCACCAGAGAATCCTGCCCATGACTCAATAATTCTCCAAAAGTGTCTCTCCTACTCCTTCCTCCGACCCAAATACCTCTCCCCCCAATTTCCTAACAGACTCCTGCTGCCCAACAGAATTCCCTTGCCTAACTGAATTTTCCTTTTCCTCACCCACGTGTTTCTTTCTTCTAGAATAAACCTTCCAACTATTGGGCTTGGGTTGACCCAATAACTGGTCATTGACCCCATTATCCAGCAGGCCCTATCATGTTGTGTTGTGTATAGACACATATCAGATACAATAAGGTTCTATTTTTAAAAGTATCAGTACTTAAAGAACCATTGTTATCAATAGACAATAGTCTTTATCAAAAGAAAAAAAAAATCATGTCAATTTTGTTACCATCACAGACATAGGAAGGCCAAGTATTAGTAATATTCAGAGTCTTGTAAAGAATCTTTTGGATGGTTGGAGATTTGGTAGTTCTAGTTTTTGTAGGCTTCTAAATGTACACAATTATGGAATAATTTGCCAGCGAATTATGGTACCTTCCCGATCAAACTACTAGATCTATGCATTTGTATGTTATTGCTTATCATTGCAGCACAGGCTCTCCCGACATAATTCATAAATGTTCAAATTCAAAAACATGGTAGACTTACTCAAAATGTTCTAGCATTTAATAAAGATGCGACTTTATTTTCTTATAGTTTCTTAGAGCATATTAAACATAAAGGGCTTCAGTCATTATAGACACTATGGATAGAGATATTAGACCTAAGAACCTTCAGAAAAACGTTGGTCTAATAAAGCCGACAATAATTACACTCAAAATGGGTCTTTTTTTGTGATACATGGTTATTACATCTTGAAACTATAACGTCTACCCAAATAATTAAATCCCTGCCTGCTATCCTGTGGCATGTTATGCAATTCTTGTCAATTCAAGTCTTATTAATCGAATTAAGTTACTCTGTACCGTGAATATGGTTAAATCAAGGTTAGGTATCAATTCAGTATAAGCTGCTTTTTTTTTTGATAAAATAAGAAATTTCATTAGAAGAAAAAAAGAGAATTACTAAGAGAGGAGGATAAGGGCAGATTACAATAAAACAAAAGAAACAAAACTCAAGGTTAAACATAGTGCAATAGCACTCTAATCTCTTCACAAATCTAAAATGACACCCCCTTTAAAATTTAAAAATAACATAAGCCTAACACCAAAGAGAAGCCAATAATCTTATCTTTTCCCACAACATATCTAAAGACATTGAAGTACCTTGAAAATTTTGAGCATTCCCGCTAACCAGTCACACTACAAAATTGCAAACACAGCACAATTCCTCAGTTTCTTATCCTTTTCTCTCTTTTCGAACCCTTTAAACCTTATTGACAACAAAAAAACTCCAGAGTTAGGACACACCCAATTTTCTACATAATCTCCAAACATACTCCACAAAAATTCAGCAACCTGACAATGTAAGAAATGATGTCCAACTAATTCTGAACTATTCATGCACATAACACAAATATAGAGATGGCTGTTATAGGCTTACAAATCTACAACAAATCATTAATATTAATTCTATTTACTACCGCAATCCAGACAAAAGATTTTACTTGAGAAGGAGCTATAGATTTCCGAATAGTTTTATCTAGGACAAACTTTTCCCTATTAGGAGAATGGGTTAAAAATTGAAAGAATGACTCACGTGAATAACGACTAGAAAGATCAAGAGTCCTAATTCTCCTATCAAAAGTTCAGTATAAGTTATTTCTTGACAGCCAAGATACGTTTTTCTTAATGACATACAATGTAATGATGTTTGAACCTGAAACTCCTCGTTAATTATGCATATCCATGATCCATCATCTCTAGATCATGCGTAATGGCTTAGATACAGTTTCTTTAAACGTATATTATCAAATTCTTAACATGAGGAAGAACTTCTTTGAAATGGTCAATAATGTCCTGCTGAATTGGAAAAAAAAAACAGACCAAAAGTTATTTTTTTTATTCAGGAACTTAATAGCTATCTTAAGTCTATAGGTTCACTGCCAAGGAGCATTTACCATGAAATAATCACCTGCAACATATTTAGAGATGTTTACATTGATAGAAATCTAATTGCATATACCAAAGAAAAGTCTGAAATTAGATTGTAGAATATCATGAAGCTATGAAGCATAGTCATGCAAAATGACGCCAACATGGATATGTCAAACTTCAGAATGTATAAAACATGATATTGATACAGTCATATTCAATTTCTAATTTTTTAAATAATCTATTTCCAAAGAAAAACACAACCGGTATTATCCTACATTATAAGTATCCTACACTATTATTTTCTAGAAAGATCTACTGAATAAAAAAAGGTTAAACTATATTATTCAAATTATTCATGTACAACAAAAAAATTTGAGATAATTTTAATTATCTCATCAAGATGGAGCTTCTAATCTCTCATTCTATCTCTTTTTCTTTTGTCAATTGTCTTCCCTTTCTTGGGGCTACCCTTGTCCAAACCATGTTCAATACAAGTTTGAGCCAAAAAAAATATTTTTTTGACACATACATCCGAGTGTTAGAAGTGTGTTGTGGCAATGTCGGACACTAACACATGTTTAACATGCTTGGAAAATAGGTGTGTACATGCCTTATAGCCATGAAGTAATGGAAAAGTAACTTGTTCAGGGTAAATTTCACATGCCCTTTCACACTTCTGCAGTTCCGTTCATTCTTCTTCCCAGCCAAGTCTAATTAGCTCTCAGATCTGGAAATCAGTTATGAAAGATGCTAAATTAAAGTAGCATGAATGGATGGCATTAGAAGTTGAATGCATGGTGAGCAAGTACTATGCAGAAATGCTATGCCCTCCCATATTTCTTTCCAGCCAATTCTACTTGAATCAAATATGTATTGAATATAGCTCTGAGTCAGTCATGAAAAGTTGCTAAAATAAAATAGCAGGAATGGCCATTGGAAGCAACAATGGATGATGAATAAATGCACTGCAGAGATCCGATAAGCAGACCCAAAAAAAAGCAGTATTTGCTTCAGGAAAAAAACTTAGGTGCAGTTTTTCAGTACTTGCTATTAGGTTCTTTGTGGAGGAACCGTTTTTCAAAAAGTCAATAACGTGGTGCTTCAGCTGGATAGCAAACACCTAAGCGACTTTACTAAGTCTTGTCCTTTGCTTCAGCTGTGTCACCTTTGTAAAGAATCTAGAAGAAAAGTATTCCACAGACAGGAGAGCTCGATCTGATAAATTGGAGTGAGAATAAAAATGGTATACGAAGTTTGAAGACAGGTTACAGATAAGAGAAATTGAAAGGAGAAGGACTTCCACTAGGCTTATCTGCAAATTATATTAACAGAGATGTATAAGACTGCAAATAAAATGTGTTGAGGTCGGAGATAAGGCTGCAAATTTTGTAATGAAGTTTAAGAAATCATCAACTAAGTTCTTCATTTGAATTATGCATCAAACAATTCATCACCTGAGGAATGACTCTCTTGCAAAATTGAAGGCCTCATAAAGCTGTCTTCTAATATTTGCATTACGTGCAAAAGCAGTGCAGAGACTAGAGCTCATTTATTTTTACACTGTCTGAGTGGCTGACTTTTGGTGGGATAAGCTGTTCGGTTTTTTTTTTTTTTTTTTTTTTGAGAATTGTATGCAGAATTTAGAGCATTTTCTCCTTATACAGTTCAAAGATTTCGGCTGTAATAAGGATGGTAGAACTTTGGGGCAATGTGTTGTTTATGCAGTAATCTAGAACATTTGGTTGGAGCGGAATGCATGTATTGTTAGGGTTGTCTCGTTATCTTTAGATGACTTATGGGCAAGGGTTCTGGTTGGCCTCTTTGTGGTGTACAACTCAAGGATTATTTCTGGGAGTGTCTCTTGGATATGCAGGGGACTAGGTAGCTTTGTTGCAAGTTTAATTTTCCTTTTCCTGTATCTTGTTTTTTTCTCTGTTGTTCTTTGTTTTCTTTTCTTTCTTTTTTTTGGTACAAGTTCTTTGTTTTCTTTAGGTGGATACCCAATCCACCTCCTTTGGAATCTTCTTCTTTCTTAATACAAGTTCTTTTTTATTTTATTTTTTTAAATCTTGTCAATCCTTGAAATCAATGGTTGACTAAATAAAATTGTAATTAATAAAGAGTTCCATGGAACTGATCAATAAAATTTATACGCAGAGCTGAAAAGGGTCAATACCACACAGACTGACACACTTTTCTCTTGTCAGACCACAGGTCTGGCAGGACCCCGGTTGTATTTTGGTGGGCTACTCTTGGCAACATCAACAACTATCATCCAGCCATTGATAATCTGCAATAATTAACATCATAGAATAGTCAGACTTTTTCCTTGCTGGATTGTTGAAGCCTTTCTTTCCACTCTTCCTCCTTGACAATTACAAAGCAGAAAAGATGCAATGAAAGAATTTATTTTTGTGACAGAGAGAGGGGTACAGATGAATCTACCTTGCCATTCATCTCTTTCAGTGCTGCACTAGCAGCCTCCTCCGTGGTGTATTCCACAAATGCATAACCTTTGGACCTTTTAGAAATTTTATCCATAATAACTTTAACTGTCAAGCATAACCATTTATTGGTAAAAGTTAGCACTCATTTGCAGATACAAGATATTAAAAATTTATGAGCAAACATATATATATATAATGGAGGTACCTTCAACAAGCTCACCAAAGCCTTCAAAAGCTGCACGTAAGGTTTTCTCAGATGTATAAAATGATAGGCCTGTTAAAAAGAAAATAATTGTTAAGTAGTATCATCGCCCATAAGATTTCGTTAGGCAATGCTCTCCCATGAAGGAAAGTGTAGGTTGGGAGAATTAACTAAACATGGGAGATTTAAATAAATAAAAAAAGAAGAAAGAGTAAACTACATTCACCTCCCCTAAAGTTTTTGAAACCTACACTCGCGGCTCCACTAATTTCAATTTATTTGAAAACCTACTCATTCACAAAATTGTTAATGAAGCTTAAATTTTATGCATTTTCCCTCCTAAAAAATAAAAAATAGTCTAACTCAATGTAATATAAATAATCAAAAGGTCAAATTAATACATATCAAAACTTAAAATAAGAGAGATTAATGTAATTTTTTAAAAATTTAAGGGGGTGTGAATGTAGGTTTTATAAACTTCGTGATGGTTCTTGTCTCAATTTGAAACTAGAGGGAATGTGAGTGTAATTTTCTCTCAAAGGAGGTGAATGTAATTTACCCCCCAAAAAAAAAAGTATCTGAGTGACTGAAAATTCTTTTATGAAAGATTTTCTTTGGGTACTGTATCTTGTCCCATATTTTAGCATTTTCAGAAGGAAGATAACTGCCAAATTACATACTCTAGACATAATAATGTGCATTTAATTTTAAATTTTACAGGTATCATATGAGCAATCAGATGGACTAAAAATGAAAGATGTGACTATAATTAAGTTTTATCAGAGCATACCTGTCACAAAAAGTTTTTTTGTTTTTAAGGGAGTTTCCTGACTTGCTTGAGAAGAGTTCAGGACAATCAAACTGTTTTCTAGGTTACTACCTGTAAAGTATATAGTTAATCCAAAGTAGAAAGGAAACTGCCAGAAGACCAACGTCAGAGTAGAAAATCATGAACAGCAATAGTAGATTAGTGGAAATTATATTCTCATTTCTAAAGAAAATTAAATCATGGGACCAGAAAATGAGTTTTACACCTTTTTTAAATCTACAATATAACCAACATAATGTTTACAGTAACTACAGATTATTGACTTTACAGAGTTAGTTGGTTAGCTCCATTAAACCTGCTCTTAAGCATTCGCATTCATATATCCTATGATGAATGGCAGGTAAAACCTCTGATGTTTCCAATGCATTCAGTTCCAAGAAACTATTCAACATTTACCAAAATAACTAATACATAGAAGATTAATACTGACTAATCACTATTTTCTTTTCTCAAGTTACAATAATTGAATAAGCATTCACAAAATCTAATGAAGCTCAAGCTACTGACTGTTGGTTTTTTGGCTCAAGTCCCACATCGGAAGTTTGTTGGAATTGAGAAGGGTAACCCTCCCTCTTTGGTAAACTTCACACTAAAATTCAACCATTCTACCTCTTCTAAAAGCTTAGTTTTTCTTCTCTCTCTTGTATTCTTCTAGTAATATATTTGTAGTGATGTCCAAAAACGTAAGCATAATTGGTCGAACCTCGTCAAATTTTGGTGTTCTCTTTATTTGTTTTTTCTGTTTTTTATTTATCATTGTCGAGCATCATTAAATTTGTTATTGGTAGAAAAATAGTCCGAATTTTCACAACAATTAGTATCAGAGGCATTGATTGCGATTTCTCTTAAAAATTTTAATATGCTTTGTGATTGCGGTTTTAACTGATCTTCCAACAACAACAACTAATTATTTGTTTTTTCTGTTTCTATTTATCATTGTCGAGCATCATTAAATTTGTTATTGGTAGAAAAATAGCCCGAATTTTTACAACAATTAGTATCAGAGGCATTGATTGCGATTTCTCTTGAAAATTTTAATATGCTTTGTGGTTGTGCTTTTAACTGATCTTCCAACAACAATAACAACTAAACATTTTCCCACTAGGTGAGGTCGGCTACATGGATTAAACGGCGCTACAATGGCCTATCATGAATGAGATCAATAGATAAGTTATTAACTATTAAATCATTCTTAATAGTTTCACTTATTATTTTCTTTGGTCTCCCTCTACCTCTAATAATTGGACTATTCTCCATCTGATCTACTTTTCTCACTAGGGCTTTTACAAGTTTTCTCCACACATGACCAAACCATCTTAAGCGAGATTCAACCATCTTTTCCACAATAAGTGCTACCCCAACCTTCTCTCTCTAATGCTCTCATTTCTAATCATATTTCTTCTAATGTGTCCACACACCCAGCACAACATTCTCATCTCTGCAACGTCGAGTTTATCCTCATGTTGCCTTTTCACCGCCCAACATTCAGTACCATACAATATAGCAAGTCATATAACCGTACGGTAAAATGTTCTTTTAACTTTGAACAACACTTTTTTATCACAAATGACACTCGAAATTTTCTTCTATTTCATCCATCCAGTTTGAATCATATGGTTTACGTCCTCCTTTACTTCGCCGTCATTTTGTATAATGGATTCAAAATATTTAAAACTTGTAACTTGTTTAAATATATAGTCTCCAAATTTTACGTCTACATTCGTATTTGTTCGTCTCTTACTAAAAATACATTCCATATATTTTGTTTTATTTCTACTTATACGAAAACCATGTGTTTTTAAAACTTGTCTCCATGACTCTAACTTCATATTTATTTCCTCTTTCGATTTACCAACTAAGACTATATCATAACTGATCTTCCACATTAGAAAAAAATTTTTGAGATTTTTTTTTGTAAGCTGGTGTTAAAATTGCTAATAATATATTGTCTAATTAAATGTATGTCTAGAAAAGTTCTATCTAAGAAAACTAATTTTTAAGTGGGACCATGTGACCTCTCCATTTTTTTCTGAAAATTTTCTTGGTGCATTTTTTTTCAAGCTAAATTATTATTGGTAATTTTTACACTTTAGAGCTAAAATGGCAGATGATAAAGAGCATATGCAGAAAACCACAGTTTCTACTGCATCAACTTCAACAGCTCCTTCGTCATCAATTTTGACGAGATTTACTGTGCCGAATGCATTTGCAGTAGAAATTTTTGACGGTACGGATTATTTCGGAATGTGGCAAGGTGAAGTTCTATATGCTCTTTTCCAATAAGGTCTAGACATTGCTATTGAAGAGGAGAAACTAAAAGAAATTGAAGAAAAAGAATGGAAGACTATCAATCAGTTGGCGTGTGGTACTATTCGATCGTGTCTTTCCAGAGAACAGAAATATTCATTCTCAAAATAAATTTCTGCAAATAAGCTGTGGAAGGCACTGGAGGAAAAATTCCTGAAGAAGAGCGGTCACAATAAGCTCTCTATGAAGAAAAAGTTGTTCCAATTTAGTTATCAACCGGTACCACCATGAACGATCATATTACTGCTTTTAATAAGGCAATAGCTGATTTGAGAAACCTTGATAAAACCTTCAAAGATGAAGATCTGGCATTAATGTTGCTGTTTTCACTTCCTGAAGAGTATGAATTTATAGAAGCTATGTTACTTCATAGGAAAGAGAAAGTTTCGCTCAGTGAAATATGTAGTACTCTATATAGTCATGAATTGAGAAAAAAAGACAGAGAGGAAAGTAAACAAACAGAGGTGGTTGCAGAAACACTGATAGTTAGAGGCAAACCACAAGGCCAAAAGAAAGGGAGAAGAGGAAAATCTCAGTCGAGAGACAGACCGAGTAAAGATGAATGTGCCTTTTGCAGATAAAAGAGATATTGGAAGAAAGATTGTCTGAAATTGAAAAATAAGGGTAAAGCTGAAAAAGAAAAAATTGTTATAGAATCATGTGCTGCTAAATACAGTGATAAAGATTCAGATCTTTCATTGGTTGCTACAACCTCCACAAGGCGATATGACAAGTAGTTGTTTGACTCAGCATGCAACCAACATATTTGTCATATCCGAGAGTGAATTTTTGAGTTTAAAGAAATAGACGATGGAGTTGTTTATATGGGCAACGACACATTTTGTGAAACAACTGGGATTGGGATTGGTTCAATTTACTTAAAGAACCATGATGGATCAATAGAGTTTTGACAGATGTCAAGTATGTACCTGACATGAAGAAAAATATCATCTCTTTAGGAGTCTTAGAATTCAAAGGATTAACTGTGACAATGCGAGATAGAATTTTGAAGATAGTCTCTGAAGCTCTGGTAATGTTGAAAGACAGCCAGAAGAATAATTTGTATTATTATAACGGTAATACAATTGTTGAGATAGCTATAGTTGCAACTCTAAATGGTGAAGGATCAGATGCAACTAAGTTATGGCACATGTGACTGGGGCACGCAGGTGAAAAATCCTTGCAAATTCTGGCGAAACAAAGATTATTAAAAGATGCGAAAACTTGTAAAATGAATTTCTGCGAGCATTGCGTGATGGAAAAGCAAAAAAGAGTGAAGTTTGGCACTGCAATCCATGATACCAAGAGTATTCTAGATTATGTTCACTCTGATGTGTGGGGTCCTTCTAAGACAACTTCTTTGGGAGGAAAACACTATTATGTTACTTTTGTTGATGATTTTTCTCGAAGAGTGTGGGTGTACACTATGAAGTCAAAAGATGAAGTGTTAGATTGTTTCTTTAAGTAGAAAAAGATAATTGAAACTCAGACTGGCAAAAAGATCAAATGGCTTAAAACAGACAATGGAGGTGAATATCGAAGTCATCCGTTCGACAAAATTTATCAAGATGAAGGTATCGTGAGACACTTTACAGTTCGAAATACACCACAACAGAACGGGGTGACTAAACGCATGAACCGAACATTGTTAGAGAAAGTTCGGTGTATGTTGTCTAATGCTAGGTTGGACAAACAATTTTGGACTAAGGTTGTGAGATATGCAAGCCATCTTGTTAATCGTTTACCATCAACTGCAATTAGTGGTAAAACACCTTTGGAGGTTTGGTTTGAAAAACCTGTTACTGATTATAATTCCTTACATGTGTTTGGTTCTGCTACATACTATCATGTGAAGGAATCGAAGTTGGATCCAAGAGCCAAGAAGGCACTCTTTGTGAGAATCACTACTGGTGTTAAAAGGATACCGCCTCTGGTGTTTTGAAACAAAAAAGATAATCTTTAGCAGGGATGTTACTTTTGATGAATCTGTCATGTTGAAGAAGGATGACATTCAACAGATCAATAGTGCTCCGCAGCAGGTGAAGTCTAAAAGGAGAATCGACCCAATTATGTATAAAAATAGAGAAACTCCTATGGCAGAAGAGAAGTCAATTGAAGAAGAGGTTCCAACCCAAGAACCTCCACAGCAACAAGAACCAATTGCATTAAGAAAGCCACAACGAATAAGACACAAACATGCTTGATTTAGTGATATGGTGGCTCATGCATGATGAAATTTCTACCACTTATCAAGAAGCAGTTTAAAGTTCCGAAAATGAAGAGTGGAGAAATGCTATGAATGAAGAGATGCAGTCTCTTCCTAAGAATTAGACAGGGAAGCTAGCAAGTCTACTGAAGGGAAAGAAGGCTATTAGATGCAAATGAATATATACAAAGAAAGAAGGATTTCTTGACAAGAAAAACATTCGCTACAAGACGAGATTAGTAGTTAAAGACTATGCTCAGATAAAAGAAATTGACTACAACAAAATTTTTTCTCCAGTGTTGAAACATTTGTCTATCAAAATCTTATTGGCCTTGGTAGTTCAATTAGATTTAAAACTAGTTCAACTTAATGTAAAAACTGTGTTTTTACATGGAGACTTGGAGGAGGAAATCTATATAAGTCAGTCGAAAGGGTTCAAAGTTGTTAAAAAAGAAAATATGGTATGTAAATTTGAAAAATCATTGTACGGATTGAAGCAATCTCCAAGACAGTGGTACAAGCGATTTGACAAGTTTATGTTGGGGCAGAAGTACACAAAAAGCAAATACGATTATTGTGTATATTTACGCAAACTACAAGATGGATCTTTTATCTATCTTCTTCTTTATGTTGATGATATATTGATAGTTTCAAGGAATTCAAGAAAAATTGACAAGCTGAAAGTTCAACTGAAGTAAGAATTTAAGATGAAAGATTTAGGAAAAATTAAGAAGATTCTCGGCATGGAGATAAACAGAGACAGACGATTGAGGCAACTTCGTCTAACTCAATTCTGAGAAAGGTGCTGCAACGTTTTGGGCATGAATAACAAGTCAAAACCTGTGAGTACTTCACTTGCTCCTCATATGAAACTTAGTGCTGATTTATCTCATAAGAATGATTCTGAACGAGAATATATGGCAAAAGTTCCTTATGCAAATATTGTTGGTAGTTTAATGTATGCTATGGTGTGTACGAAACCTAACATTTCACAGGCAGTTGGGGTTGTAAGTAGGTATATGCATGATACTGGTAAAGGATACTAGCAAGCTGTCAAATGGATTCTACGGTATATTCGGAACACCGTGGATGTTGGGTTGTTATTTGAGCGGGATAAAAAGATTGGTCAATATATAGTTGGATATTGTGATTCCAACTATACTGGTAATTTGGACAAATGAAGATCAACTACCGGTTATGTGTTTAAACTTGCAAAGACACCGGTTAATTAGAAGTATACTTTGCAGTCAACAGTTGCTTTATCTACTATAAAGGCAGAGTATATAGCTGTTACAGAGGCTGTTAAGGAGACTATTTGACTTCAAAGGTTGCTGAAAGACTTGAGAGTTGGTCAGAAGCACGTCAAGGTGCATTGTGACAGTCAGAGTGCTATTTGTTTAGCAAAGAACCACGTTTATCATGCACGCACGAAACATATAGACGTTCGATATCATTTTGCAAGGAAGATTCTGGAAGAAGGTGAAATACTACTTCAGAAGATCCAGACAACTGAAAATCCTGCAAATATGATGACTAAGATAGTGACACCGATCAAGTTTCTACACTGTATGAATTTGATCAATATTGTAAAGATTGCAGATGGGTAGCACCTTAGATGCATTTGAAGACACTACTAGAGATAGCATTATTGTGAGAAAAAATTTTGTAAATTTTGTTTGGGACTTTATTCGCCATGGTGGAGATTTGTTAGTTTTTTGGCTCAAGTCCCACGTCGGAAGTTTGTTGGAATTGGGAAGGGTCCTTAGCCTATCAAAAGAACCCTCCCCCTTTGGTAAACTTCACACCAAAATTATTGTCAAAAATCGGACTATTTTTCTACCAATAACAAATTTAATGATGCCCGACAATGATAAATAAGAAACAGAAAAAACAAATAAAGAGAACACCAAAATTTGACCAGATTCAGTCAATTATGCCTACGTCCTCGGACACCACTACAAATATATTACTGAAAGAATACAAAAAAGAGAAAAAAAACTAAACCTTTAGAAGAGATAGAGGGTTTGAGTTTTTGGTGTGAAGTTTACCAAAGGGAGAGGGTTTCTTTTATAGGCTAAGGACCCTTCCCAATTCCAACAAACTTTCGATATGGGGCTTGAGCCAAAAAACCAATAAAATGTATCGTTGTCCATATAAACAACTCCACCGTCTATTTCTTTAAACTCAAGGAACAACTTCCGGATATGACAAATATGTTGGTTGCATGCTGAGTCAAACAACCATTTGTCATATCGCCTTGTGGAGGTTGTAGCAATCAGTGAAAGATCTGAATTTTTATTACTGTATTCAACAGCACATGATTCTGCAACAGCTTTACCTTTTTCAACTTTGCCCTCATTTTTCAATTTCGAACAATCTTTCTTCCAGTGCCCCTTTTCTCTGCAAAAGGCACATTCATCTTTACTCAGTCTGCCTCTCGACTGAGATTTTTCTCTTCTCCTTTTCTTTTGGCCTTGTGATCTACCTCTAGCTACTAGTGCTTCTGCAATCACCTCTACTTGCTTGCTTTCCTCTCTGTCTTTTTTTCTCAATTCAGGACTATATAGAGTACTACATACTTTACTGAGGGAAACTTTCTCTTTCCCATAAAGTAACATAGCTTCTATAAATTCATACTCTTCAAGAAGTGAAAACAACAACATCAATGCCAGATCTCCATCTTTGAAGATTTCATCAAAATTTCTCAAATCAGATACTGTCTTGTTAAAAGCAGTAATATGATCGTTCATGGTGGTACTCAATTGATAACTAAATCGAAACAACTTCTTCATAAAGAGCTTATTGTGACCGCTCTTCTTCAAAAAAATTTTCTCTAGTACCTTCCACAGCTTACTTGCAAAAATTTCTTTTGAGAATGAATATTTCTGTTCTCTGAAAAGACATGATCGAATAGAACCACACGCCAACCGATTGATGATCTTCCATTATTTTTTTCAATTTCTTATAGTTTCTCCTCTTCAATAACAACGTCTAGACCTTGTTGGAAAAAAGTATCTAGAATTTCACCTTGCCACATTCTGAAATGACCCATACCGACAAAAATTTCCACTGCAAATCTTGCATTTGGCACAACAAATTTCGTCAAAATTGACGACAAAGGAGCTGTCGAAGTTGATGCAATGGAAACTGTAGCTTTCTGAATCTACTCCTTATCATCTGTCATTTTAGCTTTGAAGTGTAAAAATTACCAATAATAATTTAGCCTGAAAAAATAAACCAGAAAAATTCTCAGAAAAAACTGGAAGGGTCACATGGTCCCACTTAAAAATCAGTTTCCTTCGACAGAACTGTTTTAGACATGCACTTAATTAGACAATATATTACTAGCAATTTTAACACCAGCTTACAAAAAAAATCTCAAGAAATTTTTTCTGATGTAGAAGATCAGTTAAAACCGCAACCACAGAGTATACTAAAATTTTCAAGAAAAATCGCAACCAATGCATCTGATACCAATTGTTGTGAAAATTCAGGCTATTTTTCTACTAATAAAAAATTTAATAATGTCCGACAATGATAAATAAGAAGCAGAAAAAATAAATAAAGAGAACACCAAAATTTGACCAAGTTCGACCAATTATGCCTACGTCTCCAGACATCACTACAAATATATTACTGAAAGAATACAAAAAAAAAAAAAAAAAACTAAGCATTTAGAAGAAATAGAAGGCTTGAGTTTTTGGTGTGAAATTTACCAAAGGGGGAGGGTTCTTTTGATAGGCCAAGGACCCTTCCCAATTCCAACAAACTTCCGATGTGGGACTAGAGCTAAAAAAACCAACAAATCTCCACCTTGGCAAATAAAGTCTCAAACAAAATTTACAAAATCTTCTCTCACAATAATGTTATATCTAGTAGTGTCTTCAAATGCACCTAAAGTACTACTTATATACGATTTTTACAATATTAATCAAATTCATACAATGTTGAAACTTCATCGATGTCACTATTTTGATCATCATATCTGCAGGATTTTCAACTGTCTGGATCTTCTGAAATAGTATTTCACTTTCTTTCAGAATCTCCCTTATGCTTCGTGCGTGCGTGATAAACTTGGTTATTTGCTAAACAAATAGCACTCTGACTGTCACAATACACCTTGACGTGCTTCTAACCACCTCCCAAGTCTTTCAGCAACCTTTAAAGCCAAATAGCCTCCTTAACAACCTCTGTAACAGCTATATACTCTGTCTTTATAGTAGATAAAGCAACTGTTGGAATTACAATATCCAACTACATATTGACAAATCTTTTTATCCTGCTCAAATAACAACCCAACATCTACAGTGTTCTAAATATACCGTAGAATCCATTTGACAGTTTGTCAGTGTCCTTTACCAGGATCATGCATATACCTACTCACAACCCCAACTGCCTGTGAAATGTCAGGTCTCGTACACACCATACATCAAGCTACCAACAACATTTGCATAAGAAACTTTTGTCATATATTTTCGTTCAGAATCATTCTTAGAAGATAAATCAGCACTAAGTTTTATATCAGGAGCAAACGGTGTACTCACAGGTTTTGACTTGTCATTCATGCCAAAACGTTGCAGCACCTTTCTCAAATATTGTTTATGAGTTAGACGAAATTGCCCCAATTGCCTGTCTCTGTTTATCTCCATGCCGAGAATTTTTTTAGTTTCTCTTAAATCTTTCATGTCAAATTATTGCTTCAGTTGAACTTTCAGCTTGTCAATTTTTCCTGAATTTCTTGAAACTATCAACATATCATCAACATAAAGAAAAAGATAGATAAAAGATCCATCTTGTAGTTTGCGTAAATACACACAATGATCATATTTGCTTCTTGTGTACTTCTGTCCCAACATAAACTTGTCAAATCGCTTATACCACTGTCTTGGAGATTACTTCAATCTGTACAATGATTTTTCAAGTTTACATACCATATTTTTTTTTTCAGCAACTTTGAACCCTTCCGACTTAGTCATATAGATTTCTTCCTCCAAGTCTCCATGTAAAAACACAATTTTTACATCAAGTTGAACTAATTCCAAATCCAATTGAATTACCAAGGCCAATAAGATTTTGATGGACGAATGTTTCACTACTGGAGAAAAAACTGTTGTAGTCAATTCCCTCCATCTGAGCATAGCCTTTAGCTATCAATCTCGCCTTGTACCGAATGCTTTTCTTGTTAGGAAATCCTTCTTTCTTTGCATATATCTATTTGCATCTAATAGCCTTCTTTCCCTTCGGCAGACTTGCTAACTTCCATGTTTGATTCTTAGGAAGAGACTGCATCTCTTTATTCATAGCATTCCTCCACTCTTCATCTTCAGAACTTTGAACTGCTTCTTGATAAGTGGTAAGAATTTCTCACTATTATAGATGCATGAGCCACCATATCACTAAATCGAGCAGATTTGTGTCTTACTCGTTGCGGCTTTCTTAATACAATTGGTTCTTGTTGTTATGGAGGTTCTTGGGTTGGAACCTCTTCTTCATTTGACTCCTCTTCTACCATAGGAGTTTCTCCATCTCTATACATAACTGAGTCGATTCTCCTTTCAAACTCCACCTGCTGCGGAACACTATTGATCTGTTGAATGTCATCCTTCTTCAACATGACAGATTCATCAAAAGTAACATCCCTGCTAAAGATTATCTTTTTTGTTTCAAAACACCAGAGGCGGTATCCTTTTAACACCAGTAGTGATTCTCATAAAGAGTGCCTTCTTGGCTCTCGGATCCAACTTCGATTCCTTCACATGATAGTATGCAGCGGAACCAAACACACGTAAGAAATCATAATCAGTAACAAGTTTTCCAGACCAAACCTTCAAAAGTGTATTACCACCAATTGCAATTGATGGTAAACGATTAACAAGATGACTTGCATATCTCAAAGTCTCAGCCCAAAATTGTCTACCCAACCTAGCATTGGACAACATACACCAAACTTTCTCCAACAATATTCGGTTCATGCGTTCAGCCACCCCGTTCTATTGTGGTGTATTTCGAACTGTAAAGTGTTTCACGATACCTTCATCTTGACAAATTTTGTCGAACGGATCACTTCGATTTTCATCTCCATTGTCTGTTCTAAGCCGTTTGATCTTTTTGACAGTCTGAGTTTCAATCATCTTTTTTTACTTAAATAAACAATCTAACACTTCATCTTTTGACTTCATAGTGTACACCCACACTCTTCGAGAGAAGTCATCAACAAAAGTAACATAATAGTGTTTTCCTCTCAAAGAAACTATCTTGGAAGGACCCACACATCACAATGAACATAATCCAAAATACCCTTGGTATCATGGATTGCAGTGCCAAACTTCACTCTTTTTTGCTTTCCCATCACGCAATGCTCGTAGAAATTCAGCTTACAGGTTTTCGCATCTTTCAATAATCCTTGCTTCACCAGAATTTACAAAGATTTTTAACCTGCGTGCTCCAATCGCATGTACCACAACTTAGTTGCATCTGACCCTTCACCATTTAGAGTTGCAATTGCAACTGTCCCCACAATTGTATTACCGTCATAGTAATACAAATTATTCTTCCAGCTGTCTTTTAACATCACCAGAACTCCAGAGACTATCTTCAAAACTTCATCTCACATTGTCACAGTTAATCCTTTGGATTCTAAGACTCCCAAAGAGATGAGATTCTTCTTCATGTCAGGTACATACCTGACCTCTGTCAAAACTTTATTAATCCATCACGGTTCTTTAAGTAAATTGAACAAATCCCAGTTGTTTCACAAAATGTATTGTTGTCCATGTAAACAACTCCACCATCTATTTCTTTAAACTCAAGGATGACAAATATGTTAATTGCATGCTGAGTCAAACAATCACTTGTCAAATCACCTTGTGGAGGTTGTAACAACCAGTGAAAGATCTAAATCTTCATCACTGTATTCAGCAGCACATGATTTTATCACAGTTTTGTCTTTTTTAGCTTTTCCCTTATTTTTCAATTTCGGACAATCTTTCTTTCAGTAACCCTTTTCTCTACAAAAGGCACATTCATCTTTACTCGATCTGCCTCTCGACTGAGATTTTCCTCCCTTGTGGTCTGTCTCTAACTACCAGTGTTTCTGCAACCACCTCTGCTTGCTTGCTTTCCTCTCTGTCTTTTTTTCTCAATTCATGACTATATAGAGTACTACATACTTTACTAAGGAAAACTTTCTCTTTCCCATGAAGTAACATAACTTCTATAAATTCATACTCTCCAGGAAGTAAAAACAACAACATCAATGCCAGATCTTCATCTTTGAAGGTTTCATCAAGGTTTCTCAAATTAGTTACTACCTTATTAAAAGCAGTAATATGATCGTTCATGATGGTACCCGGTTGATAACTAAACTGGAACAACTTCTTCTTTATAAAGAGCTTATTGTGACCGCTCTTCTTCAAGAATTTCTCCTCCAGTGCCTTCTACAGCTTACTTGCAGAAATTAGTTACTGCCTTATTAAAAGCAGTAATATGATCGTTCATGATGGTACCCGGTTGATAACTAAACTGCAACAACTTCTTCTTTATAAAGAGCTTATTGTGACCGCTCTTCTTCAAGAATTTCTCCTCCAGTGCCTTCTACAGCTTACTTGCAGAAATTTCTTTGGAGAATGAATAATTCTGCTATCTAAAAAGACATGATTGAATAGTACCACACGCCAACCGATTGATGATTTTCTATTTTTTTTCTCCAATTTCTTTTGATTTCTCCTCTTCAACAATGTCTAAACCTTGCTGGAAAAGAGCATTTAGAACTTCACCTTGCCACATTCCAAAAAGACCTGTACCGTCAAAAATTTTCACCTCAAATCTTGCATTTGGCAAAGCAAATCTCGTCAAAATTGACGACGAAAGAACTGTCGAAGTTGATTAAGTGAAAACTGTGGCTTTCTAAATCTGCTTCTTATCATCTGTTATTTTAGCTCTGAAGTGTAAAAATTACCAATAATAATTTAGACTGAAAAAAATACACTAGGAAAATTTTCAAGAAAAACTAGAGGAGTCACACGGTTCCACTTAAAAACTAATTTCTTTAGATAGAACTTTCCTAGACATGCACTTAATTAGACAATATATTACTAGCAATTTTAACAATAGCTTACAAAAAAAAATCTCAAAAAATTTTGTCTAATGTTTCTCAATTAAAACCGCAACCACAGAGCATATTAAAATTTTCAAGAGAAATCGCAACTAGGCTCTAATACCAATTGTTGTGAAAATTCGAGCTATTTTTTTACCAATAACAAATTTAATGATGCTCGACAATGATAAATAAAAAACAGAAAAAACAAATAAAGAGAACACTAGAATTTGACGAGATTCGGTCAATTATGCCTACGTTTTCGGATACCACTACAAATATATTACTGAAAGAATACAAAAGAGAGAAGAAAAACTAAACATTTAGAAGAGATAGAAGGCTTGAGTTTTTGATGTGAAGTTTACCAAAGGGTGTGAAAATTCAGGCTATTTTTCACAACACTAACATCAATGGATCAATAAATCACAATGTAAAATGTTCACCAATATAATATTAGTATATAAAATCAGATAGATATATGGCTCCACTTGGATAAGGTGTTAAAATTTGAGCTTACATGTTAAGTCCATTTCAAAATAGTTAGCCTGTTAATGGCACAGCATATACATAAAATCAGCATTCATACATGCAGCTTTTCCTTCTTTTCTTTCTGCCCTATAACATGCTTCAAATGGTACTACCCCAATTTCAATCACATAAGTGAAAGTTTTCCACTATCACCACCTCTTCATACTAGTGAAGATTAGATGCATGCTTTTCAGTCTCTATTGATCATAAATTTTTCTTAGGAAACCTTTACCTTTTCTTTTTAGTCTGAGTAAATGTTTTCAATTGTATTTCACACTTACTAAGTCAAGTGTTAATTTATTTACTTCATTTTCTACAACAATATGATTTAATCCTATGTTAATCTATAGAAGCAGCCTGATACAAGAGAAATGCCTTAGAGAATAATCATCTCTAAAAGTTAAGCTGTTGAAGTGAGGGCGCCTAAGGCCTTATAGACCCCCCCCACCTAGTGGTATTTTAGTCAACATGAGATTTTGCCGATAGTCACTTGATAATCACCCTCACCGTTGCACAATTCACATCATTCGTCCACTCTTTTTGGTTTGCACGTCATGAGTTACACCACGAACTACCCCACGATGTAATTTTTTTTATAACCTACCTCGATCACTACTGACTTTTTTTTTAAGATCTACATCAGTCGGCGATCTGGCCAACCCACACCAACCAGACGAACCAAGACTCTGATACCAATTGATACGAAAAAAATGACTTAGGGAGTAATTATCTCCAAAAGTCAGGCTGATGGAGTGAAAGTGCCTAAAGCCTTATAAACCCCCCCACCACCTAGTGTTATTCTAGTCAATGTGAGACTTTGTCGATAATCACTCAATAATTACTCTCACCATTGTACAGTTTACATCACAGCTGAATATAAAAATACTCCTAACCTAAGTACTCATTAGATGATCTTAAGTTCTTAATAGTACTTTTATATACTTGAAGCTTAACAAACAGATATTGAGCCAGATTGGAAGGTTAGTGTTTTAGCTTCTTGCCTTCTCATGTCTCCTATTTTTCCCATATTTTGGTCTGCAAAGGATATGCTGTCTTCCTTTTTGTTTTTTCCCCCTTTATTCTGGTATGGAATTCTTTCTTTTAATCCAAACAAAAGAAAAACTAGATACATAACAGATACAGGAACAAGCTAACATGTGTGCACAGACTCCTTTGTCTTGACCCACAATATATTGTATTCTGAGGTTTTTTTTTCCCTCCCTAACTTAGCTGTCCTATTTTCTCAACAAGATGCATCAGCCAGATCCAAGAGATCTAATGCATAGAAGTTATAAAGCTGTAATACACACTGGTTGGCCTTCATGTTCCCACATACCAAATGTCTACCTCAAATTTCAACCCATGGGCTTTTCCTGTTTCATGTGATTTTAATTGTTATTGCCCCTTCATCACATCACTTCAGCCTATAGACAGTTTCCTCTGGAGGATAGAAAACATCCATGATTCAGAATCTTAGAGCCACCCCCATTAACAGTAGAAAACATTTCTAGTACTTTTTCATATCCTTGTGCCAAATTTTCATATTAGAGCTGTAGACTTCATACACAGTTTCATAAGTCATTTGATTTTACATTCATCTGAGAGAATCTTATGCAAATCAAATGTTATAAACTTCGATGTGTTACTTTAGTGACTGATACTTGCAACTAAAAGGCAAATGCTGCCACACACTTGAGAATTGATTGGTATATGATTTAGTTCTCACTTATCAAAGTAAACATGATAGTGAGCTCAAAAGAAGGCATTCAACATTGTTGGCTCCATATGTGCAGCTAATCTTACAGAAAGAATGTCCTCTAAATCATTGCATAATATCTTCCCCAACTGATGCATGTTACCAAGACCCTATGCCACTCATGAGTCATGACATTGATGTTTATACACAAAGCTAGCATTACCTTTAGCTTTAGCTGGGCTAAACTACTTTCTTTTCTAAAAGGACTACTTGAGTTGGACAATTTTCAAAATCATGTCCAAAATCTTCCAAGATACCAGAACCATAGTACTGCATGGTCCAGAAGCTGTTTGTTCAGAGACAAATTTATGAAATTAGCACAAAAAGGGAATATGTTTTTCTTCCTCTAGAATTGTAATTACTGATTGCTTCTTAATCTAAATATAGGTTCCGATTAAAAAACAAAAGTGTGATAATTGAAAAATTGGCAAACCTCCATAATCTTTATTTTCTGACTCAATATTATTATCTGGCTGAACTGATAAGATGCCAGGCACGCCTGCAACACAAGAAGCATATATCAAATATGGCAATTGCTTTGATAGTTTGATACAAAGGTTAAAGTTTCACAAGTCTAACCAGCTAGCTCTCGTGCACAATCCTCATCAAGTTCACAACAAAAGCCAAAGTTGGTTTTCCAGGAAACATGGTATATACACATTTGTGCATCCTTCTCGCTGCAGGGATTATTGTCATTTGCTTTCAGGTAACAGAGAAAGGTGATTAATGAAGCAAAAACCAGTAGAGCTCAAATATGTCACTTACTTTCCCATGACTTTGGTCAGTATTTGAGCATAATAATCCACAATTTGGGCCTTTGTAACAACCCCAACCCCAGGTTTATCCATTCTAACAAGCCAGTGCTTTGAATTCCCTGCAGGAAACAAGAAAGTGGCTCCAGTTTGTAGTTTTGACAAATCATCTGCCTGCCCATTTGGTGACCTATAATCCTTTTCTAAAGAGTTGAAATCTGGATCCGGCTTAACTGATGCAACCCCGGGTAAACCTACAAAAAAATGTGCAAAAGAATTAAATTCATTTCGAGTTTTCAACAATATCATCTACGGCAACACCTACAAACCAAAAGTTCAAACTCCATTCTGTGTAAACCATAAAACATAATAGAAAAAAGCATATTTGAATGAACTTATTCTAACATGATTCTATCGTCAAGGAACCAAGTTAATCAGACAGCAATTAATAAGCTATAACTTACGGGCGAGCTGGGAGGAAGCTTCTTCATCAATGTCACAACAAAAACCGAAGTGAGTATTCCAAAAAGCATCATATATACACATTTGAGCGTCTTTCTCACTGCTGGAACCAAATTTATAGTACTTTTAGAGGAAAAAATTAAGCAAAAATATCGTTTTGATAGTTGAAACAAAGACCCATTATGCATTTACCTGCCAAGAACTATTTGCAGAGTTCTAACATAATAATCAATTACTTCTGGCTTCGAATTGACCCCTTTTGGAGGCTTCTCCATGGTTACTATCCAATGGCGGTTCTCAGTTGTAGAAGAAGTGAAGGAGGTGTATGTAGTTGCTGAAGTTGCCTCTATCCTCGAACAGAAACAGATAGAAGAGCTGAAAGAAGAAGAAGAAAGATTGAAATGCCTTCTTCTGTTGGAAGAGTTGGGTAGTTTGAGGTTTATGGGAAGGTGGTGAATTGGGGTTCTTTGAGTTTTGACAATGGAAAAGGTTTTACATTTGTTGAAAGTGGGTGAAATCGACAGAACCTCCATGTCTGGTTTAGCTCAAAACTCTCCTTCTCCTCTATGGTTTCTTCAACCTAAGGTTTCTGACTCTGCTTCAAAGTTTCTATCTTCTCAGCAGTGTTGCAACTTCAAGCAATAATCCAACTCCTACTTGTTCAAGTCGGAAATAGGCTAAGCTCCCTCTTGTTCCTAATCTTCCGTCTCCGGGCAGGAAGTTTCAATGGTAAGACAAAGGTAGTGGTTGGTGGCAAAACAAAGAAATACGAAAAAAGGAAATTAGAAATAGAATGAGATATTATAAAAAAAAATTATATTTGGTATATTATGAAAAGAAATAAAATTTGTATTGTTTTTTTTTTATGTTTATTATATTTTAATAACGTAAAAATAGAATGAAAATATGATAAAAAGATAAAAATATCTTTGAAATATAAAAAATAATAAAATAATATTATTTAACTTTAAAAAATTATTTAAAAATAATATAAATATAAAAATAATTAATAATATTTTATTTTTATTAAAAATATTAATAAAATTGAGAAATAATTTAAATAATATTTTTTATTTTATTTATCAATAATAAACAACTTATAATTTGTAAAAAAAATAAAACGAAATTGTGTTTTTTATTCTTTCTCTTAATTTTTAAATATTTTGATAATTGTGTTTTTAATTATTTATTATTTGTGAATTTTTTATAGAAAATACTTCAACGAATCACAAAAAATTATGTACAAATTTTTTATGATTTATTTTTTATTTTTAAAAAAAATACTTATGATACTTAATTAATGAAAAATATTTTAATTTTTTAAAAATAAATAAATTTTGATTATACATGATAACACAAAAAAATTATTATATTTTTTAAATCCTTTTGTATGAATTGTAAATAAATATTATTCATATAAAAAAATAGATATAGTAGACAATTTGCTGATTTAATATAATATAACTGACCACGTCTATTTTAGTACAAGAAAATAACATAATTTACAAATAATTTGTCCCATCATCCATAAACAATACTAAAATAGTCAAACACAAAAGTTGAACAACTAGTAAACAACAGAAATAATTAGCAATCACATATAACAAATATCATCAACAGATTATGTCGTAGATCCACTCTCTCTTTTCTTCGTCTGGTATAGATGAAAATTCAATCAATAAGCTATCATTTTGTGATATAGTTAAGGAAGTCCACAGATAAAAAGGATGATAAGAAGGAGAAAAAAAAATATTTAATATATTTAAAAAAATATTTGATAATTTAAAACATTACCATATTTCATTTAGTTAATTATAACCCTAGTTTCTCCTACGGAATTATAGATATTAATAATTATTATAAATTAAATAAAATTACCAATAAATACCAACATTCTTTCAAAAAAATTTCATCAATAAGTACCACATTCTTTTAAGACTCCATAAATTCTATAAAACTACCAATAGTTATACAACTTTAAAAATAAAAATGTTAGCACCAAAGCTATCATAGTATTTAAATAATTATGTTAGAAGAAATTGTTCAATTATAATTCAAATAATAAGAAAATTTAATTACAAAGAGTTTTTATAATATTAAAAATTTTAATTTACAAAAATATAAAAATATTTTTAATAATATAATTAAAATCAATTATATAACTAAAGAGTGCAGTGATACTCGTGTTAAGTGAAAAAAAATTATTAAAAAAATTAATTTTTAAAAAACTCCAACTATTTCACTATATATATAATGCAATACGAATTTTTTTATCATTTAATGTTTAATTAATATATTAAAATAAAAAATTTCACTATATGATAGTTGAGATTTGTCGTTATTTTCCATATAATTAAAAAAAATCATTTTATATTTTCAGAAATACCATATTTTGTGTAATTAATAATATATAATTATTTATTATTATTCTTCCTATATATTTTGTATAATTGTATTTTTTTGAATATAAAGGTTTTTGAGAGAAAGAGAATATTCCGACTCCACCGAAATTTGGTTCATAAAAATTTTATTTTTTTAAACATGTAACAATTTATTTTTAATATATTTGAATATAATAAATATAAAAAATTTAAAATTTATGTATTATATATGACTTAAATAATATAAAAATAAATTTTTATATCATGCTCAAATTTGTTAATATAAATTCTTATTTACAAAAAAAAAATTAAATATATATAGATATTCCAAATGCCACTTTGAAGACAGTCTAATTTTACAGCGATCACTTGAATAAAATAAAAAGAAAGCTATGATCGTATTTGAATAATTTTATAAAAAAATTTCAAACTCTTTCAATGTAAGTTGCTTTTTTTTAATTTAATTTTTATTTAATATATTAAAATAAAAATTTCTGATAGTAAGTAGAGATCTATTATTATATTTCATGTAATTAAAAAATTTTATTTGATGTTTTCAGAAACCTAATTATCTGTCATTATACTTCGTATTTATCCCAAATTAAAATTGGGCAGTATTGTATATATTGTATTTGTCTGAAGAACCGTAGAGAATTACAGATATAAAAGCTCCTCTTAATGCGAGGACACGTGGGAGAGAATAACTCGCGCACACCATTCTCAGGAACCTCCCTCGTCGTCAAACCCTATCTCTCTCATCTCTGATCACTCTCGCCCCCCTAACCCTATCCCTAAACGAAGCTCCTCATGAAATCCGCTCTCCAGAATTCTATGGTTTCGTTGTGTTTCGGGGATTCAGGCACGGAAATTCTTTGATACATCGTTTGAATCCCTAACCCTAGAAAAATTCTGTTTGTTTGCTAATTTTCATGGAGGGCTCTGTGGAGGATCTCGGAGCCCCGGAGTCATGGGAGGTCGCCGATTTGGATGAGTCCATGAGCCGCTTGATGCTCTCCTCCAACAAAGACTCCAAGCCCCAGGAACTTGCTGACGCTTCATCTTCGTCAGCTGCATCCGGGTCCTCGACTTCGTCGTCTTCTTCTTCATCATCGTCCTCTTCCTCGCCTCCTTATGCCATTGGAGAGAAGATTTCGGAGGATGTCATCAACCAGGTTGATCAGTTCCTTCGCGAAGCTATTCAGAACCCTCGCGAACGGCTATCAAGTACGTTTTGTTTATATATGCACCTGGGTTATATGGCTATATAATAAATCTATGCACCCGTATGTAATTGTTGAAGAAACACACACACACACACACACACACACACATATATATGCGTATGCATACGAATTCGGGTAGCTTTATATTTTTGTGTACAGGCGTGACGTGAAATTTCTTGGACTAATGTGAATGGCGTTTTCATGGAATGGTATATTTTCGAGGCGAATTAGTGCTATATTGCTGCATGTTGACTGTGATTCAGGATTTTTAGTACTATGTATATTTGTTGGTGAGACCATTTTGTTTGTGAGAATATTACTGTCTTGCTCATTTAGAATTTAGTGAGATTGTGCTGGTGTCTGTTTTCTTGGGACTTTGTATGATTTCCTTTCAAATTTAATCTTTTGAAGTGTAGGAGCGACTTCCCCCTGCGGTAAGGGTAATCTAAAAAGTTTTGCTTATTCAAAACCTGACAGTTGAATGCTCAGTGGTTCTTCTTCTGACTCATTATCTATTCTGGTATATTGGTTCTTCTGTACCTTGTTTTTGCTGCTATTGTTGATCGTTGATGCTTTTCTAATGACTTTGTTATGCACTTGTGAAACCAGTATCTGCATGTTATTTATTTCAGATCTAATGATGTTATATATTTGAATAATGTCTGTCTAATCTGATTAAATTCTTTAATTTGATTTATCCAGTTTTGAGGATGGAGCAAGATGTTGAGAAGTTTATTCGGGATCCTAATCAACAGCAGCTTGAATTTCAGCAGCTGCCAACTTCCTATTTACGGTTGGCTGCACACCGGGTGGCCCAGCATTATTCTCTGCAGTCAATGGTTTTGCTGGATAATAGTTTACCAGATGGGTCTGGTTCCAGAATTATTGTCCGCAAGACTTCTGAATGCCGGCTTCCTCTTGTTCGTCTTGCAGACATCCCTGTAAAACTACCATCAGAAGACAGTGCGGTTATGAAGGTTGCAATTAAACAGAGGCCGCAGAAGCGTTCACAGGTTATTAGCAATGCAAATTCAAACTCTGTAAAGGGTAACAACTCTAAAAGTGTGGAGGAAAGGAAAGAGGAGTATAACAGGGCCCGTGCTAGGATATTTAATTCAAGCAATAATGGTGGTGGTGTGATTATGAAGCCTGAATGTGAATCAAGGCATCAGGATAACTCTATGCATGGTTCCTTGGGGATTTCTAGGGTGGAAGATAAATCTCCTCCTCCTGTATC
Organism: Gleditsia sinensis; assembly: GCA_037074535.1. NCBI lineage: Eukaryota > Viridiplantae > Streptophyta > Magnoliopsida > Fabales > Fabaceae > Gleditsia > Gleditsia sinensis. The sequence continues at coordinate 22,317,103 of CM073474.1, read as the reverse complement.
TGATGTCAGTTTTGGAAGGGGTTTGGTTGAGTCTTCAACAAATAGCATTAGGGCTAGAAGTAGGACAGCAGAGAAGGAGCCAATTGGTAGGTACAAACAAGGTAGTAGGGTGGCTATTTTCCGGGACCGTGAGATTGATCGTAAGGATCCTGATTATGACAGGAGCTATGATAGGTATGTGTCCCTCTTGCCAATCATTTATTGTATCATATAGTTGTTTGCTGGCATTATTTTTTACCTTGATTTTCTGTTCTCTCTTCCAAAATAAAGTATTTGGACTCTGGGACATGAATAATTTGATGCTGTTACCTTCGAATCGATATGAAGGCATTGATTTTCCTGGGTTTCCTAAAGAGATCATGCTTTGTGTTCATGAACTTCTTGACCTATGGTGTCAAGCCATCTGAATATATGCTGTTAGTCTAGTCTAGTTTATGTAGTCTCTGGTTACTAGTTAATCAGCCACAAATTATGCAGTGAAGGTTTTTTTTTTTTTGGTTGGACAATCATCAAATCCCTATATCATCGCTTCCTAGTCTTGTTTTAGAAGCTTCGATAATGCACTTGGACATGTGTTGGATATCTTATACATCTTCCATGCACATTTTCAGGAGATTTCTAGCGCCTTTGACATAGTTACTGAAGACTTTATATGATGTACTTGTTTCTATGAAGAAGATATAATTAAATGTGTGATGCATGATGGGAAGACAAAGATTTTATTTATTATATTATTTTGACAGGTTTTATTATTTGATATAATTGTGAATTTTTAATCAAGTAATTGTGGTACTTCAAGGATTAGTTGTTACCTACAATAAAGGCGTTTGAGACTAATTGTTATCCCATTAGTATTAGGACTAGTTTGTCATATTATTTTATTAAGATTAAGATTAAGATTTCTATTTCAGTATTCTAGTAGGATTAGGATTTATTATTTCTAATTCCTATATGTATGGTTTTACATGAATAAAAGCTACCATTTCATTATTGATTAAATTAATTTGAGAAATTTTTATCTCTCTTCTTGTTTGCCTTTCGAACTAGTGATGTGATTAGTAGAATGTTTCAGTTTTCTTAGGATGTTTGTAAGTTTATTTTAAACATAGGATGATTATGTGATGGTTATAAGAGTGTGCGGTTCAATGCTGCCTAAAACGTGTGGATACATGTATAACTGATCTGATGTTGGGTCTTTCTGGATCAGAATGATTTGCAGTTTTATGTGCTGGAAATTTATTTAGGTTAGGGTTATTGAAATTGTTCTATCAACAGATGCCAAAATAAAACAATGTACAAGGTTATTGAGATATGGAAGATAGAGTACAACTTTAGGAGTAAACTATTTTAAATAGAATAAGCTGGAAATCAGATTAAAGTACCAAGTCTGTACATGGAGAAAGACAGTTACAATAGTATTAGTGCATAACTTCAAGCAGCCTCATGGTATAAAGCAGTAGAAAACACAAATTTTCTTGACCATTGACATTACATGCATACCTTTTTGAGTGGAATTAAAACAAATCCAGGATAATAATAAACATTGAAACATAAATTTTTCCCCTCTAATTAAACTTACAGAGCCATGACTTACGTCACGATTAAATTATATTTTAACTTTCAAGATTTCTTTTGAGAACACTTGGAAGCTACTAATCTGGAAGTTGTTAAGTGCTCTATGTTTGGTTTAACTAGATGATTTTGTTGTAACTTGTATTCAGGTATATGCAAAGATTTGATCCTGGGTTTGGGTTCACTGGAGGGTCATACACAATGCAGCCAATGTATACACCTGTGTTGAATTACAACACTGAGTTTCCACAGCTTGGATCCCCTCAACTTTCTACTGAACACCAACCACGGCCTCTTCCTCAGCATCTACCTGGGCCATGGGCTGCAGCATCAACACCTGCTGGAATTGGGTATGGACATCCAGAGGCTATGATGTCCCCATTCAATCCTAATCAAGTTGGTGCACACTCCTCATCAACCATGTACTTGCATTCATCTCAGTATCCATGTCAGCGTCCTGGAATGCCTTTTATTCATCATGAACATGTTCACCAACCCTTTTCACAGGTATGCAACCCCCAAGGCCTGTAACTTGTGATTGGTTATATCTTACTAAATGTTTTGGCCAAGTGCATAACTTCCCATGTCATTGTTTTTATGTATAACCCTAAGTGTCTTATGTACTACTTATATGAGCAATGTTACAGTAAAACTGTAAAGCTTTGTTTAAGAAGCTGAGGGATTTGTAGTCTGATGGTGATGACAATGGAGAGAAGTACCTTTATGTTTTTCTAGTTATTTTGCATTTAATTGTCTTTTTTTTTCTTCATATGATATTTTTATTATATATAGTTTCTTGAGAAAACCATAATACTCTTTCATTATAGGAACGTGTTTCCTTGCTTTCAACAAAGTTATTCCAATTTTTAGACAGCTTCCCTTTTACATGTGAACATTATTGCTGTTAATAAATCTAATTTACCTTAAGTAAATCTGGGTTGAAAATTTTTTCTACCTTGAAGCTGTAGAAAAAAAAAAAGAGGTAGAGGAAGGCTAAAGAAAATAATTGGTGAAACTATTAAAAAAGATTTAACAATTAACCATATATCTCTTGACTTCATTCATAATAGATTACTGTGGCAGCGTTTAATTCCGACCCTACCCAGTATGAAAAGACTTGGTTGTTGATTTTGTTGTTGTTGAAGCTGCAGAAAAAAAAATTAATCATTTCAATGCGTCTGATAAATTATTTTATTCTCTCAAGTTCCTAATTTATGCAATTGAATATTGAGGTTTATTCTTTTTTCATTTGTCAATGGTATTATTTCCTCATCTATGAAGCACAAACATTTCAAGAAAGGAGTTGTGACCGTGTCCATAATGTCTTAGACATGACGTGACACTTCAAATAGCACTTTGACACTTGATTTTTTTATTTCGTCTTTGTTCTTGTCAGTATATCCAGTATCCAGACTTCTTAGTTCCTCGAATGTTTTGTAGAATTAATTTATTAAACTCCATCTGAGTTTATCACCCTAATCTCAGGTTGAAAGAAATACTTTCTGTGACAAGATAACTTATTTTGAGTAGGTTATTGTCAACTCATTTGCTTCTTTTTGGATCACTTCATTATTGATACCTTTCATATTGTCTCTGGTATTTCACTTATCATTTGGATTTAATTACACGCTTCAGACCACTCTACATTTGCTTCTGCAGTCTCATCAACAACCACCTGATGCAAGTTTTGGATTGGCCCGGCCCCGGTGAGGGGCTTGGGCCATGCCTGCACCAAGTCAGCCAGAGCTTTATGATGGAAGATAATGGGTTGCGAGAGCAAATTTACTTTTTTCTGACTGGAGTGCAGGCATGTTGGCCGAGTTGGACTGGAATGGGCTCATATTTCTAGACCACCACAATTGATCCATTCCTCCATTCTCGGTTTTGTGAGGATGCGTCTTGCATCTTTAACGATTGATGTTCCCTGTGGACATTCAAATTTTTTGAGCTCATTTATTGCTGCTGATGATGAAGAATGAATTGAGCACATTTTCAAAGCTGAAGAAGTATGAGCTTGACGTGGATGAAGGTATGTTTTACTTAACACACTGGAGTACGTTGTAGCCTGATTGAGCTTTAGTTTTCCATTTATGTTAGAAGTGTATCGAATTGTATGTCTTGAAATTTGGGAAGTGAAGAAAATGGAATCGTCAGAACAGATGCTCACCCACTCATCTCATCATTATAAGTTCTTTATGTAAAAATTTATTCTGGCTATTGTTGGACCCCATTACTGTTAGTTAATTCGCCCTTGCCTTCTTCATGTGAAATATAATTTAAGGGTATCTCACATGCATTATTACAAGCTAATATTATGCGCAAGGCAATGAATCTTTGGTTCAAATTACTTTTAGTTATTGCAAATTTTTTTCCTCCGAAATTTTTATGTCTAAAGCCTTATTTTGGTCCTCCATAGATGACCCAGGTATTAATTGGTGCCTTCAAAGATTTTGTCTCACTTGACTAACCCAAAGATTATTTTTATTTCACGTTTGTCCTTCTATCCACCCACTATTAGTAGAGTTAACAGAAGTGCCATGTTTGATGTTAATTTCCAAGTTTTCTTAGTTATATTCGGCATGGCACACTCTCCCTTCCACCTTTATTCCAGATTTCTCCAATGAGTCAAATACTTGAATTCAACTGACCTTTACCTGCAAACCCCAGTTTGTTGAATTTTAGTATTTGACTTGATAGGGGCAATTTGGACTATACATGAGAGAGAGTGTTTGTCACGTAGGCTACAACGCAGACAACTTAGAAGTTAACATCCCTTGTTAGCCGTACTGCGTGTGGATGGGAAGATGAATGTAAAACAAAATTAATCTTTGAAGTAGTTAAGTGAGACAAAAAATCTTTTGAGTGGGAGCCAACTGATACTAAGGTTATCTTGGAAAGACCAAACTAGGGCTTTAGTAAAATTTAAAAGATGAGCTTTAATAGCTGCCTTTTCCCCCCTTGTTTTTGGCTACAGCTGCCTTCAGCGCACAAGGGGTTGCAGTAAAAGAGCTTGGCAGGTCATTTGCCTTTGGGTTGCAGGAGCTTTTGATGCTTAATCAACCGGAATTGTTTAAGCTCAAGTTGCTAGTTATAGATTTTACAATGTCGTCTGGTGAATAACCTTAAACAACTTGTATTATATATGGCTAACATCTTTCGATGTGAGATTGTATATTTAACTCACGCTCTGTTCTGCCATTTATTTGGATGTCTTTATGGTCTATCAATCACAGTAATTGTCATCTTTGTTGTATGGTTGGCATGATTGGTCTGTGCCTGCATTTTCTTGTTCCTCCACCTCAGAAAATAGTCTTTAATGAATTGCATAGATAATGATACAATTACGAGACATAACTTTATGCCAATATGGCGACACGATAAGAAATGTAGGGCTTGTTTGGAAGCAATTTTTATAATCATTTTTTTTGTTCTACAAAAATAAAATAAAAAATCTATTTGTCATGTTTTTATAAGTTGTTTTTAAAAAATTGTTTTGTAAAAGTGTAACTTCAAAAATACTTTCTAATAATGTTTTCTTTGGTTTTCTGCAAAATTGTTTTTAGATTTTTCAAAAATGAAAGTTATTTCTTTTTCTTTTTTGTTTGAACCAATATATTCTGTCCGATGAGCGAAGAGACTAAGTGCATGTTTGGTTTGGCGGTGGATCGAAGAAAAAGTCCGTTTGTTGTTGGTGTAACTATAATTTTTGCAGAAGTAACACTTTGTAGCTTCTGCAAAAATCACGTTTGGGCAAAATCACATTGTCCAAACGCAAAATCAAACACACCCTAATACTATGAGGAATTGATATTGATGATATGGGCTCTTAAACAAATTTACTTATTAATAGACGTAGTTTTCATTTTAAAAAGTTAAAGTTATTTTATTAATGGTAAGATTGTAAAATTTTTGTCAAAATTAATCTTGTTTTTAAATAGTTATTTTTAAAATTTACGTTCGAAACTTTTGTTTCAAAAAAATAGTTTAGACTTGTTTTTAAAAATAATAAAATAAAATAATTGAAAACACTCAAATAAATTTGTAGTGTTTATATTTTGAAATATTGCATTAAAGTATTAAGTAATTGGTTTGCTATTTACAATTTTAAATTAGTGAGTTTTTTTTATTAAAATAGATATGTGAACTTGTTAAATGTATACTGATGAAGTTAACGTGAGAATTTAAAAACGAAATTTTTTGTAGGATTGAAACAAATATAATTTTGATGGATCAAAACACAAAAAACATGTATCTTCTAATAATTGAAAGAATAATTGTCTCAATTTTATTTTTAATAATATTTTTTTTATATGTTGTAATAGTTATATTTTATTGGTTAGTGAGGAGAGGAAAACATAACTTTTCTTGTTCGTGGAATTTTGGGTAAACCCATTTAAATTGTTAAACAGCCAATAAATAGGTGAGCTAACATTTTAGATAACTTTTCATTGAATTACTATTTTAATCCTTAAAAAGTATAACTTTTCTCGATTTGATTTTTAAAAATTTTGTTTTCTCATTATAATCCTTAAAAAACTATTTCATCTTTAAAAAAAACATCTTCATATTAACTTAACTGATCAGTATGGCAAAGCATGGGGTATTCAAAATCATGGGCATCACAAACCATGGTTGATTCATAAAGCAACAAAAGGGCCTATAAAGATTTGTCAATTAAAATGTTCTTTTAAGACACATGTTTTTGTTTTAAATCTACAAAATCTTAAAGTTAAAAATCTTCAAGTCATGAGTTATAAATTTTAAAATAGATTGAAAGACGTGTTTTTTTTTTAAAAGACTCCTTTTTTTAAATTTTAAATTTAATTATATTTAAATTAATTTTTTTTTATAATATTAATAGTAAAAATTAAAAAATATATTACCTTACAATCTAAATTTTTTTATTTTTTAAAATTACAGACTAATTTATAATTTTTATTTAATTTTATCTTATTAAAAATTTTATATATTTAAATTGAATATATATTTAATAAATATTATGATCTTTGATCCGTTTAAAAAACAAAAACAAATTTTGTGTAACGCAAACCCAGTTGCTCCAGTATTATAATAAACAACCTTTCTTTCCTCTCTCTTTTGCATGCCTGCAATTTTGTGCGAGTGTTGATGTGAAAATCTCCTGAGAAGTTAAACTTTCCCACTACTGATTTGTATAGATATTTGTGCTATTCATTTGACAAAATAAATTCTCTAGACAAAGATACAAATCCAAGGGTGAAAAGTTAACCTCTGAAGATCATTTTATAGCAACATCCTTTTTTGAACATTTAACCATATATATATATATATATATATATATATGTTCTCAGATACGGAACAATGAACAATGCTTGCTTCCAATAACTTTTGATTTCCAACCAATGAAATATTTATTTGGTTAGTCAGCTGCTTTTCTGGTTTTTCCCTTGTAGCTATGATAAAGATGATCCTCTTTTCATGAAAAATTATAAAGCTTAGACACTTCACAAAATAAGTAATATAACACCTATTGAACATAACATAATTTTTTAAATTATATATGAACACTTTAAATTTTATAGTTATAGTATTTATGTCAATATCTACTCTTCTTAGATGAAAAATATGTTAATACAGCCTCAAGAAATATAGGGGGGAATAATACAGGAAGGGGAAACTATATAGAATGGTTTTCGCATCTACTTATTTAAGATCTTTCTTTTTGTTTAATTTTAATTTCTATTTCATTCTCTAACATACTTTTAAATAATTTAATACAATAATAGGCATTTATTTTATGGTGCTACGAGAGCCGCTAAATATAAAATTGAGGTACTATCTTTTACTGCATTACCATAGCAGGCACCATTTGAGCATGGAGAAGCAGAATTCGAAGTCATACTTTGCAGAACTGTTAATTAATCCAACAAAATGAATAAATAAGGAAGAAATATAAATGCTTAACCAGGAGAATCAGATACTCTAAAATCTAAAGCTAACTTTAAACCAATGCCTAGATCTGATTCACTATCAGCTCTAAACCAATTCTGATGTATAGATGTATTTACCTCAAGGCAAATTCTTATCCCCAGCTTCCTTGGTATACAACAAACTTATTTTAGGAGAAAATTGGGAGAGGCGATGAGAATAGAGCTACGTACTGTGCAGCTATTGAGCTCAGAGAGAAATATAACTTTTTCATGCTTTCTCTCATGATGATGTCATGGTACCAACCACCAAGGAATCTAAACTTCCAAGAAAATAGCTCAGAAATCCACAGTGATCTTCCTGTCTATGCTAGAAAAGGTTTCATAGAACGCCTTGAAATGCTTGTAAGCTATGTCTATATCTTCCTTCCCACATATTTCTCTTACACTGAAATTAGAAGATTGGTAAGAGTTAGAAACCAAGAGTAATCCAAGTATTAGTGTGCTTCAGACAAACCTTAGGAGTAGAGATGAATGCAACAGAGAGTAAGAACACATCAGGTTCTTTCCCAGCATGAGTTTTCACAAGAAATGAAGAAAACACATCTAGAATCGTAATAGGGTCAAAGTCATATGGAATTTGAAAGGAAACAACTACTAAGCGCTCAGAAGTGAAAAAAAGAAGGGCATTGGCTGCATATCTAAAAATAATACTTGGTTCTGAGATTTTAAGTTACAGGATGCCATACAAAATATTGGAACACAATGAAGAGGAATTCTTCAGTGTCCCTGAAGTATGAATAACACCAATTGATCTTTTTCTCAGCTTGGAGGGACTAAAAAACCATATCGTTTGATAACTTCCACCTTCGGCCATTCCTCATAGGGCACAGATTTGCATTACCACAACAGTATTCAACTGAATGCCAGACACGGTTATACAACAAGAAGGAAGTATATGTCACCTTTCCTCAGGAATTATAAAATATATCTAAATGAATGATGGATTCCTGAATGTTCTTATTCTATGAAGGCATTGATTATATATAGGCTACATAGAATTTTATGAAATGCTCATAAATTTAAGTGATGCAATAGCACTTGATACCTGTGCATTGAAAGTTGAGCAATTCCACAATCAACAGTTCGGATGCCAACCCCAGTTGCAAGTATTGGACCTATGGTTGATCCACATCCCATATCGTTTCTTACCACAAATTCCTACATTTAAAGTGTGTAGGCAAACATTAACTTTTGTATGTAATTCTACTGCCTCCCTTATAATGATTCAAAAAATTACTTTCAAAAAAAGAAGAGGCACCTCCAGAAAAATGTTAATAGATAATCTCATTTGGTGTATGATTAATCATATGTAATTCAAGATGCACATAGAAATCTCCACCTAAATACTCAATACGAGTTCAAAAGTTGATTTTACAATTATAGTAGAAAGGTACATAATAGTTTATACTTTATATAAATCAAATTGAAAGAGAGACACATTCTGGAGAAGGGACCCTTGGTTGCAAGAGCTAATTTTAGTTGCTTTTTTTTTTTAATCTATCCTCTTCTGAAAAGGCATAACATGATTAGAATTAATTCCTTTAGTCTTCTGCACTAACCACAAACTTTTCCATACCTTTGATATAATTAAGAAACTAAGATGCTTTTAAACATCCAGGATATGGATGCATCACCTGAGTTGGAAGGTTATGGACTTTTCCAACTTCTTTAAAAAGAAACGATGTGATTCCACTGGTGGCATAGCGCTGGTTGGCATTGTGCTTTATAACAAGTCCTTTTTGCAATTCAGGTCGGTGGAGTTCTTCATGCTTTTCCATAAAATTTGGGTGAACTCCATGGGCCATATCTGCAGACACTATTAAGGATAATCCAAAAGATGCTTTAGCAGTCCCATCCAGAAAGCTAAATAAAATTAAACATCAATCAAGGTCGCATATTGTTCATATAGTAGAAAGAGGAAAAAAATACTACTGTTCAGTGCATATATCTTTTACTCCATCAAGGAATATCACTAATATATTATTACTACAGTTAACATCTTTAATGACGGCCAATATTGTGAATTATGTGGAACTCATCTGCACAGTTTTTGGTTAAAACCCAAAATTTCTGGTACAAGTTCTTTCTCACAATTGTTCTTTTTCCATAGAAGCAGCACTTTGAAGCTTAGGAGAATTAAGTTGAAAACATTTAATTGACAGGTAGAGCCTGTTTCAATTTTTAATTACATCCAACTAATTTTCTGCAAAGAGATTGTTCCCTGTAAAAATGCTTTCATGCCAGCTGTCCTAATCAGCCTACATCACATGACAATTGGCGATGTTTGCAATTCACCTGAATTTCATGGTATCAAACTGTTCGTCAAAGCATTAAACCACATATTCAAAAAATTAGAAAAAGATTAAACGAAGATAGAATGATAAAACAAAATGTCAGAAGTTATTCTAGAAAGGCGATAAATGGACCATACCAAGAAATGATTGGCGAATAGTGCGCTCAAAAGAACCTTCACCAACATAGCTATTTGTTAAGGCACTTACAATGCGTCTCATGGCCTGAAACATGGTTGGCGCACCAGCTCCTTGAACAGAACCTGAACCCACCTAAATAGCAGCGGTTATACATAGCATTCAGTGATGAATAGAGTAATATTCTATTATTCCAATAAAAATATTTACATTGTACTGTCTCCCAAACAGGGAAGAACTTGTATTGCCCTGGTATCCATTGGTTTTAACTTTCTAATGTCACTTTTAACTTGTAGTGCACCTAAGTAAGGTATAAGTGTCTTTGTGTGGTTATAGTATAAGAAAAATTAGAGGTTGAGAGTCCATGTTATACACGTTGTCATTAAGTCTTTCCATTACATATTTTGTTTATTACCTTCCTTTTCTCCCTTAATTTTTCTCCCTATTTTCTCAACAGTGATTATTTGAGAGGGGCACAGATATGATTCTAAGATTATTAACAATTAGTAAGTGTACCATATATTGGTTGAAGTTAATCACATCACTCTTTAATATCAAAGGATTCGGAACCAGTTTGTGTATAGGCTTGAAGCTGGATCAAACTGCACCTACTGTTTCTCAATTCTAATGGGAAAAATATATTGAAATCTTCAGAAGTGAAGTTTTTCAAACAGAATTTCAGCACCAACTGGTTGCCTATTAATCCCAGAACTTAATGGAAAAAGAAAAAAGAACAACCATAAAGTAGACAAACAATGTTTTCAATATGAAGGTGGCATTTCCTTCTTTTGCAAAGGAATAATATTTATTCTAAAGGAACATGCCATTTGTTATTAGATGTAACTATATGGTTGGAAGAAAGCCAACTCAAACAAGTTGAAAGTGAGAAGAATAAATACTCAAATAATTTTCTTTTAGCATTCAAGTGAGCTAAAAAGGAATAATATCTAGTCTGTACAAAACATAAAGCATATACTAAAGCAAGAAGTAAAATACCTCCTCATTGTCAAATAAAGCAACCATCCGTATTGAATGCTCACTTGTTAAATCACCAGGAGACTCACATGAATCAATAAGTGCCCTTAAAGCACAATAACTTGAAGCAAGGTTATCTAATCTTCCAGAAAATATAAATTCATTGTTTCCACCTCCAAGGCAGCTAGGTTGAGTATCACAAACATTCAGTTCAATACTCACTATGTCATCAACTTGACAATTCAACTCATCTGACAAAACCTGAGAGTGAAAGTCAAGAATGATAGCCAACAAATAAGTAAGCAGCTACAGTTACATTAACAGATAATTTATAATAACATGTGTGTGAGTACATTGAGAAGTTGATTCTCAAATGTGATGTTCAATATCAGCCCGGGGTAATAAGTGCTAGGTTTATTAATGCTTGGGGTCTTATATCAAGAGGGAGGTTAGATATACTTTTCCTACTACTCTTCATGAAACTTAAAACAAAGCTTCTCATTATATAGCTCTTCATTTGTATTGAGAACTATCAAGAGGAAGATTTCAAAAAGGACGAGACTTAAAGGAGGCAATCACCTCTAAACAAGCAAACTAGAGAATTGCTATACGTCTCTATTTTCATTATTAACTTTTTAAAGAATACAACAATAACAACTAAACTTTATCCCACTAAGTAGGGTTGGCTACATGGATCAAACAAAGCCACAGTATAAATGAGATCAATAGAGAAATTATTAATTGTTAAATATTTCTTAATAGTTTCACTTATTATTTTCTTTGACCTCCCTCTACTTCTAACCATCAGACTACTCTCCATCTAATCTACTCTTCTCAGTAAAGCTTCTGCAGGTATTCTCCACATATGGCAAAATCACCTTAAACGAAATTCCACCATTTTCTTTATAATATGTGCTACCCAACTTTCTCTCTAATACACTAATTTTTAATTATATCTCTTTTAGTGTGTCCACACATCTAGCACAATATTTTCATTTATGCAACATTGAGTCTATCTTCATGTTGTCTTTTAACTGTCCAACATTCTGTATCATACAATATTACAGGTCTTATAACAGTACATTAAAAATTTTCTTTAATTTTGAGCGATACTTTTCTATCACAAATAATTCTCGAAACCTTCGTCTATTTTATCCATCTCGTTTGAATTTTATGATTTACGTCCTCCTTTATTTCACCATCATTTTGTATAATGAATCTAACTACCTAAAGAATGGTAGGTGAAAAAAGTCTAACCTTTTTTTTATTATAGATTTTAAGTCATTTATAAACCTAATAGTTGTAAAACAAAAATATTCTGAATATCACACCTGAGCATCAACTTCTCAAAATGGTTTGTGTGCTTTGACAGAGGACTTTTTCCTACACATTTTGTTTAATAACTGCCCAAGTGAAAATAGAATCCAGCCCATGGTTAAGTAATCCCTCTCAACAACTTTCCAATACATCTGAGCCAAAGTTACAAGCTTCATTATGACAAGGCAAACTGTATGGTAGTCTAAAAAGGTATACCGCTCAAAGTAAGCCTCGGTCCTGATTAAGGTCCCAAGAAGTGTCCCCATCATTAGTTGTGTGTCTAATAGTTGGAATTAAAGGCTGCTGCCAATGCCCTCCTTCAACAAGCATTGTCTGAACTTTGGATCCAAGTGGCCAGAATTTTCATGCTCTGGTAGTTTTCTCAAATTCTTCCAACAGAAAAAACTTCATGTTTAACTTTAAAGTAGGAAAGATAAGTTACCTGCATAAGCAAAGGATGATGAGCAGCTTTAGATGACATTATTGTAGGCTTCTCTTTTGAATCCAAAGAAGTTTCCTCAAGTTTCATTGAGAGTAATGGAAGTAGTTGAGTCTCTAGATTTGGTTTAAAACCATCCTGGTTCACTGTGCTAAACAATGAAACAAACAAGTAAGAGAGACTGATAGAATCAGCAAACTTCCATAGTTCTGCTGCTATACATTGACACAAGGAAAAAATAATAATAAGGAGAAAAGAAAAAGAAAAGAGAATACCACCAGGCCCTAAAAAAGGTATAAAATAGGAACATCAGTGAAATCTTCAACTTCCAGTAACACTAGCTTGATAATTAAATTACAATAGCCTCAAATGATTGAACAATGATCTTGCCATTGTTTAGACTTTAGTGTTAGTATCTCAATCTTTGTAAATATTCAAGATTTATTATTATCTGCAATTTTGTGTGAGTTGAGCATATTTAAAATATCCAGGATATTGCCTTAAATTTGGCATATGTGCATGTAAATAATTTTGTAGAGATATAATACTTATTGCTAGATCAATTTCATACTCTACTCACTTGTTTGCATATCAATTTTCATAACCGAAACTAGATATCCATTCAAACAGGAGCCAAATGCTTATAATGAATCACAATGTCCAGTGTAGATAATGACACCTACATCCACAGTTTCCTTGGCCACTCATTTCATTGCACCAAGAAAATATTGGAGGCCAGACAATTTATTTATTGTCCATAAAAACTTGTTTATGATGACTACTCTAGTTCCAATGGTTAGTAGAATCTAAGTTTGCCAAAGAAGACTACAACATATTATCACATTTGACAAAGTCAATGCAGTGATGCACATGACATATAGTTCACCTTTAAGCTAGAAGTCTCATCATATAAAATCAGAATCTATTAATTTAAAATAAAAAAGATAGAAAAAGTAAAACAGAAAAGGAAGCACAAAGGCCTACTGCTATCTCACTAAATCAACACATGCAAAGAAAGGTATCAGTTCACCTTGGAAATTAATTTCAAAATTCTACAAGGAAATCAGGGAAGAAAAGTAAATTTGCAGACATGTTAGGGAAAAAATAAGCCTACCTATTAGCAGACATGTTAAATTGCACCATAAGAGTTATAATTTTTATCTGCAATTAAATCTTAAAGGTGCTGATACAGCCTAGTATGAAAACTTCAATCTAGATGTTGATTACCATGAATTAATAACATATAGGATGATCATATTTTAAACGTATAACTCCTATTCAAGTTGCGATCATAATAAAAATAAAGCTGTAACAAAGACAAGATATGAAGCAGCAACAGACCGGTCAAGATGAATGGCAAGTGTTGGTATGCGTAAAAGAGGTCTCTTCACTTTGACAAGTTTATGCAAATATGTATCACTGCTACTTCTCACAATGACCCTTCCAGCAACACTCAAATCTCTATCAAACCAAGTATGCCATAATCCAGCTCCATAAGTCTGCACACCAACCATCAGATAGCCAGATTTGGACAATGCTGATTTTGGTTTTAATTTTAGACACGGGCTGTCTGTGTGCGCAGCTATGACATGAAAACCATTACCAATATTATACCTGCAAGATTTGATCAACAATTTTCCATTCATCTTGTCTACAATTAGAAAATGAATAGCTAGCAAACACACATTCAAATTGCAAAAACTGATTAAATAAGTTAATAACAATTTAAAACAAGAGCAGTAAAAATATATTGACTTCTTAGTAACTACAATTATATAGAAAGGACATGTTACAAAGTATAGAAAACAATTATGTCCATGTCACCAGGAAATGAAGACATTAAAACACGCAGGAAAGAGAATATCAATGCCACTTATGGTATGTTATGCACCGCTTTAGTATCAGTATATTTGGGAACACTTCTACAAGGAAGGAACCAACCAAAAAGGAAAACAAATTAGCTAAAGAAGCCTGTAATTTCTCCTTCTATAACAGGGAGATGAATACTTCTAATAGATAAAATTTTCACTCACTTTTCTCCAACAGCAAAAGCAACTAAAGAAGACATATTTCGTGTAAAAAAGTAGCGTCCACCAGGTTTTAGGTCCCATTCTTCATTCTCATTTAGCAGATGAAAACCAGCAGCAATTAATTTTCGTTTTGCTTCAGCTGCAGACAAAAGAAAAATGGTAAATGAAAACCATTTAATCCCAAGTAGTTTATCACTAGACTATCTGAAAGCTTGTTCAGCATCTCCACCCTCCGAGAAGTATAAAATAAGATACGCAATTTAGTCTGGCAGTTGGAATACAGTAACACATTGAATATACCATTATCGAACTTAAGCTTAGGAAGAGCTATATCACCCATCATTGGAAAATCTGGAAAAGTAACAACTTCCCAGAGACTAGTTGGTAAGAATACAGTAGTTGTACTCAAATCAATAGTAGGCACACTCCCCATGATATATGTACAGTCAATAGACATGCCCCAACATTAGTTATTTACTTTTGAGAACATTATATTAACTTCTATAAATCATGCACATATGCAGAAGCAAACATCGAACATTATATTACAGTATACAAATAAATACACAAACAAACAGGCAAACTATAAAGCAGCTTTAGTTGTCACTTGTCACCAATGCATCTGTTGATCAAGGCATTTAACCTAGGTTGCACATATTGGTCATAATCTATTAGAGAAAGTGATCTCTAGCTATAATTTCAAAGCACTGTAAGACCGTAAGTTTGTAATCCAAGAAAATATCTCCTAGCCAACAAGTTTTTCCTGCTTATTATCAATTAGAATGGTTGAATTGAAAGGACTGCATTCCAAATCTAACTAACCTGCAGCAATATATCTCAGCCATTTGCTTATTAAGCCTAGTACAACATGATATGCTACAATGTTTTAAGCACCCAGCTATCTATTACAGCCTCTTCTATTATAAGTGTACACTCTAGAAGTCTAGATGAAGCTAAGCATATTTGAAGTGGATATCTATGTTATTACAAGGAATTCAAGATTGATTTCCAAATCAATTATTTGAATGTAGTTAATTACAACTGAATTTCATCAATGCATCTGCTTAGAACATGTTGAGTTCTTAAAAAATGCATTTTCTTGATTTTCCTTTTGAGCAGTGTTGTCATATGCAGCCGCATCAATTTTGAGGCTGCACATCAGGCACCATGAGTTGGATCAGGTTTCATAGTATGCCGTGATGCAGGCACATCTTGCCTTCCAGATCTGACAAAAAAATTGTATTCTCTATTTGGCCAATTTTTCCATCATATGGCCAACTAGGTAATGAAGGTTGGATTAAACCAGCTACATCTGATGAAGATGTTAGAGATACTCCCAAATTCTGGTTTTGTTCTAGAATTTACATTGCTCTATATGGAAGAAAGTTCTAAAAAAGAATATCTGTTCGAGCTATCCAATCAGAGTGGATACAGATACTCCCGCAGACTTCTGTCATGCAAGGTTACAATCTATCCATTTTTACTCAGAGAAGCATCATGAGTTTGTTTCGTTACACTTATTGAGCCTGACTTTTAATTAGGCTGACACATTACAAATAAGCCAAAATCGAACTGGCTTCTATTAAGCTGCTAGTTCTTGCTTTAAAGTTGCCCAAATCATAAAATTGAAAGACACCCCACCCCAACGTCGAAACAGTCTTTTATTAGGCTACTAATTAGCTAATTGTGGGATTTTATCGGGGATGGAAACTCATTTTTCCTTTTGGGGTAGCAATGAGGAAGTGCAATGCAAAGTAAACATACTAAATTTAAAAAACCAAAAACCCACAATTCAATTTACAAGCAATCAAAATAAGAACATTAAAAAAGGAAATCCGTTTACCCGTAGCATGGAATTGGGTCCAAGACTCGTTTAGATAATCGAGAAGATCAACAACGATGGAGGCACTCGATTCACCCATTGAAGACGAACTCTACATTTGACAAAACCAATTTACAAAAAGAAAATTTTTTGCAACACACAGATTCAAACAAAGAAAGAGAGTAAATACCTCCGGAACAGAATCGGAGTTGGAGTAGAAGCGACGAGTGGTGGAGATTTTGCTAGGGAGAGAGGCACGGTGAGTAGGGAATGAAGAGAAGGGAGAGAGTGAGTGGGGGAGTTTTCCGAAGAGCAACGACGGCTTAAGCGTCGGAGAAGAGTGAAGTATCGCCGCCATCTTCTTCCTGTGGCTTCTTCTGTGAGCTCAGTTCAGTTGGTGGGGAACGACGAAGGGTCAAATTGCAGAGTCATAATGATACAGTTGAGTCAGGAATATAGTTTAAAGATAATTACATTTTGGCCTCATATAGTTTGATAATTATATTTGGACACCCGTAGCCTATTAGTTTTTTTTTCTTTTTTGATTTTATTAATTTTAAAAAAAAATTAATTACTCAAATAATTTTTATAATTTTAATAAATTTTTAAATAAATACTTATAGTTTAAAATTAAATTTTAATAGTTAAATTATTTTATATAATTAAAAATATATTAAATAATGCTACATTAACAAAATAAACACAAATTAGATGTAATGAAATTCAGTATTAGATATATTAATGATAAACTAACGAATCAGTCTTGATTAAAAAATTGAAAGTATAAAAATTTAGTTTTAAATTTTTAAATTCTAAATATCTATTTAAAAATTAATTGAATAATTAATTTTCTTTTACATAAAAACCTTTCATCAAAACTCAATCCGTAAGGTCGGAATTGAATTTGTAATGGTGTGCTTGCATTATTGAGAAAATCTTAGATATAGCATTTTATAAATAAAAAATAGGAAAATTTCAATTATGAACAAATAAATATTTTTATAAAAATTTATTTTATTTAAAAATATATTTCCATATAATATATTTACATGTTCATATATTTATTCATAATTAATTTAATGCTTAAGGTGGGAATTGAATTTGTAACGGTGTCCTTGCATTATTGAGAAAATCTTAGATGTAGCATTTTATAAAATAAATAAATAAAATAGGACAATGTCAATTATGAACAAATAAATATTTGTATAAAAATTTATTTTATTTAAAAATATATTGCTAGATTTATATATTTATATATTTATTCATAATTAATTTATATTTTATAAATTTGAATTATTTAATAATTTTTTATATTATTTAGTCAGATGGCTACTTAACATTTTAGTACAAACATTACATCATAGTTAATTTTATTAGTTATCCTTTTTAATTTGAATTGAGGGCTGAGTCACTCTAATAATTCATTCTACAAATTTTATGTATTTTTATAAGTATTGCCACATGAATGAATTTTGGATATATTAACTTTTTTGAGATTGAGAAACTTATTTATGTGTAAAAATATTTTTGTCCAAATATAGTAACCTGTTTTAATCAAACTGAAAAAAAAAATTAGTTGAAGTGTACTGAAAAAGATTAATCAAAGTACATACAACTTAATTTAAATATCACTTAATTGCCATATTATTAAAAAAATGAATATATTATCATTTTGGTTTTCGAAAGGAATAGATGCCATAATTGTAATTCTTCAAATACGATTGTCGTCATTTTACTTTTAACTTTTTAAAAGATACATCATTTTATTTTTCAATACTAGTCTATCAAAACAACAAAAACAAAAAGAGAAACGTGCATCAAATTTGTTCAGTGAAAAATGTTAGTTATTGATGCATCTATGTCACTTTTAACAATTTTTATCAATAGCGAATGTTTTATGCAGGACCAAATTAATTGATGAGTGAATTTTTTAATTATAAATTAAATATTTTTATCTTAATTTATTTTTATATTTAAGCACTTTTTTTTTATACTTGTCTTTAATTATGTGCATCTTTTACAGATGAAGAGAAAAATAAAAAATATATTCAATTGGATGAATTAAAACTAAATTGTAATTCTTTAATAATGTTGTCTATAAATCAAATATATAAAATAAATGCATTAAAGATAACTGAAAAAAAATTATTATCTTTTTTACTTCTGAAATATATCTTAATAGATATAGACATAAATTTAATTTTGATTTATGATCATATTTTTAAAAGAACTTAAATATAAAGATTTAAAAAATATCTAATATTAAAAATTTGTTTGCTATTTGTTTTTTAGTCCGACTTTATTTTAATATTTTGATCATAACTCGTAAATTAAATATTTAATATGTATGAAATTTGTCAGGTGAATAGTTGACACAATTTTCTACAGCTTTTTTATTCACGTGATCAACAAATTCAGACACTAAAAACATAAAAATTGGGTTAAAAGAAAAATTATTTGCTGTTGCAGTGTAGCCTAACCTTGTAGCAATATTTAAGCCGTATTTCATAAAATACGTAGTTAATATGCACGAAATTTAGCATGTGAATAACTGATACAATTTGTTACAATTAAACTTTTCACATGTGTAGCAAATTCAGTGGTTATCAAAGAAAAATATCATAATTACCTTTGATGTACATAATGCAATACAATCTGGCAACTTTAATGTAATTTGCTTTAGCACATACTTTCTAATTGTATTTATAAATAGAGAGATATTGTGAGTTAGAAGAAAGCTTGAAAGCGCTAAATTTTGATAGCATAGTTTTGGGTTCTTAAGATTGTAATATTCTTATTTATTTAAATATTTTGTTATCTTTTCGTAATATTATTATACTTGTTCATTTTCAATTTTGCTTTCTTACTTTGAATATGGATACCTAATTTTTTTTATGTTAAGGTAAAGGGTGAAACTCCTGATATGAGAATAATAATTTATTCAACTCTTAATTTTAATATTTATATTTGATATTGCATTTATCTTCTTTCTTTTTTTATGTTATTTTTTAATGGTAGGTTTTGCCACCTATCACTTATTATTTACTTTCTTAGGGAATCGCTTTGTCGCCTCTCTCTTTTGTTATTTTTTTTAGGGTATGGCTTTACTGCCTACTTTATGTTATTATTATGGTTGACTTTGCTATCTATTTTATTTTATTTTATTTTATTTGGTTAAGTTAATTAGTTTCCTACCTTTATCAATTTTTTTTATACTTTAATCTTGTAAAGTGTGAATTTTGATATATTGTAGACAATTTTTGGCACAATAAATACTTTAACCAATCTTGATTTATTGTAAATAATGTGATGATTGACACAATGTATACTTGAATTTATTTTACAAAAATGTATTAATTGTGTAAAAAAAAAGGAAATATAATTCATGTATAAACAAAAGTGAGTTTAAATTAACATATTTTCTTATTGAAATTTTATTAATGTGAGAATTTCAATTGACTAATAAAAGAGTTAAATTTATTTTTATTTATACCAGTAGTAGATCTACTAACTTTAGTATTCATTTTTACCTTGAATACATTTCAATTTAATTTAAGTACATCAATTTTTTACATATTTATTTTAATGTTCTTCTCAAAAAATAAATATTTTGACAATTAGATTTGAGTTATTTATTTTGAGTATAAATTAACGTTTTTTTTTTTCAATTGGTAATCATCATAAAATTAAATTTGCATACTATTAAATCTGTACTTTAACATATTCGTACGTTTGTAAATTTTAATTAAAACAACAACATTAATTTACGTATGTAACTTTGTTAATATTTTCTTATCGTGATCAAAACAAAGTATTGGTTAAAATGTTGAAGCTAAAATGATAATAAACATATTTGTATGATGAAAATAATAACACTAATTTTTCAAAGAACAAAATGGTGATATATATATATATATATATATATATATATTACTTTATTTTCTTTTGATTAATAATTTTATTGTACAATTACTTTTTTATTATAAAAATATACTTAATCCTCCTTTAAAAATAAGAGTAAAGTATTATTGATTAATATATTTATTATGCAATTCTCTTTTTTATTATAAAAATATATATGAATCTTTTGTAAAAATAAAAAACATGCTATATCTTAATTTAAATATAAAAAATGTCTTTTATTAAGAAAAATGGATAAATAAATAAAACATAACTCTCTCAACTTTTTTTTTCTTTTTCTTCTTAATTTTCAATCAATTTTCTAAACTAACAAAATTAATATTTACTTTATAATTATTAATAATTGATATTAGAGATAACTGAATTAAAAAGAAAATTTAAAACTGTCTTCTTTTATTTTATTATTTATTTCTCTTTTATAAAAGCTATCTTTTATATATAAAAAAAAATAAAAATAAAGATAATAGAATAAAAAATTTAATTAAAAGAAAAACTTTTATTTTATATTTTTAATTTTAAGCGTCTAATAAGTGAGATGCGACAAAATAGTGACAGTTAGTCTTGCGGAGGCACAACTGAATATAACTGTTTTTGTGGCGTCAAACTTCAAAGTTTATAACTAAAAATGCTTGGTTTTCATGTAAGTAGGATCAAACCCTTCTATTTTTTCTCGCTATTACTTTCTGTTCTGGTAATTGGTTCTTACTGGGAGATCATTTGATCCACAATTTCTCCTTCGATTCCCCCCATTCAAAATTTTACCACCGAATGCCACATTCCGGAGAAAATCAAAGCTACGATACCATTATTTTACTCAATTTTACTATCTAAAAATCAGATTGCATCAGTTTCTTCCTTTCCAATCACAATTTAATTCGCATTTTCAGTCTCGAGAATTTTTGTGTATCGAACCCAATTTCTCAAGAAAATTCCGGGAAAATCCAATTAATGTTGCCCCCAGTGGTCATGCCACATTTTTTAGAAAGTCAAAACTGTGGTACCTCGACTTTTTTCATCCTTACTGTCTAAGAAACCGATTGCATAAGTTTCTTTCTTTCCAATCACAATTCCATTTTCCCTTCCGAGAATTTTCGTATAGCGAACCCAATTTTCCCGAGAAAATTCGATTCCCAGGAAAATTTGATTAATGTCGAAGGGATTCAACGTGCCTCCGGTGGTTTTCCCATCCGGCGGCAACCCGGGACTCTCGTCCAGCATGCATCGCCGGCCAACGGCGCCGTTCCAGCCCCGACCCACCAATCCCATCCCCTTCATGTCCTTCGACATGGGCTCCGCTGCCGCCGCCCCACCCACCTTCCCAGCCCCACAATTCGGGTCAAGTATCCTTAACGGGTCAACCTCACACTTCGGCGACGAGCCTCCTCTCCTCGAAGAGCTCGGCATCAACACAAAACAAATCTGGAGCAAAACAAGTTCAATCCTAAACCCACTTCGCCTCAACCCAAATCTCCACGAAGACGCGGATCTATCAGGTCCGTTTCTGTTCTTGATGGCTTTCGGATTGTTCCAACTACTCGCCGGAAAGATCCATTTCGGGATAATCTTGGGTTGGGTCACCGTCTCGGCGCTGTTCCTTTACGTCGTGTTCAATATGCTGGCTGGGCGTAATGGGACTCTGGATTTGCATAGGTGTGTGAGCTTGATTGGGTATTGCATGCTTCCCATGGTCATTCTATCGATTCTCTCGTTGTTCCTTCCCCAAGCTGGGTTCGTCATTTTCGCCATTGCTGCAATTTTTGTGATCTGGTCTACGAGGATTTGCACGAAGCTTCTGATTGAAGTGGCTAGATGGGATGAGCATCGTGGATTGGTTGCTTACGCTTGCTTTCTCATTTACTCTCTATTTTCGCTTCTTGTGGTATTTTAATTTTTTTTTTTTATGATTTTAATATTTGAAAAAATAACTTTGTTTTTTTTTACTAAAGATTGAAATTTTTATTTTTCATTGAAATTACTCTATATACATAACGAAAGTACATCGAGTGTATGAGGTTCCAATAGATAAAAATATATAATTTAGAGATTTTTTTATTTTTAATTTTAATTTTTTGTGCAATTTATTAGAGATTTCAATAAATGAATTTTATTTTCATTCATAGAATATTTGGACAAATAATTTAGAATAAGTAGAGAATCCATTCCAAGTGTCCAACTCAATTTATATCTTATTATTTATTTTAGTTTTAAAAAAATAAAATTAACATTAAAAGAGATTATTTCATTTCAAAATTAATGCATGTGGCAAATTTTAGAGTGAGTTTATAACGATATTTATGAATCATCTATCCGAAGACACTCCTGGGAGTAACAAGTTTCAATCCTCGCCACACGTATGTAAAGAGGCGATTGAAATGAGTTGCATTCTCTTCCTTTTTTCTTTCTACATTTATCTTTCTCATTTTTTTTTATATTAAAATTAAACATACACAAAGTTAATATTGAAAATTTTACCGATTCTGGGCCCCTCGTAAGTTTCAAATAATAGGTTACCATTCATTTTTTTCATTAAACCTCCAACTAATAGAATGAAAATTCTCTTTCTTCCCATCCCTCTCCACAATCCGTCCTCACTCTTTTCCAAAACTCTCAAGTCCCTGGTATCTCTAAAATGATGAAATTGAAAGGATACGTACTTTTAGGTCTAAAGTAATAAAAAAACAAATTTAAGTGTTAAATTCATAACCACACCACATTTTGAAAGGTTTTAATTTCAATATATGATCTTTCACTTATATTAAAATTTGAAAGAAAACACTAACGTCAATAAAAATTGAAATATTTTATTTATAAAATTTATATTTAATTCTTATTAACAATAATATTTTTTAATAAGTGATGTATAAGTATTATTATAAATTATCGTTAAAATTTATGATATATTCTAATTTTTAAATGTGATAACTTTTCTCTTATTTTAATCTTGGTTTTTACAACAAAGAAATTGAAAAAAAAAACTTACCATCTTCATTCTAAACATCCCTTCAACTTACAATTAACTCCTCCCTTTAATCCCTACTTAATATTCAGTTACGTGCACCTCATTAACCCCACTTTTCAAAGAATAATGATATCATGAATTTGGTTTCACTGTAAACATTAATTATTACACAGTAACAGCTAAATATGAAATAATATTTTATTCATGTTATATTAATTAACAATTTAAAATACTTTTTGAATTGAAATTTTTAATAAATTAATTATAGTTATTAAAGTAATATCTTAATAAAAATATGAAAAAAAAATTAAACATAGCTGAAATGTATAAAGTGACTTAAATTTTATAACGGCTAAATTTTTCTTATAAAAATAAATTACAGTTAATTATTTATTTATTTTTAAGAAAATAGTAATTAAATAAATTATGTATTCAAGAAAAAAATTAAAATTGAAAAACTTTATATGAGCTAAAAGAAAAATTAATAACTTCATATTTATAAAGATTGAAATTTTTGAAATCATTCAATAATATTTATATTATAAAAATTTAATAACATGAAAACAAATTATTTTATATTTAACCATTATTACTATTTTTAAAACTCTCGCCTTCATCTCCTATATATAACAAACGCCATTCCCCAACATATACATCAATAACAAACCACCCAAACATGGCCTCTCTGTCTTTGACCGTCTTCACATTTCTTCTTTCCCTTACAATGGCAACACTCTCAGAAGCAAAAGTGACTGAAGAAGAAATCAAAATGATCTGCCTCACAACCAGAGACCCTCCGTTCTGCTTCCGAACTCTCCAATCCGATCCTCGCGTGGACCTATCAAACATTCTCGGCCTTGCTAAGAGCATCGTCGAATTAACTCATAAATATGCGAAGAAGACATACAGTGAGATCGAATCCATCGTCGGAATCACCGGCGAGCATAGAGTTAGAGAAACGTACCAGTTATGCGCCGAGAACTATAAGGAAGCCATTGTTGAACTTGCGAATTCTGAGAAGTACTTGGCGTCTGGTTGTTATCGGAAATTGAGAATTGAAGCGATTCGAGCCAAGGTGAAAGCAAGAAAGTGCGAAGAACATGTGGAGAAAACTTCCAGAACCATAACGCCGATTCGTGATAATAATAGGGAGTTTAAGCACCTGTGCAGTATAGTATGGTCTATCTCTAATCGCCTACTCAAGGAACATTAGAATTGCTTTGTTTGTGTTTTTGTTTTTTTATGATAAAGGATTCCTTTATTTGAATGCAAATGTGGGTTTGGGGTTTTGGAGATATATCTGAAACAATCTATTATTGTTACGATCTTGTTGGTAAAATAATAATTTTATGAGCATTTGCTCTTAAAATTATTAGGTTTAATTGATAGAAGAGTTGTGATTTAATAAAATAGATTAAATATTAATCTAATAACATCAACTTTAACCTATAAATCTGTTGAAGTAGCGTATAGTGAAAATGTGATTATTCATAAAAGATAAATAATTACCAATAAATAAATATAGAAAGATTAAATTTTCTCAATCATAATTTAGAGAATAATGAGAGAAAAAATTAATCCGTAAAATATTTTTTTTACTGTGATATTTTACAGCAATTACAACTTCTCCTTTTCTTTTAATTATTGCAATTTTTTTAAATTTTTATTTGACTGTAATTTGTTCCGTGAAAATACGAAAATATCTTTAAAATTAATTATAAATTTACACCAAATTTTTTTTTTTTTTTTTTTTAAATTTTTCTTTGCTTTAGTTACTCCTTTTCTTTACATCCACCACAGAAATCCCACCGGCAGAAACAACGCAAACTCTGCCACCTACAGCTACAAGTTGCCCAGCCCTTCTAGCCCTCTTGGACTCCATTGCCTCCTCCCAAGCATCCTTTTCAGCATGGTACTTCCTCAGAGCACCCTTAGCCTCAGGTGTACATCACTTTCTCCTCCATGGCCTCCATCGTGCCTCTCCACCCGCATAACATACCATCCGGCATCTCCTCTCCTCCCACACGTCCTTCTCCACATCGTACACAGCCCCTTCTTTTGCAGCATCGCCTTTCCCATTCAACATGCACAGCTTCCCTCTCCATCCAAATGCATCGATTGCGTCTCTGCTAAATCTCCCATGTTTCAGAGCGCTTTTCTTCTCCCCCTCCAGCAAAATCATCGGCATTTGGGTTCTTCTTCGAGTCCCACTTCTCCAACGTTCGAGCAGCATTGATAGAGAACTGGGTTCCAATCCTAGTAGCCATATACATCGCGCCGCGAGACGCATCCAGCGCGCACTGGCGGCGTGGTGTGGCAAATGGGATTGATATATCAACCCCTGCTAACATGCTTTACCTTTTTCGTCTTGACATAGTAGATTCCACGTGAACGGCGTACCTTTGCGGCAAGTTCCCCTGTGGGATGGGAGCAAAGAATTAAATTTCCTTTCTTTTCCATCGAAATGATCGAAACGTTTCCGTTTTCTGAGTCACCGATGCGAAACGGAGTTATCAAAACGAAACGAAGTGTTTGTTAAGGAATTATGCTATTTCAATTAAAATTACTATATTTTGAAATGTTTCGGTAGAAATACTCTTGTTTCAATAGAAATTTTGGTGATAATATTCTTATTTCGAGTTGTTTCAATAGAAATACTCTTATTTTAAGTTATTTCGATAGAAATACTCTTGTTTCGAGTTATTTCAATGAAAATACTCTTATTTCGAATTATTTCGATAGAAATACTCTTGTTTCAATAGAAATTGTGGTGAAAATACTCTTATTTTGAGTTGTTTCAATAGAAATACTCTTATTTCGAGTTATTTCGATGAAAATACTCTTGTTTCGATGAAAAAGTACTAAACTAATTTGAAAAATAAAAAAATTGACAATATAGAAGTAGATGAAAATAACATTATATTATATCTAACACTAAGTTACTATCTCTTACAAGTCACAACACTTTTATTAACTTCATACTCTCCCCATTTATTCTTATGACATTATTTTCCTTCATTATCTTTATTTTAAAGAGGAAACTACAAAAATGATACAAAGAGATATTGAAAGGTAAAGAGAGAGAAATATACCTAAAGATAGAGATAGAATTATGGTCGACAGAGAAAGAGACTTAAATATAAATGTCACGAAAGAGTTAAGAAGAAGATGGAGAGATAGATGCAATAGAGAGATTGTTGTTGAATACTATTAGGATTTGAGTTGAAGTCCCTACTGTAGTAGTATGTTTACTTACTATTCAATTATAGACATTAATTCAAATTAATTTTAATATAAATTTATATATCTATATCATTAATATTATGTTAAAATCTTTTAAAATTAAAAAAAATATTATTTGAAATTATTTGAAACGTTTCTTAAAAAATTTTCCGTTTTCTTGAAATTTCCGAAACGTTTCGAAATGTTTCCGTTTTTAGAGTCACCGAAACGGTACCTCGAAACGAAATTTAGTACCTTGGATGGGAGGTCGTAGTTTGGGGAGGATCCTTCGTGACGATTTTACTAAGACCGTACATTCGATTTAGAGTTCAATCAAACTAAATTTATTAAAATATAATAAAAATAGATTTGATTGGTTCGATTTTATAACAAATCAAATCAAACCGTTTAAATTGCAGTTTGATTTGGTTTAATTTTTTTTAAAATTTTTTTGAGTCAAATTCTTTTAATTTTTTTAGTCCATTTAAATTTTTTTAAACTTATTTTTTTAATTTTGATATTTATTTTGAATTTTTATTTGAGTCCAAAAATTAATTTTTAATTTTTATATTTATTTTAAATAGAAATTGTCAAATCTAAAAAAAAATACGTAAAATATTTTTAAAATATAATAAAAATTAAATTTAATAATATAAATTTAATATATTTAAAATAATTCGGTTTGTTCGGTTCGGTTTGATTTTTGTCTCAATCGAAAATCGAATCGAACCAATCGATTTAAAAAAATAAAAAAATCAAACGAAATTGATTTTAATTGATTTGGTTTGATTTTATCGGTCTGATTCAATTTTTGTACACCTCTAAATTTCACAATGCTTACTCTGCCATCGTACCTTGGTACAGAAAAAAAAATGTTAAAAAAAAATTTGATACGGCAAAATTAATATTTTTTAAAATTAATTATATATATTATTATTAATAGATAAAAAATTATTTTGAATTAAATATTATTTCATAAAAAAATTGTTTTTTTAAAAGAAATTGTAATTTTTTTTTAAAATTTTAAGTGCAATTTAGTATTTTCACATACTAAATTATTAATTTTGATGAAAAATTTAATGGTAGAAGATAAATTATAATTAAATAAAAAACTAAGAGAAATATTGTAACAATTAAAAAAGAAGAAGAAGACATTGTAATTACGTAGTGAAAAAATGTATATTGTTCAAATTTAATCTGTAAACACTTGAACACATAGATATCTTAAAGCATGTAAGATTATCTATTTTAATATTTTAAATTCAATAGGGATTATATAAAAAATCTTTCACTTGTAACAATAACGAAGGTCACAATTATAATAATAATTTATGAATGTTTACAATATTTTATTAAATTAAAACGTAAATAAAAGTTGTACTGATTTTTCAAATTGCATTTTTAGGATAAAAATATTGTCACCTATCATTATTAGAGTAATCATGAAAAAAATTACCACTGTCTAGATATATAACATCCAATAATTTCCCAAACAACATAAAATCGACAGATAAAAGGAAACAAAAACTACAAGATCTAACAAATAGAAAACAAAAAGATAGATCTAATGCCTGAATTATTTTTCCATTTATCAGAAAGACAAACTGAAAAAGTAAAAACAACTTGAGTATGCAAAGAAGGCCTATAATGATATTAGAGCCACAATCTCCAAGGACCTATTGCTGAACTTGCTGATTTGAGAAGTACCAAACCTGATGTTACTATAGTAATTTAAACTTTAATTAATAACTAATCTCGTTAATAAGTTTATTGAGAAAATATTTGTTGAGAGAAATTACTGCAGTGTTTGAAATATTTTAAGAAATTAATATCTTATTGATGAAATAGGAACATATTCTTAATATTATACTAAAAAAATAAATGTTGGTGGCAACTAAGGATTGTTGAAAGCCATGTTTCAATATTTTTTGGAGTATTTATAGATAAAATATTATAATAATCAGGAGAACTTTTTTGTTTCTTTAATTTCGTGAAGAAAACAGTGAAGTATCTTTAATGTAGTTTAGTCCTATATGAAAAAAATCTACAAAAAATTTATTGAAAAAAATAAATCAGATAAAAAATAATTTAATAATTAAAAAAAAGTAAAATTATTAAAAAAATTAATAATTAATAATTTTTTTATAAATTTCATTTATAATAAATTATTATAATATTGTTTGATTTATATAATTAATTTTATTTTAAAAAAAATAGTTAATTGTTGATGTTGTCGACATCCTAGTTGAAGATCGAATTCGAAAGAAGTTCGTTGCATAGATAAAATAGTTCTGAGAAAATCCCACATGAAAGAGTTGTAATCCGAAGATTTCCTTCGCTTTATGAGAATGATTTGCTTGATTTCAAGTCCAATCCAAAGAGTTGCAACGAAGACGACTTCCTTAGTTTTGCAACTAAATTTTTTTTCCCTCGAAAAGCATATTGTAAACGGATTAGTTTGAAGTGAGTAATTATAAGAAAAAGACTTCATTTTGTCATGTACTTCCGAAAGTTCTTTCAATGCTACTTTGAATAAACTATTGTTTTAATATCTAAAAAATTAATGTTATTAGTTTAGTCCTATAAAAAAATATTTATTATTATTTTAAGCTCAAATTTTTTTAAAAATATATCATATTATTCTTCAATATTAAGTCTATTAAAAGAGTTGTTTGCATGGATTAACTTTGTCCAATGTGAAACATGAGTTAGTGATGTGAATTGTAAAAACTCATATGGAGGTAGAATTAGCGTTTTTGAATAAATTGTCATAGAAAGGCGATTCTAATTTTATTAAAAAATAATCTAATTTGTTTCTATTTGAGTTGAAATTGTCCTTGTCAGCAATTAAAAGTCAATATTAAATAAAATTAGTCTACATGACAATTTTATTAATGATTTTTTTAACAAATCTATCCTTAAAAACTAAAATAAAATGATTTTTTTTAGAATATTAAAACTAAATTAATGATAAATACCTTTATACGGGCACCAAATAACTAAAATGATAGTTTAAAATTTTTGAAAATAAATTATTATTATTTTTTATTATTTAAGAAAATTATACTCACAGACTGTCTAATTTTATATTTTTTTTAATTTATAAAATTTACTATTACATTCTCTCAAATTTTATAAAAATCAAACTAATTTTTTTATTTAAAATTTTTTGTAAGTATTAATTTAATTTTTTAATAATTTATATTATATTAAATTATATATTTATGATTAATTATGAATTTTTTTAAAACAATACATCAATAATGATTTTTACTGATAATTTTATAATTGAATTAAATTTTTTATATAAATTTAAATTAAAATGGAAGTAAAATTTTAAAAAATATGACGGTCAAAGATTTTTAAATTCTTCCCGTGCATTTGAAAATGTGAGTGGAGCCCACGCAGAAGGGAGTGATCCCAAATTCCCGATAGGTTCTCCCCAAAACTTGAAGCCATTGCTTCCCGGGTCCCACCTTCACCTTCGTGTAGACATTATCTGTGACTGTCTCCGAGGTTCGAGCTCAGCCACTGAACACGACGAAGCAACTGTACCACCTAACCTTGATTTTTTGGTTCAAATCTCATGGCGGGAACCATTCAGGCTCTATTTGTCATCGGTTGTCCCGCCACGACGTCGTTTTTCCGTCCCCGAAACCCTCGCCTCCTCTCGATCGACGGGAACATTCATAGCATTTCTCTCGCTTTTCATGGTCGCTCCTCGAATTTCAGACCCATGGGTTTTCCCTCCCATGGAGTCGCACTCGCTTGCAATGGTCGTCATTCAAAATTTGTGCCTGTTCGTGCGTGTCAGCGCTCTGACCAGGTTCGGTCTCTTTCTACTTTTACTTTCTTGCGATTGTTCGATTACCATTGGAAGAATAATGCTACTTGCACAACTTTTGGTTTCACAATTCACAGCTTTACACAGTTGCGCATCGTGAGTTCATCTGATTTAAATTTGAAATTGGGGTCATTTGAACTGGGGTATGATTGTAGTTGTGCAAAGTTGTGACTTGTGACTGCACTCATATCTCAGTTCAACTGGCTCTCTTTTGATCTGCTTTGTTTAAATTCAGATTAATCTATGTGTGTGTTTGTGCGTAGTTGTCACTCTAGTGGTTGTGTTGGAAGCGTTATGAGGTTGAATTTTTAATATACGTCCATCAAGGCCAATAGTGAGATTGAATTTTTAATTTCAGTTTAAAATTGTTGGTGGCAAGTATGGATATATGTAGTGGCTCAGAAAAATTACAGTTGGTTTCAGATAGATGGTAATGGAAGCAATCCTACCAATCTCTCGGCTCTGACGAAGGGATTGAGTTGGGCGCAACCCATTTTGAGATTTGCTGGAAACAACTTTTTACCCTTGGGTAGCAGTTCTTTTATGTATTTAAATTTATTTCAAGAAAGTTGTAGTTTACTTCAAGGCTTACTGAATTTGATTTTTGATAATTAACTGTTTTAATAATTAACAAATTTGTTTTTGTGTTCAATGTTATATGTAGTTCTCATTGCCGGAGTGTCCCTAGGACTGGCATATCCTAGTCTCGGGTGTTTCGCTGATAAATATTATGTGTCAAAGCTTGGCCCTTTCGGAATTTTTATAATCTCAGGTTAGGCTTTAAGGCCATTCCCTTCTCTAACTTGTTTTACCTTTATAATTCCTATCTCGTGGTATCTTGATTCTTCTCATGCATTATCATGTAGGATTGATGTTGCGTAGTAAAGAAATTGGTGCAGCTGCAGAAGCATGGCCTGTTGGACTCTTTGGGCTAGTATGACCTTGAATTTCTTATGTCTGCATTTTGTAAGCTGATTCTCTACAATATTGTTTTCCTTTGTCTTAAACTGGGATTCATTTGTGGAGTTTTGTACTCCTATCCACTCATATTATTTGCATCTGTGCCAATGCCTTTACAATATCCACTACCATGGTACTGACCATGGCTGTTAATTATGTTTGTGGTCCTTTGACCACAACACAATCATCTTTCTGAGACTAGGTTGCTTGATGGTGCATACCTTTACAAAACTTTATTTGTATGTATATACTGAAGGAAAAGTTAGTTTTTAAGTGTTATTTCCTTACTTGTCATCCTATTGTAATATGACTAAATGACTTATATGTGATCTACTAATCTAATCTGAAGTGGCTGAAAGATTCTTATTTCATTTGGAAAATATATTTCACAAAGTTATATGTTTGCCATTATGACATATTTCCTTATTGTTTGTGCTGCGACGAATATGTGCTTTTCCCAGAGCATTGGGTGGTTTTTTTATCCCCTCTTTTCCAGTTGGGATTATTGCTATCACTTGCATTGATATTTTCATTATCCTAGATTTTTTGTTTAAAGCGCTCCATTGTTTTTCATGCAGGTGTCAATTCTATTTCTTACACCATACTTTTCTAAGCTAATATTGCAAATTCAGCTCCAACCTCAAGAATTTATTACAGGTTTAGCTTTTGATTTTGGTCTACTTAAAAGAGGAGTCAATTTTGCAGTCATGCTATTGGGATCATTAGCACATCCATATAGACATGACCTTTCATGATGGCATTTATAATAATTTTAGCAATGAGTTTTGCTAAATCACTGACTGAATGCACTATATTCCTATCCTTAAAGCAACATGGCATGCACTACTGGAGAAATAATTTGTGTTTCTATTTTTCAAACATTGCTTGAGCGATTTATATTGTGCCAAGCTGTAGGGAAAGATAAGTGTGGTTCACATTGGCTCATATCTGACTTTAAATCTTATTAAGCATTCTATACCAGCCATACAAACAATTTTTCAAAAGATGATATCAATTTTTGGAACAAAAATTTGTTTTAATGTGAGACAATGCACTCTAATATATTTATACCTATTCAGATTTTCATAGTTCATTCTTGGATCTAAACAAATATTTTGACATTACACACTTAAAAAAAAAAGGATCCAATCTCTGCCTATTTTCTTTTTATCCATCCTTTCTTTCTTGTTAGCATTTTTGGCAATCTCTCTCCCCATTTTGATCTTAGGTGGCATTTGGCACTAAGAATGTTTTAGGATTTCTAGGAAAGTGAGGTGGGAATAATTTTTTTTTCACAATTGATTTCAGAAATAAAATATTATTTCCAGGTATAAAAGATATCTGGAAATGAAAATTTACAAAAGAGGCAAAAATTTTATTCCCACCTAGGATGGTGGGAAAGAAAGATTTCCATGAGAATGAGAAAGTTTTGAAATGTTAAATTACTTACTTATCCCTAGTTTCTTTAAAATATGATTGATTAATAAAATAAAATAATACAATAAAAATAATAATTTTATATAATAAAATATAATACATAAAATATAAATTAATAAAATTAAATGTAAATAGAATATAATATTCATATATAAAATAATAAATAAAATGAATAAATATAATATTAAAAAATAATAATATCTAATATCATAAATAATAAAATAATAAAAATATAATAATACATAAAAATATAATATGTAAAAAATTGTAAGGATATTTTTGAAAATTGTAAAACATTATTAAAAAATGTGACAAAATATTTCCAAAAAATTAAATGATGAACCAAATATGGAAATGTTGTATTTTCAAAAATATGATTTTTCATATTCCTAAAAATGTTCTTTAACATTAGAATATTTGATTATGCAAAGCAAATGCTCCCATAAAATTAGTCATAGTGGCAAAAAAAATTAGATCTACATATTTTGAAGACGCCTTAGTATCTCATCAAATTAGGAAACGTTGTACCTTTAAGCAACAACAATGAGTATACATGTGCATTTTATTTTAGTATGTCATCAAATGTACCCATGAAAATGTTAAGAAAATATGTGGATAACCAATATGATGACAGTTGTAGCACTGCACAAACATGATCAATTATTATATATATATATAGTTTATTTTATGTATTATGTTTTATTATATTAAAGTATTATTTTTATTTTATTCTGTTATTTATATTATTTATTTTCATATATATATATATTTGCTATAGCTTTATGGTAGCGGTTTGTGCTTTTCTTTTTACAGTTCATGTTTTGCACCATTGTATAATAACAATGGTTTGATGTATCTATGACTATATAAGGGTATTTTTGGATAAGTTAATTATATTTCTGGGAATATTTCACATGAACCAATCATGGGAATAAAATATTTTAGGAATACAATATATTATTCTGAGAAAAGTAACGTGGCAGGCAAACATATTTTGCTAACTTTTTCATGTATCTCATTTCTGGGAATGAGATTCCCAAGAATGTAATTTACCAGGAAATAAAACATTTCATGGACCAAATGCCATCTTATACATTTCATGTTATTTCAAATGATTAGTACTCTGTGAACCATGTATTTGTCATTCACAGTTGGTTTTCAGTCAGTAACCTGCTTGGATGTTGAGCTATAAGTATATATTGTTATATAGGACTGGCTATATTCAGTTGTATGCCAACTACATTATCAAGTGGTGTTGCACTTACCCAGGTAACAATTATCTCTCTTTTCCTCTATTTTTATTTAACCTTTCTATTTCTATCAATTTTTATGTGCTTTGTTTCAGCAAATATAGATCTGTGTGTTACTTCTATTTGAGTTTTTCCACTTTGCTTCTGCAGCTTGCGGGGGGGAATTCTGCTCTGGCTCTCGCAATGACAGTACTATCTAACATGTTAGGAATATTGATTGTGAGTCAGTAAGAGTTGCATAGCATTGCCTCAATTTTATCTTTGTGCTTTTGTACTTTTGTGAAGCTTTCCAGATAACAAACATATTGCTACAACTGGGTTTTCTCATTACTATTGATCTATTAATTTATCTTTTAACTAGGTATTATTGACCCTGGAACTTTGAAAGACTGAGTACTAATAAAGCTTCACAATCAATCAAGAATCCTGCGATTGCTTGGGTGTAGGGAGAGTAGTTTTCAACTTGATCTTTCATTTCATAGCGCAGTATATATGGACAGGCACATTAGTGTTTGGTGTGAGTCCATTATAGGTGACGCCCCTATAAATATACTCAACTGCTCAGTTGCAAGTAGCTCTCTCTGCTAGCTGCTACATTTCCTGAAACTTTTTTCCCCCTCAGATTTGTCTTTATTTTTATTTTTACTTTTGGTGATTTGAGACCTAACCTTGATGGATTTTTAGCAAAGCCAAATCTTAGTGATGGTTGTTTGAGGCGCTTGTTAAGTTGGGATAAAGTCTATGTTTGGCTAGGGCTCTTTACCATTCAAGATTGTCACTGGTTTTCTACTAAATGTTGTTAAGAGGCAAGATAGGAGATTATAAGTAGTGTGACAAAAATGGTAATCAAGCCAGCGACTTAAAAACTTGGCTACCTTGGGGGGAAATTTGCAGACTGCTAGGAGTGTTATAGAGGGTTGGTAGGTGACAAGGAGATCAGGAAACTAAAGTTTTTAAATGGATTAACTTCATCTCGTTTATGGGTCATATTATGGGTGGTTAAGCTTGCAGTTAATGTAATTTACGGTTGTACTTATATGTACACAAGCAAGCATACTAATGTTTTATCCCTTGATTAGAGACAGGCCAATTTGAAGGATCTCATGGTGATAGAGTCAATTTCTCCCTGCTTTGGTATCATGGCAAAGAGAAGGAATTAAGCTAAATTTAAGGTTGTATGAGAGTCCAAAATGTAGGCATCAGGTGATGGAGAGTGTTGGAGATTATAATAAAACTATTCATGGGCTTTCAGTCAACAATTTAAGCTTTTGAGTTGAAATAGTTTTTAACATAGTATCAAAACCTCTATGATCAAATAGTTCAAAGTTTGATCTTTGCTTACGTCTATTCTTTTAGTTAAAAATTAAGTTTTAGCACAAGATATGGTGGGTTTGTGCTTTGTCGACACTTCAAACTTGAAGAAATTTCGTGTGAAGGCGTATTAAAGAATATACCTGGTATTTTGCAAGTTTTTCAGCATTAAGCTAATAGATTGTTGCGCAGGCCTTCCTTTGGGGTCCAGCTATGCCAAAAGTGAGAGAAACCTAATTCCTTTTCTTCCATTTTTACATCTACATGTTGCTCTGTGACAACACGGGCAAGGAATACAGCCATACAGGGATGTTGTAACTATATAGGTTGGTGTTGCTTTAGGTTTAGCTACTTAGCATGGAAAGAGACAATCTTATGTGGACTTGCATTGTAGAGTCTGCTTGTGAATGATACTGTAAATGGGACTGTCAGTGACCTAATAATCAGGCAAGCATCTTGATCTATAGCAGCACATTGGCAATGGAATTGTGGCTAGTCTTGGAGTCCTCAAGTTTCAAGAACTTGTTTGTACATCCTGTTTGTTGAAATGATGTATGACAGATGTCTGACTAGTGACATTTCTTGGGTTTTTAAGTTTTAGCTCTAGTTTAGAATTGAAGAAGGATTATTTTGGATTTAGGAATTGTTATGTGATGTAAACCCTAACCTAATGGTAGACCCCTGAATCTAATGCTAATTCCTTCTACATTCTACATCCTATATCATCCTGGTGTATGTTTCTTATACATAGATTAGTGACTTGCATTGAAGAAATTACATATTAGGCAAGAGCAGACAAATGTATTTTACTTGATAATTTGACTTCAACTTCATCAATTTGATGTGACAGGCCAGCTTCCCCCCCAATCTCCCATTCATGTATCTTTTATTGAAATTTTAATTATACTATTTTAAATTTGAAATCTTTTTGCCTCTACAGATTTTCTCCATCTAATCTATTTCTTGTTTTTGTTATTATATTTTATGCTAATACTTCATCTCTTTCTTAGGTGCCACTTTCCATCACAAAATTTGTAGCTGATGGAGTTGGGGTAACTGTGCCTACTAAGCAATTATTTAAGAGTCTTGTTCTGACCATATTAGTCCCCCTAATTTTGGGGAAGGTAATCAGTTTTCTCCTTTTTAGAGATTTGATGCAGAGTAATACTATATTAGGTGACTGGTTATAACCAAGTTTAATTTTACTAGGTGCTAATTTGATGTTCTTGTATAAGGTGATATGAGTGAGAAAGCACAAAGACTGTCCTATAAAAAATGACACTCAAGATTCCCATGTTCTCATTTATATTTCTATCTTGATGGCATATCAAATTGTTTGCTATCTTCTTCTTTCACCAGTTTATCACATTAGTTCTGCAACGCAATATTCCTCAAAAGCACATATACATTAGTGGCTATATCCGCCTGTTTTATGCTTCAAGTAATATTCCTTACAGTAGAATTTGGTCTATGAAGCAGAATACTCACATCCTTGTGTTGCATTTGGCTTCCTAAACGTATTTTAATTGTTCTTTATTCCTTTGTATGTGCAGGTTATACGTGAATCTTTTAAAGGTGTGTCCCATTGTCTAAGCTAGTTTCTGCAGTTTATTTCTCTAATAATATTATGAAAGATGTAATCAAGCAAACTGACCCTCACTATTACATAAAAGAAAAAATAGTTGATCAATAACAATAAAAACCAAGCCTTTTCTCATTAGGTGGGGTAAAAGAAAATAGTTAATCATGACAATGAAATAGGACTGGAGGTTCGTTAAAGGATTTGTAGCACTGCAGTATCCAGTACTTATTTGGCAAGTGATCTGCTCCCAGATCATTTTCTTCCATGTCAAATGTGATCATCTTCACACATTTGACTATTAGTTTATGTCTAGAAGAGGTTAACATGAAGAATATCTTTCTTGTAGGTGTGTGATGATTCTAGCATGCTGAGTACTTTGTCTTTACCATTCTGTATATACATGTAGTTGCCTGCCTTTGTGTATCCTCCTGATGCATGATGCAAATATACATTTAAAGGGAAAAAAGGATATTGAAGTATGGTCTAATATTGATATAGGGTCTCATCTAATTTCAGTGATTCTGTGGTCTCATTAATTTGTTGCTATTGTCAAGGAGTTGTTGGGTTAGTTTTAGTTTAGTTATTTTCAGTGTCAAGGAAATATGGGTAATTTTTATAGATACAAGTAAAAAGAAATAGATGATGTGATTATATGTTATAAATTGTCCACTGTGTATGTCTGTGGTTTAATATAGTGGTTTCTCTTTAGGCAGAAGTTTTTGTCTTCGTCCTTGTTATGGGATTTTCAGGTTAGATATGAAGAAGGATTTGAGGCCTCTGTTATTTTTGCATCTTTCTTGGTTATTTTTCAGAGCAACTTTCTGAGTAGTAAAATCAGCTTTTATTGAAATTATTTTGTCTTGATAAAATCTGTTTTGCAGGTGTGGCTGACTTTGTTGACCAAAATCGTAAGCTTTTCTCAGGGATCAATGCATTTTTTCTTAGTTTAGTAAGACCAATACCTCTGCTCTGTTTCCTCATTTCCTTGCTCCAGTTGGTTAAGTTTTTATTTCTTTAAATTTTGTTCAGAATATTAATTTAAAATGAATGCAAGATATGCATTTCATGGATTCTTTTAGTTGATTATATCATTTTAACTGTAGCACATTTGTCAAGCTGAATTGTCTTAAGAAATTTTTATTCTGAAATGACCCATTGAAAAATCTGTATCTCTCCTAAAGCTGAAGGCAAATCTGTTTGGTCATCAAACATAAAAGTTATGATGTATAAAAAATGGAGGTTTGTTGATTGTTTGCAACTTTTTTTTGGTAGGAAAAAGTTTAGGGTGAGGGGAGGTTTGTTGATTGTTTGTATTTTAACAATGTGCTTAAATTTCTGTTTGGCTCACTCCTGTTATCTGAATTATCATTATCTTAGGCAACAAGGTAGTCAGAGATCTAGTGTGCAGAAATAACTTTTTGTGCAGTATTCAAATTGATTGAATCAGAGTTAAGTTAATGTCAACCTTGAGTGTTGGTTTAGGTGAGACTTACAAGTCTGATAATCTGATTCATGTTTTCCAACTCTTTTCTTAAGTTCATTATTTTTTATTTTCGAGGGAAATCAGTTTGCTTTGTGTTTGCCTTATAATTCCTAAATTGAAGAACCTTCTGCATCTTCTGCCAAAAAATTCCCAATGTCAATCTATCATGAACTACAACAACAACAATAATAACTAAGTCTTTTTCCACTAGGTGGGGGTCAACCTATCATGAACTATGAATTCATTTTTTCTGTGTGCTCTAAAACCTATTTTGTAAGAGAGTCCCTCTTTTCAAAGCTTCAGACTTACCAATTTGCATCCCCTAAAAGCTAAATTTTGATTTGAAGCACTAATCCTCAGTTTGTCCCATATACAAAGTTATTTGCAAAGCTATAATCTCAAAGGTCTCCAGAACTGATTTTCATGTCTATTTTGAGTTACTACATTTGGCTTATTTTGAGGTTGAAGGTGTTATTTGCAATTTATGGTTGAATCCAATGTTGCAGGTGCCATGGATACAAGTGAGCAGGTCTAGGTCACTGCTGTTAATGGTGAAACCCAGAGTTTTCCTTGTAGCTATTGGATTGGGAACGTATGTTTTGCACACTTAAATTAGTTTTTTTTTTCAGTTCTCATAATGCCATAATAGTTGGAATGTGTTCCACTATATTAGTAATTTCTTTGCAATACTTATATAGTGAAAACTTAACAACTACTGTGCTTTCACTCTGATGAATTGTTAACAAACATAACATACCCACATTTTCATCTTTGAAAAAAAGAGGAAAAAAATCCATTGAATTTCAATTTTATGCAAATTGCTTTCCTAATTTGAGTTCCACCATTTATAATTTTGGTGATTCTGTCTGTCTGCTTAAGTACATGTTAAGAAAGAAGGTAGAGAGCAAGAGAGATCAAAGAGAGGTTTTCGGAATGTGAAGGCATATAACTACCCATGGCAGCACACTATTTATACCAAGAGAATAAGGAGTACAAAATGACAAAAATATCCTTGGAGAGGCTGCACACCAGAAACCATAATAAATACAGTAGTAATAATAGCATATCTTCTGAACCTACTTTATGGTATGTCGTAGTAGTATACTGGTAGTACCTTTCTTTCATGTGTGGTACATAGTGCTTGTTGTCCATCTATGTCATTCTGTTTTTGTGCTAGTACTTTCTTTCTTTACCTTAAACTTGATTTAAAGGACTTTCAACTATACTGGATTATGGTAATTGAAAATTTAATATCTTGATGCATTGCAGACTTCTCCATCTGACCTTACTGTTATTCAACACGGTTGCTGTGCGAAGCGTTTCAGTCATCTCTGGTGGGAGTAAATCAATTTTTTCCAAGGAAGAAAATGCCAGCGCTTTTGTACTAGTTGCAAGCCAGGTGAAAACTACTCTTTTTGATTTATGATTTCTCAGTCCGCTTAGGAAGTGAGGATCAAATTTTGAGACGAGACTCTTTCTTCTGGAGAATCTTTGGTCATTTGAATATTCCTCCTGTGGACGTTTTCTGCGGCAAGCTGAGGTTTAATGTATTGTCATACCTTCCAGAAAACATAACCAAAACTAAATCTGATCTATTAATTTCGTAGACCATAGAAAGTGAGGATCAACTTGCTAGATAAGAGGCTTTTTCTTCCAAAAAATCTTGTCATATGAATATTCCTCCAGTGAACCTTTTCTGCAACAACCTCTGAAGTTTAATATGTTGCCATACCTTTCAGAAAACATTACCAGTAATGGTAGCAGTTATAGAGCCACTTCGTGGTGCACTCGGTGAATCTGGGTTACTGATTCTTCCTTGTGTTGCAGCACATCTAAACCAGGTGATTGATGTTATCTCTACCAATTGTTCCTGATATTCATCTCTCATGCTAACTCAAAACTCTCCATAGATTATCATGGACTCTTTTCTGGTTAACTTGTGGCTTCCCAAAGACAACTCCAATAACGTCAAGGTGGCCTGAGTAGTGGGAAATAGTGGTCATTATTGACAATTGTCTGGATTCCTTTGTGCTGGCATATTGTGTCGAAGCACGTACAGCTACATCTTAAAAAGGTTTGGGATCAGAGGATGTTTAAAATTTTGCTTGGTGTTTTCTTTTTCAGTGAGTTCTGAGAAATATTGTATGCTTTAACAAATTTGTGAACAAAGTTGGGTCTTTGCCCCCAACATATAGGTACAGATCTTCATTTAGTTATTTGGTGGTCATTTTTTACTTCTTTTTTGGGTAACTGTGGTCATATTTGTGTTACATATATTTGAGTGAATTAACTAGTTCGAAAGATAGGTTGAATCAATTTGGTGTCTTAAACATTTGAGTAAATTACATTCATTTCTTTTGAGATTTGTAAAAATTACAATAACACTTCCTGAAGTTTGAAAAAAATTGTACTAACTTATTCTTATTTAAAGTTTTTACAAGTGTTAATTTAACCATGATTTATAATACATTGACTTAGGCTATTTGTGAGATTTAAGAAGAAAAAATACATAAAATCTAGGCTTCATTAATAATTTTAGGAAAGGAGTGTAAATTTTCATATAAATTGAATGTAATTTACTTTGAGTATTTTTTCATCGCTTGAATACAGAAGTATTTGACTTTCCCTCGAATCGGTCTGGCACGTTAACTTGATGAAATGTCAGGTTACTTGTGATGTTTGATTTCAGCTGTAAATAGGAAATGTCTTCAAAGATGCTAACAAGTTAACCTGACATGTCATCAAGTTTATGTGCCAGCAAAGAAAAAGGATGCCGGTAAGAAGAGGTCACTAATGGATACACTTTGGATAAAATTATCAGAATGGGAATGACGGGTAGCCTGATGTGAGGAAGTGATGACTATTTACGTAATCAACTGATGTGAAAAATATTTTTTACTTGTCCAAATTGATGTACTTTCCATCTTTTACGGAGGAACTAGTTAATTCGTTCTTTGGAGGCATTTAATATTTTAGATATTGTATATAGTGTAAGATATCTTATAACATTTTATAATTTTTTTTATAATAAATTATTGTAGTGTCATTTAATTTATATAGTTTTATGTAATAAAAAAAAATTAATTATTATTATTTTTATAATATAAAATATCATAATAGAAAATACCATGTTATTTAATGTTATTGTGTTCAATATAAAAGTTATACAATTGGTATTTTATAAAAAGTAAATAAAATTAAGAGGAGCGATGTGAAATTTTAATAATTTTGAGATAGTATGAAATAATATGAACTGTGATATTCGATTATTATTTCAAATGTGACTGTTTTTGCATAACATTTTAAATACAAGCATCCAAGATACTATAGGATGTGAGATAACAAAGGTCACAATATACCGAACATTTTTCATAATTTACTGTTACAAATTGAATGCTTTCTTTAATATCAGTTATGGACTGTTGGTTCAATTAGTAGAATGGAGTTGCTTCGATCCAGAAGGTCTAAGTTCAATTTTTTTTTTATTCCTTGGTAGATGCATGCTGCCTCGAAGTTTGAATAATTTGTGACGGAAAATGTAGTATTAATGTCCATTTCTTAAAAAAGAATTAAAGGGCTGATAGAGGGCTCTTGCTGCTTGGTATAGGGAGCTCCGGTTTTATTCAAAGAAGAGGAAGACAATCTACTGAGAAGTTACAAAAAAATTAAAGGAAATGGACTAAGCGAAGGAGCAATGGACGAAGTTATGAAAGACTCCAGTGAGAAAACGCAGAGTGTAAATAGAGAGGTTCTTAAACTTGACACTACTTAGGAAATTTCTCCAGTCAACAGAGAAGAGATACAAGAGGTCAAAGAACAAGTGTCTAAGGGGAAGGCAATTGGCAAGGACGGGGGATGCTCCTATAGGGATAGATTGTTGGGTTTTAATGGGGTGGCGAACAGCTCTAGAGTAAAGGAAGAGTCAGAAGGGGAATGGTCGAGAGAAGAGTCAGAGGAAGAAGAGATAGAGGAAGAATGTGTAACAATCTAAGTTTCTAATAATGTTAAATAAATCTAAGGAAAAGTAAAAGATACATATGAGCAAAAATTAAATTACTTAGTTATGAAACAATAAAGTATAATGGATGGAGAAATGATACAAATATATTTTTAAGACATCACTAATTTAGGATTAGCAATAAATTAAGACAAGATAAACATATTTAAGGAGCTACCAAATAGCATCACCAAAGGATGCTACCTTGCAGCCACCTTGCACTTATCTCATTTTCTTTTTACCAATTATTTCTTTGCACCTAACCATGATAAGAGGGAGAGAAATCTTGCACCTATCCTATTTTATTTTTACTAATTATTTCTTTACTCTATGAAGAGCATCAACAAGAGGGAGTCTAAGATAGAAAGAGAGGAAGAGAGAAAGAGGGAGAGAGAGAATAACCAAAAATTTGAGAGAGAAAATGCCTAAAAATTGAGAGAATTTCTTTTTCTTTCTTTTCTTCACCTTGTGGCAATGAGAATGAGAGTTTGAGTATTGAAAAATTGATACTTCACCCACAATTTTTCATACAAGAACAGAGTTGGGTATGCAAGGGAAGCCAATGGAAGAAACTAGTTGAAAAATTTGGAGTAATAGAAGTGTTTTTACACAAGGTAAGTTTGCCTTCTTGTTGAAAAATTTGGTTTAGAGTTTGTTATGTTAATTTTAAGTTCTGAATGGACGAATTTTTGGCTAATACTAATAATTATATAAAATCTGAAAACATATTCAACAGAGAAGTTGTAGCCCTATGACTTAGCTTTCTATACCCTTTGGAATCATATCAATCGAATTTAATATGAGAGAGTTATGCCCCAGTGAAGCCATATCCAATTGCATGGTGGAGGTAAGGCCAACAAGGGTGGAAGTCCCCAAGCCTAAGACTTACAAGGGCAATTAGGATGTTAAGGAAATAGATAATTTTTTGAGCAGTACTTCGAAGCTAGTCACATTGATGATGCATCAAAGGTATGAACTGCTTCTCTCTATTTCATTGATGATGCTTTACTTTGGTAGCGTATGTGTCAGTGATAGGGAGCAAGGTGGTTTGACCATTAATATGTGGGAAGAGTTTAAGGGCCAACTTAAGTGACATTTTTATCTTGAGGGAGAAAGTGTCCTAGAAGGAAGGAGTCTTAAGCACATGAAGCATAGTGGCTCAATTCGAGACTACTCCGCAAGTTTTCATTACTATGACTTAAACTCCCGGACATGACACCATCTGAGTTACTATTTAACTTCATGGATGGGCTACAACCTTATACCCAACAAGAGCTACGATGTCGGGGTGTACAAGACCTCACATATGCAATTGTTGTTGCCGAGACTCTTGTCGAAGTCACTACACCCAAGGACTCTAACAAGTCAAAACAAAAGGGGTTCAAGGGAAAAGGTGGGGGAGACAAAGAGTCAAGGCAAGGGACTAAAGGTGATGACAAGCCTTCTGCCAGTAAAGGAGGCAAACAAATAAAGAAAGGGGATCAGCGTGACAACTTTAAACCTAAGAGTAACTGTTTCTTGTGCGGAGTTGCCAAAAACATGGACTCTTGTGCGGAGCTGTCAATATCCAAGAATAAGACTTTTCTAACAAAAAATTAGAGAATTTAAAGGCAATTTTCTCAATTTACCAAGTCTAGTTTTCAGGTGCAAAAAGGGTTTTGTGTCCTCAAACCTAACCTTTCTGTGTTCTATGACTTTTACTCACTAATCAGACCATAACTCGCTTATATAGACTCCAAACTGGGTGTTTCCAGTGGCCATTTAACCATGAGACATATATCTACATTTTTCAAGTTAAAAATTTCTTCATATTCCTTATAGATTAGTCCCTGAAATTCAAAAATCGAAACTATTATCACTATTCAAAATTCCATACCCGATTCTGACCTCTCATCACTCACTGGGGCATAACTCTCTCATATTAAATCTGATTGATATGATTCTAAAGGGTATAAAAAATTAAGACATAGGGTTACAAC
Source organism: Gleditsia sinensis (assembly GCA_037074535.1). Taxonomy (NCBI): domain Eukaryota; kingdom Viridiplantae; phylum Streptophyta; class Magnoliopsida; order Fabales; family Fabaceae; genus Gleditsia; species Gleditsia sinensis. Next base: position 22,272,605 of record CM073474.1, on the reverse strand, counting down.
TTCTCTGTTGAACATGTTTTCAGATTTTATATAATTATTAGCCAAACATTCGTCCATTCAGAACTTAAAGTTAGCATAACAAACTCTAAACCATATTTTTTTTAATAAGAAGACAAACTTACCTTGTTCAAAAACACTTCTATTGCTCCAAATTTTTTAGCTAGCTTCTTCCATTGGCTTCCCTTGCACACCCAACTCTGTTCTTGTATGAAAAATGGTGGGTAAAGTTTCAATTTGTCAGCACTCAAACTCCCATTCTTACTGCCACAAGGTGAAGGAAGGAAAGAAGAATGAATTTTCTCAATTTTTAGGCATTTTCTCTCTCAAATTTTTGGTTATTCTCTCTCTCCCTCTTTCTCTCTTTCTATCTTAGACTCCCTCTTGTCGATGCTCTTTATAGGGCAAAGAAATAATTAGTAAAAATAAAATGGGGTGGGTGCAAGGTTTCTCTCCCTCTTGTCATGGTTAGATGCAAGGTCTCTCTCTCTCTTGTCTCCCTCTTGTCATGGTTAGGTGCAAAGAAATAATTGGTAAAAATAAAATGGGGTAAGTGTAAGGTGGCTGCAAGGTGGTATCCAAGGATACTACTTAGCAACTCCTTAGTTATTTTTATCTTGCCTTAATTTACTGTTAATCTTAGATTAGTGTTGTCTTAAAAATATATTTGTATCTTTTTCCCATCCATTATGATCCTAAGAATTTTATTTGTATGATTCATGATTAATTATATGTCACCTTTTTTTTTCTGGGGATGTAATATATGTGGGATGACCTAGTTGAATGTCAAGTCCCTTTTAAATAGCACATAGCTTGATGTAAATTAAGTGATGAACTGTACACTTTTTTTAGCGTGAGAGCCTTTGTGTGTAAGTAATACGTATAATGCCCAGTTAGTTTGATTTCCCTATCTTTAAGGAAATGAAATTTGAAAATGTTTGGAATAGCTTGAAACTCATGCATGCTCATCTAAAGAAAAAAAAGTAATAATATAAGTGAATGAGTAAATTTATGGATTAGATGGACATTGCCAGAAATTTGTAAACACTAAGGAATGCCAGTAATTTATAGATAATCAAGAATATTGTACGATATAGATATATAAAAAAGGATGCTAGTTTGTAGGTGTTTCATTTAATGGTATTAGAGCGGTGGTTCTAGGATTTAATTGTGTGTTGGAATGAATTCTAAGATATTCTTGATTATTTTAGAGTAGATATGGTTTTTGTTTATTTGACTAATTATATGAAAATATATTTGTACATATAAATATGTACACAGGGAATGGTAGATGAAAGAACCCAAGTTCAGACACTAAGAGAAATATCTGAGAATATGAAATCTTTAGCTGTCAGGCTTGATGGGCAAGCTGCAGCTCAAGTCACCACAACCCAAATTCTTCAACAAGTTCAAGAAGCCCTTAGACAGGTACAAGAAAACAATTATGAGGGTGCTGGAGAGGAAAATAGGCTTAGTTAGATGAATAAACTCCTAGCTCAATTCAGGAAGGGCAACCTTCCCTCTTTTTTAAGAGAATATGACCCAGTAATAGCTGAGCGATGGATAATGCAAATGGAGAAAATTTTTGGGGTTTTAGAATGCAGTACAGAACAAAAAGTTTCCTTAGCCACTTATATGTTAGAAGGTGAGGTAGAACATTGGTGGAAAAGTATACAGAGACTATGGCAGACCAATGATACCTCTATTACTTGGGATAATTTTAAAGAAACATTTTATGATAAATACTTCCCAGATAATGTGAAGAATCAAAAAGAGGCTGAATTCATACAGTTGAAGCAAGGGAATATGACTGTACTCCAATATGAGGCTAAGTACGAAGAGCTCTCTAAATTTTCCACTTACCTGAAGCATACCTGTGATGATGCATGGAAGACGACAAATTTTGAGCGAGGTTTGAAACCCGAGATTAGAGAGAGAGTGTGGCTGCCTTATAGATATAGGATTTTGCTAAGTTAGCAAGTAAATGTAGAATAGCAGAAGAAATTTAGATGAGTGTCAGGGTTGAGAAAAGATTGAGAGATAGTGAGCCCTCTGGAGGAAGAGAAAAACTCTGGAACAAAAAGTTCAAGGAGATTAATTCTCAGGGTAGGAGAATACTGACCCGTAGTGGCCAAACCTCTAGCCAACCTGATTGTAATAAATGTGGGAAGAATCATAGAGATAAACCCTATTTAGCTGGTCAGAATATTTGCTACAATTGTGGAAATCCAGGTCACTACTTTAGGGATTGTCGAGTATGGAGGGGATTAGTTCCTGATGGCAGACCACAAAATCAGGGACATGTGTTTGCTTTTTTCCAGCAGGAGGCTAGTCAATCTCCAAATTTGATCAAAGGTAAGTTAATGATCCAAAAGTCACTTGTAGATGCATTGTTTGATTATGGTGCTACACATTCTTTTATTTTATATGATTGTGCTAAGAGTCTGAGTTTGACTATTGATACTTTGCCATTTGATCTTTCTGTTTTCACCCTTACTGGGATCCGTATCACAACTTTTGATGCTTGTATCAATTGTGTTGTGCAATTTGATCATAGATGTACTACTTTAGATCTTGTATGCCTTCCTCCGTTTGATATCGATGTTATTATTAGAATGGATTGGTTGTCTGCTAATAATGCAATTCTTGATTGTTCTAAAAAATCTGTTTTCTTATCTGTTTGTGGTTCTACTTCTAAACACTCTACTGAAACCTCTTACCTATCCACCACCCAGGCTGAGAGATACCTTAAGAAGGATTGTCAAGGGTTTTTAATCTTCTTTTCTTTGCAAATAGAAGCAAAAGAGGGCATAAAAAACATACTTGTTGTTAGGGATTACTCCGAAGTATTCCCTAAAGAGTTTAAAAGTCTCCCTCCTGATAGGAAAGTAGAGTTTTCTATTGACTTAGTGCCTGGTACAGGTCCTATATCTAAGGCTCTTTACAAAATGGCTCCTGTAGAGCTAACTGAACTAAAGAAACAGATAGAGAAACTTCTAGAGAAGGGGTTCATCAGACTCAGTGTATCTCCCTGGGGTGCACCAGTGTTATTTGTTAAGAAGAAAGATGATAGTCTCAAGTTATGCATAGATTATAAGCAGTTAAATAAAATGACCATAAAAAATAAATATCCATCGCCTAGGATAGATGACCTGTTGGATCAATTAGTTGAAGCTTCAGTTTTCTCCAAGATAAATTTGAGATTAGGGTACTATCAGTTGAGAGTTAAGGCTGAAGATGTCCCAAAGATAGCTTTCAGAACCCGATATGGACATTATGAATTTCTAGTTATGTCCTTTGGACTAACCAATGCCCCGACCATTTTCATGTATTATATGAATAGGATTTTTAGGCCATATTTGGATATGTTTGTTGTGGTTTTCATAGATGACATTTTAATCTATTCTAAGAGCCTTGAGGAACATGAGAATCATCTTCGAATAGTGTTGCAAACCCTAAAGGATAGGAAATTGTATGCCAAACTTACAAGTGTGAGTTTTGGTTGACAGAGGTGAGATTTTTAGGGTATGTTGTTTCCAAGGAGGGGATAACAATAGACCCTAGTAAAGTGAAAGTAATGGCTAACTGGGAGAGACCAAAGGCAGTCACTGAAATACGAAACTTTCTAGGCTTAGCAGGATATTTTAGGAGATTTATTTCAGAATTCTCTCAGATAGCCATGCCTCTAACTAGGTTAACCAGGAAGAACCAACCATTTGTGTGGGATGGTTGATGTGAAAGTAGTTTTCAAGAATTGAAAGCTATGCTAACCTCTACCCTAGTGCTAGTGATATCTGACCCTAGTGAACTCTTTATGATATATAGTCATGCATCTAAAAAAGGTTAAGGTTGTGTTTTAATGCAGCAAGGTAGAATAGTAGCTTATGCTTCTCGACAGCTTAGACCTCATGAGAAAAATTACCCCACACATGATTTGGAACTAGCAGTTGTAGTGTTTGCCCTTAAGATTTGGAGACATTATTTGTATGGTGCCAAATTTGAAGTTTTTAGTGATCACAAAAGCCTTAAGTATCTTTTTGACTAAAAAGAATTAAACATGAGGCAGAAAAGATGGATAAAATTTCTAAAAGATTATGATTATACCCTTAAGTATCATCAAGACAAGGCAAATGTGGTTGCTGATACCCAATAAGAATTAAACATGAGGCAGAGAAGATGGATGGAATTTCTAAAAGATTATGATTATACCCTTAAATATCATCCAGACAAGACAAATGTGGTTGCTGATGCCCTAAGTAAAAAATTAATTCACATGTTATCAATGATGCTTAAGGAACAAGAATTAATTGAGGGCATGAGATGTTTGAATCTCTCCATCTCTTTGTAGCCTAGTACCCTTCTTATGAGTGAATTGAGGATTCATAATGATCTAAGGGATATAATTAAATATAGTCAAGTTTTTGATCCATACCTGAAGGACATTAGAGAATAGATATCTCAGGACAAGTCTAAAGAGTTTCATATTTCTAAGGATGGGCTTATTAAGTGAGGGGAGAGGTTGTGTGTACCTGAGGTGAAGGAATTAAGAGATAGTATCTTGGCTGAAGGTCACAAGAGTAGATATACCTTGCATCCTAGAGCCACTAAGATGTATTAGGACTTGAAAAAGAGTTTCTGGTGGGTTGGAATGAAAATGGACAACCCAATATATGTCTAAGTGCTTAGTGTGTCAGAGAGTCAAGGTAGAACACCAAAAGCCTGCGGGATTGCTCCAACCCTTAGATATTCCTGAATGGAAATCGGATAACATCTCAATGGATTTTGTCACGGGTTTGCCTAGGACATCATCTGGCTATGATGCCATTTGAATAATTATGGATAGACTAACCAAATCTGCTCACTTCCTAGCCATTAAATCTGCTTATACTCTAGACAAGTTAGCATAGATGTATGTTTATGAGATAGTCAGGCTCCATGGGATATTTAATAGTATTATTTCTGATCGAGACTCCAGGTTTACTTCTAAATTTCGGAGATCTTTACAAGATACTTTAGGTACTAAGTTTAAGTTTAGCACGGCTTACCATCCACAAACTAATGGGCAGACTGAGAGAACAATTCAAACTTTAGAAAATATGCTTAGGGCTTGTTTGCTAGAAATGAAAGGGAACTGGGATGTGTACCTAACTTTAGCTGAATTTGCCTATAATAATAGCTATCATTCCAGTATCCAAATGGCACCCTTTGAGGCTCTGGATGGAAGAAAGTGTAGGTCACCTCTATGTTGGGTAGAGTTAGGTGAGATGAGTCTTTTAGGTCCTGATTTGGTTGACCAAACCATAAGGCACATTGAGCTTATCAGAGAGAGATTGCTAGCGGCTCAAAGGAGACAAAAGAGTTATGTAGATAAAAGAAGAAGGCCTCTAGAATTTGAAATAAGCGACCATGTGTTTCTCAAGGTAACTCCAGTCACAGGTGTGGGGCGGTCTTTGAAATTCAAAAAGTTCAGTCCCAAATATATTGGTCCTTTTCAAATTCTTAATCGGATCAGATTAGTAGCTTATAAACTTGTACTTCCTCCAAACTTTTTTCATATTCATGATGTATTCCATGTTTCTCCTCTCAAAAAGTACTACCCAGACCCTTCGCATATCATAGAGCACGAATCAATGCATTTGTAAGATAATCTGTCGTATATTATAAAACTGGATCGGATCATTGATTTTAAGATTAAATAATTGAGAAACAAGAGCATTTCTCTAGTCAAAGTAATTTGGAAAGGATTAACCTCTGAGGAAGCTACCTGAGAGACAGAAGAAGAAATGAAGAAGACCTATCCGCATATCTTTGATCAAGGTATGTTGAATTTTGTGGACAAAATTCTTTTAAGGGAGAAATAAATGTAACATCCTAAGTCTCTAATAATGATAGATAAATGTAAGAAAAAGTAAAAGATACATATAACCTAGAATTAAATTACTTAGTTATGGAATAATAAGGTATAAAAAAAGGTGACATATAATTAATCATGAATCATACAAATAAAATTTTTAAGATCATAAAGGATGGAAAAATGATACAAATACATTTTTATAACATCACTAATCTAGGATTAGCAGTAAATTAAGGCAAGATAAAAACAATTGAGGAGCTGCCAAGTAGTATCACCAAAGGATGTGTCACGACACATAATCACATTCATTTGAGAGCTTACTGTATAATTTCAATAATCTCAAATATACATAAATACTCTGCAAATGGAAGCTGAGATCCTGCCTATGACATATGGAGCAACTCTAGAGTACAAGTACAATATAAATCAAAATCTACGAGCCTTGGAAACAAAGTAGGCTCACCCAAAGATTATGCCGTCTAGCTGGTCAACTATCTGAAAAAAAATGTAGAAATATCGTGTAGTGAGTTTGACAACTCAGTGAGCAAATATAGTTTACTATAACTGAAACAGAACAGACCATTCGCACGAGTTTTCATAAATAAAAATTATGGTAGAATATAACATTATCTAAATCAATGTATATAACAACAAACTAAAGTTTTAAAGAAGGTAAATTTTGTTAAAAGAAAATCTAAAATATTAAGATTTAGTATAATAAACAATAATTTCAAAATCAGATAAGGAAATAGAAAGATAACTCTTCATATAAAAAAAATGTTTAGAGGAGGACTCAAAGTAGATCCATAATTATAATTTTTATACCCAAGCACAAAGTCTGGTAAGGGCAATCACCATATACATTGTTTTATCCCAAGCACATAGCAATGGGACGGGTAAATCACCATATTCTCATAATTCATATCATAAGGTTGGGAGGAGCTCTCCTCAACTCCCTGACCTTTCCATATGTTGATTGTGCTAAGCACACAGCAATAGGACGGGTAAATCACTTCATTCTCATCATAAGTAACCAAGCCAATTGCCACTGGCTATTGGAGAAGACATACTCAACTCCATACTTATTCATAATTCAATCCTCATGTGCTCGTTCGCACAAGGGGCTAGCAACTTTCTTGCTAGCTAAAGTTTTATGGTGCACCAAGGCTAGCTATCTCTGTCGTTAGCTAACAGTGTTTCTATCAATGATTCCTTTAAAATAAATTAGTTTAATAAATAAAAAATATAAGCTGAAAGAAAAATTAAAAATTATGAGGTTAAAATTCTTTTTAAGACAAAATATATCCCTCCCTGCCAAGATATTTCTCGGACAGAGTTCTGGCATAGAAATTCATTCTCCAAAATCAGAAATACAACATTTTCATTCCAGCCCAGATAAACCATAATATCCAGTATCAATGACACATTTGAAACTCAAATACAAATTCAATTTCACCATATCCATGAAACAGTGAGGTATCATTTATAACACAAATCATATGAAACAATATGAAAGATGATACAATTATAAGATTCATAAAGTGTATCATAATACTACATTTTCATCATAAGTTCAGGAGGGACTTATTAGAGGTCTATTCTGCATATCCTATAACTTCTAAGAATATAAATCAATATAAACATGAAATTCAATTTATGCTATTCATAATTAAAACTTTGTTTTAAATGCATGGACATGAGAGAGATTTAAAAATACGTTATAGTAAATTATATTCACTCACAGTGTAAGGGCTCCAGATTGGACAGCCTCAAAATCCACGTTTCACATCTGAATTTGATCAATTAGACATTAAAAGTGAATTCGGAGGGTCCAAAAACCTTAAAAAATGATCCCGGGACGCTGGCACTGTTCACGTGCGGCTAAAATCACTATTCACACGCAGAATACTGTTCACGAGTACTGTTCGGAATTGTTCACAGTTACTGTTCACCGAAGTAAATTTTGTAAAATTAAACCACCAAATCACATTTTCTGACCGTAAATTTTATCCTACAACTAATATTTTACATTCTTAACAAAAGCCCTAAGTTGAAATCTTCAAAAACCATCAAAAATCCAGTATTTTAAAAAATTTACCTTTAAGTTACTATTCATGAAATTCCGGCGAACTTTCGACGAAAATGATTGGTGGGTTTTGAAGCTCTCGTCGCCACGAGTCCAACGGTACCTCCGGTATCTCAATTGGACATCTAAAATTAGAGAAATCTGAGAGAGAAGTTAAAAAAAATATTTTAGAGAGAGAAAATATTTCTTCTCTGGGTCGTGCATCCGCTCCTTGCCCCTTTGTTTTTTAATAATAATATTATTATTAATATTATTTAATAATTAAATAATAGGATTTCTTTTATATAAATTCATATAAATTCCGTTTTTCATCCTAAAATATTTCAAAAATTACTAAAAATTTACATTCTAGTTAAACTCTTGAATTATGATTTTTCTTAATAAAAATTGTAATAAACAAATCTCAAAATAAATATCTTTATGCATAATAAAAGAAAGAATATTTCTAAAAATACAACAAAAATTTATTAAAAGCCAATATAATTATTTTGAGCAAAATAATAATTATTTTAATTAAAAATATACTTCCTTTTAGCAAAACATAATCATTTACAATAAAAATATATATTTTTTATAGCAAAATATTATTATTTAAAAATAAAAATTTTGGGATATTACAGGATGCCACCTTGCAGCCACCCCATTTTGTTTATACCAATTATTTCTTTACACCTAACCATGACAAAAGGGAGAGAGACCTTGCACTTAACCATGATAAGAGGGAGACAAGAGGGAGAGAAACCTTGCACCTAACCATAATAAGAGGGAGAGAGACCTTGCACCTACCCCATTTTATTTTTATTAATTATTTCTTTGCTTTATGAAGAACATCGACAAGAGGAAGTCTAAGATAGAAAGAGAGGAAGAGAGAAAGAGGGGGAGCAAGAATAATTAGAAATTTGAGAGAGAAAAAGCTTAGAAATTGAGAGAATTCCTTCTTCTTTCCTTTCTTCACCTTGTGGCAGTGAGAATGAGAATTTGAGTGCTAAAAAATTAAAACTTTATCCACCATTTTTCGTACATGAACAGAGCTGGGTGTGCAAGGGAAGCCAATGGAAGAAGCTAGCTAAAACATTTGGAGCAATAGAAGTGTTTTTGTACAAGGTAAGTTTGCCTTATTGTAAAAAAAATCTGATTTAGAGTTTGTTATACTAATTTTAGGTTCTGCATGGACGAATTTTCAGCTAATAATTATATAAAATTTGAAATCATGTTCAACAGAGAAGTTGTAGCCCTATGGCTTAACTTTCTATAGCCTTTGGAATCATATCAATCGGATTTAATATGAGAGAGTTATGCCCTAGTGGGTGATAAGAGGTTAGAATCGGGTATAAAATTTTGAATAGTGATAATAGCTTTGATTTTTTAATTTCTGGGACTAATCTATAAGGAATATGAAGAAATGATTAATTTTAAATGTAGATATATGTCTTACGGTTAAATGACCACTGAAAACACCCAGTTTGGAGTCTATATGAGTGAGTTATGGTCTGATTAGTGAGTAAAGGTCATATAGCACAAAAGGGTTAGGTTTGAGAACACAACCGTTTTTGCACTTGAAAACTTGACTTGGTAAATTGAGAAAATTACCTTTAAATTCTCTAATTTTTGGTGAGAAAAGTCTTATAATATTAATAATCAATTCTAAAATTTTTTTGATTTTTAAGAACCTACAAATATTCCATTTGCAATCAAAATAATACAGAGAAAAATCTGCTGGACAGCTTAGACTATTGATGAAAATACTAAACATTGAAGGGGATAGATATTGAATTTTCGTATGAAAAATTTATGACATATTACAAGAATACTAAGTAAGGTCGCCACCAAATTTGAGAAAATTTTGGGTAGTTTAAGGCATATAATAAAATATAGAAGTTTTGTAGGACAGGAAGTGAATCAGAACAAACCAAAATTGGGGGCAGTTATAAAAATTGGGTTATTTGAGGGGTCAAATGAATTAGTTTTTACTTAAAATTTTTATAGTGACTATATATCATATTTAGGATTCTCTATATAAAATATCAAAAATTTTTAAGAAGGTTTACCCATCAAAAGGAATGGAAAATATAATAGAAATGGAACCAAAACCAATATGCACTGTTCTAGGTTAAGGAGGTACTTCTTGGGGTGAATGGAAGATTTAAGGGCTGAAAGATCCATAAAATAAAGTAGGCATGTAAAGAAACCTCCATGTAAAATTTTAGAATTTTTAGAAAACTTATATTATATTTAATAATAATTTCAAGACTGAACAGAATCACAAGTCTTTTAGGGGAGCAGGAGCTCTTAAATTAAACACTTATGATTTTAGGTGTTGATATGCATGCATTAACCAAAGGTTTTTATATGTTTTAGTTTGAGTAGTTGGTTGTAACCTTGGCAGCGTTGGAAATGAAGTAATTGTACTGAAATTGAGGTAGCTAATTTTTCCTTAAAACACTTTTTATGTTTATAAACTTAAATTTATCAATTTCATTGGTTGCTTGACTTTTATGCTATGATGAATTATGGTATAAAGATATGTTATGTATGTATTCTTGAAAATTAAGGGATGACCAAAGTGTACCAAGTAAGCCCCATTTCTCCCATGTATTAGCCAATAATAGGAGACGCATAACCCTTTGTAGGTATGTGACTGCATTAGGTAAGTAAACCAAAATGTTATAGTTGCTTATGTTTCAGTGAAATAAATTGAGATGTTTTAAGGAATGGAATGTATACTGTTTTATAAAAATCTTGTTAGCTATTAAGACTATCATCTCATCTTTTTATATCTGTACAATCACATTTCAGGTATTTTAACAAAAAGTGAGCAACAAGATTCCCAAGATTGATTCATCTAATTATAGATATAGATTGTATATTTTATGGGGATGTAATATATGTGGGATGGCCTAATTGAATGACAAGTCCTTTTTAAATAGCACATAGTTTGATGTAAATTAAGTGATGAATTGTACACTTTTTTTTAGCGTGAGAGCCTTTGTGTATAAGTAATACGTATCATGCCAAATTAGTTTGATTTTTCTATCTTTAAGGAAATGAAATTTAAAAATATTTGAAATAGCCTGAAACTCATATTTGCTCATCTAAAATAAAAAAAATAAGTAACAATATAAGTGAATGAGTAAATTTATGAATTAGATGGACATTGCCAGAAATTTGTAAATAATAAGGAATGCCAGAAATTTATAGATAGTAAGGAATATTCTACGATATAGATATATGAAAAATGACACTAGTTTGTAGGTGTTTCAGAATATGAGGAGGAAAGTGCTGAATACCTATACATTGATATCTCCCCAGAGGAAAGGAGGTCTTACTATAGGCCTTGGAGGAAATCGCTCATAATCAAATTAATAGAAAGGAAAATCAAGTATAGGTATCTGAAAGAAAGATTTTTGAAATTGTGGCATCTAGTTAAAGAAATGAAGTCGATTGATATAGGGAATGAATATTACCCAGAAACCTTTACCAGTAATGAGGATTATAATTATGCCTTACATGAAAGGCCCTGGATGATAGCCAATCGCTATTTGGTGATTCAGCGTTGGAGGCCAAACTTCAGACTACAGGAGGATAACTTCCAAAAAATAGCCATCTGGCTCAAGATTCCATGGCTACCTATAGAATATTACAACAACCATTTCTTGTGGAGAGTGGGAGACAGAATTGGTAAAACACTGAAAATTGACCCTCACACTTTGAGGAATATGAGTTTAAACATAGGAGAGAAACCAAGGGTGGAAAGAGGGAAATTTGCCAGATTATTCGTGGAAATTGATCTGAGGAAAAAGTTGGTTTCTAAGTTTAAACTCAAAAGATACTTTTTCAACGTGGAATATGAAGGCTTGCAGTCTATTTGCTTCGGTTGCAGGAGATATGGTCATCGGAAGGACTTATGCCCATTGAATAAGGAAAGCATTCAACCCGAGGTCTAGGAAGAGGTCAGCAAAGGAGATACTAGAAAGGAAAACACGCAGGGCTTAAATCTTCCGGCCACTAGATCGAAGGAGGGAGAGGAGGTGTGCGACCTATGGATACTGGTGAAGAGACCAGAGAAGAGGAGAACAAGAAGACAGACGGAGAATGTTGCTAGCCCTGAAAAGACACCTGGCAATCGAGGAAGAGGAACATGAGAAAGTAGAGAAGCAGCTGATGTCAGACCACAGCTAGCCTCGAGATTTGAGGTCCTAAACCTTCTGTCAGAAGAAGGAGTAGAGTCGGTGGAATAGACAAGAATAGGTGATAGAGAGGCCATACCCCCAAGAAAAGGGACAGAGCATAAGGAGGAAGGTGTGAGATTTAGACCCAAGCCAAAGACTAAAGAACTGCCAAGGGGCAAAGAGAACATAGGTTTGGGCCTACAGAATCTGAGGAATAGAAGGAAGATGGACCAACCTTCAGCCTCCTATAGAAAGAGCCCATTTGAGACCAAGTCCAAAATCAATAGAGAATTAAACTATCTAGGCCTGAGAAACAACAAGGGCAAAGGAATATTAAAAAACAAGTCAGTATTAATGGATCTTTCGAAGCTCATCTACCAAGCCAGGAAATCCTTCCTGAAGGAGGACCTGCTGACTCAAGCCTTTTCCCCGACCCAACATGTTAACACACAGAGTGGAAGAAGCAAGGATGGGACGAAGGAAGCAAGTCAAGATCAGGGAAACAGTGATTTGGAGATGATGCTTCTAAATAAACCCCTAGATCCTAATCCTCTAGTTGTTCCAACAGCACAGAAGAGTTCAATGGACCACGGTGATGAGCTAATGAAGCCTGTAGCTAGGGAGATAACATGGGGTGACAATAGTTTGCTGTAGGAAGGGCAGCCTTCATTAGTGGTCTACTGACAAAGATGTTTTTATGAATTTATTCTCCTAGAATTGTAGAGGGGCGGGTGCTAAGTACTTCCCATCCAGATCAAGGACTTGATCAGAATGCACGACTTAGGCATAATTGCTTTGTTTAAAACAAAAATAAGCAGACCTAGAGCTTCAAAATTCATTAGGAGAGTTGGATGGAAAGGGAGCTGTATTGTTGAAGCTGAAGGTTTTGTTGGAGGGATTTGGGTGTTGTGGGATTCAGAGAAAGTGGATGTGAAAGTTCTGGAGAAGAATAGTCAGTTTGTACATGCAGAAGTCTTGTTTGAAAAGAAAACCTACCCTAGCTTAGTAACATTTGTCTATGGTAGCCCACAACCTTGCAAGAGAAGAAGTCTTTAGGAAGGTTTGAGAGGTTTGAATGTCTTTGATAACAGACCTTGGCTTATTTTGGGGGATTTCAATGCCTATAAGTTCTCACAGGAAAATGAGGGGAGCAATTACCACAACTAGAGCTCAATTATGGACTTCAATAAATTCTTCTATAATGAAAATTTGATCGATATGGAGGTGAAAGGTCCAAGGTTTACTTGGGAGAGAGGGACAATCAAAGAGAGAATAGATCAGGCTTTATGCAACTTTCTTTGGCAAACTGAATTTCCAGATTCAGTGGTATTCCACTAGTCAGCCTTAAAGTCAGATCATAGAGCTCTTTTAGTCACAAGGAAAGCAAAATCCAGAGTTAACCAGAGGAGGAAAGCCTTTAAGTTTCACTTGGCATGGCTTCTGGATGACTCCTTCCTAGACATTGTCAAGGAAGCTTAGGAAGAAGGAAACATTTGGAATAAGACAGCTGATGAATTCAGAAGAAATGCAAGTAGTTGGAATCAAAAGATTTTTAGGAATGTGTTTGAGCAAAAAAAAGTAATTGTGACAAGGCTGAATGGGATAGACAGAGCCTTGAACACGAAAAGGAATAAGTTCCTCACTAACCTTAAAGCGAAGCTATGGAAGGAGTATAAATCTATTCTTATTAAAGAAGAGACTATTTGACAGCAAAAATATAGATGTAATTGGCTTAAACTTGGAGACAAAAATACTAAATTCTTCCACACTTCTACTATGATTAGGAGAAGAAGAAATAAAATCCAGGCTATTAAAAATGAGGAAGGGGAGTGGGTCTTTAAAGAAGATATCATCAAAGAAATGACTAAAGAGTTCTATCAGAAACTTTTTAGGCAAGGTGATACTACCTTTGTAGCTCCTCCCCTAAAAGGCAGATTTTCCAAAATGGAAGAGGAAGATCTGGCCACTTTACAAGCCCCTTTTAGGGATGGGAAAATTAGGATGGTGATTTTCAGCATGAGGGCTCTAAAAGCCCCTGGACTGGATGGCCTAAACGCCTAAGTTTTCCAAAGCTAATGGGAGACTGTGGAGCCCTCTTTGTGCAAGCTGATTAAGGAGATTTACAATAACCTTAACCGCGTGGAGGATATTAATCAATCACTTTTAGTTCTAATACCAAAGGTGGATAATCCTGAAACCCTAAAGGAATTTAGACCTATAGCCTTATGTAATTTGATTTTTAAAATCCTAACAAAGGCTATTGCTAACAGACTGAAACCACTAATGGCTAGATAGATTGGCTTTAGTCAAAGCAGCTTCATACCTAAGAGGAATATTAATAACAATGTGATCATAACCCAATTGGTCATCCACTCTATGAAGAGGAAGAAAGGAAAGAAATGGATGATGGCAGTGAAGATAGATCTTGAAAAAACCTATGATAGAGTTAGATATGAGTTCCTAGAAGATACACTAAGAGAGATAGAACTAGGGGAACATTTCGTAAAGCTTATAATGAGGTGTACTATGTCAAGGTCAATTAATATCCTATGGAACAAAGAGGTGACATAAGAATTCAGGATGTCTAGGGGTATTAGGCAAAGGGATCCATTATCACTTTCTGTTTATGCTGTGTATAGAAAGATTGGTCCATTGTATCGAGTGGGTGGTTGAGAATAAAAGATGGAAGCCAATAAGGCTAGGGAGGAAAGGTCATAATCTGTCACATCTTTTCTTTGCGAATAACTTGATCCTATTTGCGAAGGCATATCTAAATCAGTGCAACATTATAAGAGAATGTCTAAATGTGTTTTGTGAGAGCTCAGGCCAGTTGGTAAACAATGAGAAATCTAAATATTTTTTATCCAGAAACATTAACCATACTAGGGCAGAGCAGTATAGCAAAGAGATGGAAATTCAGCTTACCAGTGATCTGGAGAAATATCTGGGCATGCCGCTCATCCACAAGAGAGTCGGGAAGAACACCTACAAGTATATTATAGATAGAATTAGGAAGAGGTTGAGTAATTAGAAATCAATCACTCAACTTTGCAAGGAGAGTAATGCTTATCTCGAGTGCTCTGAGCAGTCTTCTGTTTTATTCAATGTAAATAGCTTTGCTGCCTTAAGGTGTTTGTGATGAGTTGGAAAAACTAAGCAGAGGTTTTGAATGGGGAGACAATTTCGGCACAAAGAAGATGCACTTGGTAAGTTGGGAAAAGGTTTGCAGACCAAAAAAGGAGGGAGGATTGGGGTTAAGAAGCCTAAGAAATATGAACGAAGCCTTCCTAATGAAGGTGGCATGAGGATTAATCATGAAACTAGGAGATTGGTGGGTGGAAATCCTGAAAGCTAAGTATAATTGCAGTGATGGTCTTTTTCCATAATCTAAAGGGAGGTCCAAAGACTACTCGAACCTATGGAGAGGAATTCAGAAGGTATAGAATTCAGGGAAAGGAGTGCAGTAGAGTGTAGGAGATGGTTTGGAGACTAGATTCTGGTTAGATGACTGGATTCCAGAGTGTGAAAAATTAGCTCTAGAGAATGACAGTAGCATACCGGGAGGACTTATTAAATTACAGAGTAGTAGAGATGGTCACTGAAGCAGGGGAGTGGAACTGGAGTAAGATCATCCCTTTTACCCATCTGAATGTTAGATTATTTCTTGAGGCATGTACTATCCTAAGATTGGAAGACGGAAAAGACTCTATCCGATGGAAATTCAGTAACAATGGAGAATTTACGATTAGATCTGTGTATGAGGCCAAGAATTCGAGACACCATCAACAGAAGTAGAGCATATGGAAAAAAAGATCTGGAAGTGGCCGGGTGCATAAAAGATCAGAACGCTTCTATGGCTAATTGGAAGGGAAAGCCTAACGACAAATGGACTGAGGTTCTCCCGGCATATTGAGCAAGATGGAATGTACAGGATTTGCGGTAGAGAGCAAGAAAGCACAATCCACTACATTAGGGACTGTGATCATACGAAGAACCTATGGCTAAGGCTAGTGGAACTGAGTAAGTGGGACAACTTTTTTAGAGATAACACTCGGGAATGGCTAGATCATAACCTTATGAAGAACTGGGAAAGGAGAGAAAATAACTTCTGGGATAATAGTCTGGAGTATTTGAACTCGAAGGTGTGACCTAGTGTTTCAATTAGAGAGCGCTAATTTAGGAGATCTCTTCTTTACCTACCTAGCCAAAGCAAGGGAGTGCAAGGATTGGATGAAAGTGAGTTCAAAGATCCAGAGAGGTCTTCCCATGAATAGAGAAATTGGTTGGACTCCTCCGAATAGAAATTGATTGAAGTTCAATGTTGATGGCTCGGTAAGCAAGAATAACCAAGCATTATGTGGAGTGGTGCTTAACAATGAATCGGGTGGATGGATATAGGGGTTCACAAAGAATTTGGGTATTTGCGACATCGAAAAGGCCGAGCTTTGGGCAATTCTCATAGCAATAGAGCTAGCATGGAAATTGAATATCAAAAAACTTATGATTGAGTTGGATTCGTTGAGTGTAGTAGAACTATGCACGAAGGGTTGCAGAAGAGCTCATTCGTGCTTTGGTTTGGTTGTTCAGATCAAAAATTTTCTCCAGTACGATTGGGAGGAGAAGATGGCACAGGTTGAAGGGAAACAAATAAGGCTACAAATTGGTTGGTTTGAGATGCTTAGAAACAATCGATAGATGTGGAGACTGTCGAGAAGCCTCTAAAAGATTTGTGTTCCCGGTTGATCGAAGACATGAAGGGTGGGCCGAGTGCCAGGCCCTTGTTTTCTTAGCCCATTGGACCCTTTTTTTGTACCAAAAAAAAAACCTAACTATAAAATCACGAATTTGGATCATCTTAAGGCATATCCAAGGTAAAGTGAAAATAAATAATTATTGACAAGAAAAAAAAAAAAAAAACTCATTCAATAATCTATGAGTAGTTATCAAATTGTTCATATTTCTTCAAAATATTAAATAATTGATCTCTTTTTATTGTCGAATCAATTAAAGCTCAGAATAGTCTGACCATAATATTGAAAGATTTCGAAAGAGAAATATTGATCATGGGTGATTATTGGCTATAATGACCCTAAAACTGATGACCATTAAAGGCTATTGGTCATCAATTTTTTATAATAAAAATACCAACGGTAGATGTCATTCACATTCTTACAAAATTAGACATAAATATCCCCTTTATATAATTTTGTTTATGGCCTCGCATGTTTCTAGAGCGGTCTTCTTAAATTTGAAAAAAGAATGCTTGGAATGCCTCAATTATTCACTTGAATAAAAATAAGTAGAATGTCAAGAACCATGAATGATTACACAGTAAATACTGGTATTTGAGAGGATTTGTGCTGAAAATCATGCATTCTCTAGGGAGAGAAGGATATGAGAAAGAGGCTTAGCTCCCATTATGTAAAACATTAATGGATTCAAAGAAAAAATGCATGTAAATAAGGTTAGCCATTGTAGAACCATAATTATATTATAAATTTTTAGGTAGTCTACACAAAATAAATCATGAATGGATATATAAGCACATAAAAAGTAAATCACATTAAAAAGTGTATTAAAATGTTTACATAAATAAAGTAACACAAACAACAAATTTGGAAATTAAAAAAAAAAAAGCATGCCATGAAACACCCAAGAAAGGGTAACCTAGATAACATATTTCAGGTAATAGAGCCAGTTAACTATGTGTGATGAGGAATAGGCCAACCTTGGGAATGCTTCCTACAAAAATTACTTGGGGAGCCCATTTTCACAGTTGAGAAGAGCCAGACTTTCATCAGAGACCAAAACGGGTCCCCTTCCAGGTCTTGTACAGATGAAGTAACTGACGTCCCCCTTGTATTTTTGTGACGGAATATTATCCTTGATTTCGGGAGGAGGCGGCAAAACTTCTACATCCTTTTTTTCCTTAAGCCCAGCATCTTGTAAAATTGACTTATCACCAATAATGTAACTGGAGGAAGAAAGTTTTCCAGGGTAAAGGTAACATCAGAATTCTCATGATTGGCATCAAATCAATCATAGAACAGAACACATGCACCCTGCAAACTTTGACAGGAAATACCTGCTAAGGTCATCTGAATTTGGCGGAAAGTAGTAAAGCAGCCTCTGAATCAGAAGGGCAGCAGTTTTCCTATTACGTGCAATTAGAACTGCATTTGGCCCCGCATCAAATGTATAAGCTACCTGTAAGTCAAAACTGGTCACTAATATTCAGATTGGATGAGCATGTGGTCATGTTTGTGTCTGTGTGTTAGTGAGTGATATGAACATACATATCCCAGAAGTAATGCATATGAGGATATCAATCATTTATGTTTATATGTAAATTGCTTGTGCAGGCATGATGTCAAAGAACCTGAATAATGGAATAAAAATGAAGTGGAAGTACTTGAAAATTGACAAGAAAAAGAGAATAGGTTTAAATCAAGCCCCAAAGGTAACTTGATTCCTGTGCTTCACACCATCTTGATCACTTGTTTGGTTAGTATTGGCATTCAGCAAGGAGCAAATCACATACCACAGGACCAAAGATGGGAATTTATTAGGCATGCAAGTCAAGAATTTATTCAAACGTTACTTAGCTTTGGGACAAACATAAGGAGAACAACGGGTCATATTTTTGTAGCATGATTTGATATTGGCCAAAAAGGAAAAAGATGCACTTTTCTGTTCTAGAAGGATGTAAAGCAATCTAAACTTCCTACAGCCACACGGTGTCAAAAATATGTCACCAAGGTTTGTTCAATAATCTAGGAAACAAAACAAACTGAAGAATGCAAGATCCAACAGCTATGAATACTAGCAATGAAAATAGAGCACTTAAGACAGTGGGTTAATCAAATACTTCTTGCCTCTCTCTTTCTCTCTCTCATGCATAGGCATTATAATTTTTTCTTAGCTTGTTAGTCTATTAAAAAAAATTTTTTTTGTCTAAATATTATGTCACAAAAGTATACCATTGACTCTTCGGGCTATACTACCTATATAAACATAAAATTTACAAAATAAGTGGTTTGTATTTTAACATAACGGTAGAACATAAAAATAATAGAAAATCAAATAAAATATTAGTTAGTAAAAACTTTAAATGATTATCCTTTTAATTTTAATTACTTTTTCGGTGATTAGTCAATCAAAAAATTTGAACCACCAAAGAAGCCTTTGAACAATTAAGACATTATGTTATTACCAAGAAATGGTATTACAAACCTGAGGAGTTTCTTGTGAGCGGTTCCACTTTTCAATGATGCTGATAATCCTGAAATGTAATTTGATCATCAATAATAAATTAAGACTTGGTGATCACATAGATATAATGATACTAACCAAATGTCAAAACTTTAGAACCTACCTGTGGGATGTATCATTCATGTAAAATATAGGGGGACATGTATCCAGGCAGACTGCATGAAACTGGTTACTATCAGCACAGGTCAATTGTGCAAAAGATGCAAAATCACGATTTTCAATGGCTTCTTCCATTTGCAGTATGCGCTTTGGCACTATTTCCTATTACAGTCCACATGACAAATATAAAAATTATCACATTAAAAAACCATGTGATAGTTGTATATATGATTATAGCAAAAGAACAAGTTTCCAGAGAAGCACTGCCCATTAAAATTTCATGCAGTATTCATAATTGATTACTAGAGTTGTCTTTCTTTTTAAATTTGTTCAAACTTTGAAACTGATTGAGAAACTGTAGTCCATAGCTTCAGTTATTTATAATAGAAAGTTGCTCAAAAGGAGGAAGCTACTTGTGAATATATTTTTGAATGACATGTTTCACGAATATAAAAATTACAAGCATATAATACTGGGAGATAAGAAAAAAGCAAATATTAGAAATGAAGAAGGGGAATCTCCTTTCTAATAGTGGAACAAAAACGGGCAAGCCTCTAATGCAAAGAAAAACTCAGGTAACATGGTTGATGCAAAATTCGTACAATGTAAAGGGCCAAAGTACCTTTGCTCTATGCTGTAAAAGCAGACTAGTTTGAACACTCTCACGCATTCCTGAAGTGCTACTTGTTTCCTTCTGCCGGGAACTAACCTAGTAACAAATAACAAGGTATTGAGAAAAATGAGGCTCAGGAGGAGATATAACAGGGCACATACATAATTTCATGATGGATAGGAAGCTCTTATTGATGAGATAAATAACATGGTTCAAGCAAATTGAAAAATCTATGAAGGAAAATATTGGATGGCTATAATTTAACCATCATACAAATTACAGATTAAATCCTCTATTATCTAAGATTTGTTTAGAAGCAAATTTCTTTCCATTTTAAAATTCACATTTGATGCATAAATAAATGAGGAAGCAAAGCATATAATGTTCATAATAACTTATAGAGGATGGAGAGGTATTATGAGGAAGACAAAAGATGGGTACATTCATGTTTAAAAGATATTATTTCCCATATAGAAACACTTCGAAATAAATAGCTTAAAAGTAGGCTGTGTGTTTTAGCTGCTAGAAGAGGACTGACAATGTAAATCAAGCTCAAAACCACTAAATAATTAGCCAAAAATGCAGGCACAAATTGCACATCACTTCAAAAGATAAATCCGAAATACAAACTAAAACTAAAGATGAACATTAATACTGTATCCAGTAAGAACTAGTCTTAAAAGCTTAATAAATTGCAAAGTGGCTGCTTGGCAGATCCCAACAATCCTTGCTTTTAAAAAATTTAAAATATAACATTAAAAGCTCAAAGTTTGAATTGAGATATTAGTGTTGTAATGTTTTCAAAGACCAGACAGCGAATTGGAAATTGAAATTAATGTATTTTCACAGCCATCACTGTTGCTGTCCATGCCACCATGAAAAAACAAGGGCAGCAGCAATCATGGCAGTAAAAACCAGGCAGATACTGAATTGGAAACGTTGTTGCATCACGGTTCAACCAATTCAATTAGTTAGACCAGCAGTCAAACTTGATGACAAGGTAGTTATATAAAAGAGCAATAATTTATTTTCACTATTGTTAAATTTTCATAAACGTATTTCTGTAATTATAGAAAAAATAAATGCTAGAATGAGTATAATACATTAAATTGTTTTGAAATTTAAAAGTTTGTAAATTTGTAAATTTGAAGTAAAAATAGATTAATAAATGTATAAAATAGAATGCGTGTGTATTATGGCTTTGAAAGTAACATACAATTTTACATACAACTTGTATGGAAATTTAGAAATAAAAATAATAATGTAACTCAGATAAAATGAGACTGCCACGTAGTGTAATAAAAGAAAATTGAAACATGCATTTAACCTTATGTATTTAAGTATTTCAAAAAAAATAAAAATAAAAATAAATAGAGAAACTATAACCTCTGTTTGCAAACAAATTAAGATGACCATTTGCAAGAATAGAAAAGCATATTAAGCCAACTTGGAAAGCCCAAAATCTACAATTTTTAAACCATCAGATTTTGTAAAAGTAGAAACAGATCTCAGTTCTGTCAATTATTCTGGTTTTGTCTGGTTCAGTCCAGTCCGAAACAGTCTGACCACCAAAGGGGTTTGACAGTCCAACCCAAACCGTTAGTCTCAATGGTTGACAGTCAGACTAGTGGAACCATCTGGTCAGATTCGGATTTAACAAACTGGAGAAAAAAATAATGGTGATGGCATCAGGCCAGAAATACCAATAGCAGAGACAGTGGTAAAGATATAAATGAGGGTTGATACTTGACACTAATGGTTTTGATGAAAGTGACAGCAGTAAACATGGTGGGCTGGGGCATCAGTGGTAAGGTGAGTAATGGTGGTGGCATGGCATGGATGACAGAAATGGAGGCTCAGCAGTCATGGCAGAGTTGACAACTGTAGTAGTGGTAGTGGTGGCTGTGGCAGTGTAGAATAAACATGATCTAACTCAATTAGTTAATGACAAAACAAAACAGAAATTGAAGTGAGAGATTAAAACTGGCAAGCACAAGCTATGGGCTTTTACTTTGAGAAACAACTTGAACAGGCCATATTTACTATAAGATAGTAACAGTCCAAACTCCAAACTCAATAGTTATTCAATCAAATGATTAATGGAAGTAGACACATACCACAGCAATAACAATAACAATATCATCCCAGTGTTTTTCATCAGCAAGTTGAACTGCAAGACTATCACTTCCATTTTCCTCCTTCAAATATCAAAAGAATGGGAATTACAACAGAATTCTCAAATGATATTATGCTTCATAGAATAAAAAACCTGTGGCAAACATGAAAGAGAAAAATAGACTTACTTTTCCCATTACCCACTTGACAAATCCACCATGTAAGCTGCGACAAGCACTACCTGATCCTTGCCTACATGTAATGATAATTTCCATAATTGCTACTACAAATTATCTAAATGCTAGATGTTCCAACCAAGCTGCTAATAACTTGCAATTCTAAAATCATTAACTAAAAAAAGACCTAGCAATAGCAGATAGCTGGCTTTCATCTTCTTTGACATTCATAAGCTTTGCAAGGGAAAAAACTGCAAAACAAGAGACAAAAGCGTCAATATGACATATAGTAACTAATATTTAGCCTGCTATTAATGCACCATAAAATTACTCACTCAAATTTAAAATAGAAGAGGGAATTTGTAGATCAATTTGGAGTTGAATCCAGGTAGAAGTATTACGATATATAGCTTGATCCTAACTGTACCCATCTAACAATCATGTCATAATGCTAAACCCAAACACACTACTAGTTCATCAAAGGGTGGATCTTTGACCCTCCCCACTTTAATAAGTGAAGAAAATGTAGAACCCTAATTATGACCCATTTCACTATCAACTATCAATTTGAAATATTTCATAACATGCTTATAGTTCAAACAACAAAGTAAAATCAACATTAAACAATAAAGCCCCATTTAGATAGCAAAACTTATAGTTTATTAGAGCTTTATCTATTAGTATAAGTGCTTTTATGTTAAAAAAACAATGTTTGGATAAATTTAAATAAGTAACTTATCAATTTTCAATAAGCTAATTTTAATTTATTTCATAAGTCAATTTTTTAAGTTTATTGAAAAAAACATCTATAGAAACTCAAATTCACATGACCAAAAAGTCATTTTGCACTTTTACTAGTTAAAATTTCATCAAAATTATACCATTTACCTCTTTCCTTTCATTAAAACTATATTCAAATTTTTTTAAAAAATTTATAAATTTGAAAAGCATTTTTTCAAATATGTATCCAAACGCTAAAAAACTTAATTTAAAAGACCTTCTTGTATAAGCGTTTTTTACATAAAGCCTTAGGCCTCGTTTGAATAGCTGAACTTATAACTTATTAGAGTTTATTTATCAATATAAGTGCTTTTACGTTAAAAAAACAGTATTTGGATAAGTTTAAATAAGTAATTTATCAATTTTCAATAAACTAATTTTAACTTATTTCATAAACCAATTTTTTAAACTTATTGAAAAAAGCCTCTATGGAAGTAGGGGTGAACAAAAACCGAACCGGACCGAACTAAACCGAAAAAAACGAACCGACCAAAAACCGAACCAAACCGATTAAAATCGGTTTAGTTCGGTTTTTTTTTTTTTGAAAAACCGACCGGTTCGGTTGGGACGGTCCAACCGAACCAAACCGAACCGAATCAAATTATTTTTAATATATTTAATTTATATTATTAAATTTATTTTTTATTATATTTTAAAAATATTTTACATAATTTTTTTAAAATTTTTTGAAATGAGCTCAAAAAATTCGAAATAAGCCCAAAAATTAAAAAAAAATTAGGCTCAAAAAAATTCAAATAGGCCAAAAATTAAAAAAATTTGGCAAATTTTTTTTTTTTTAAATAAACCGAACCAAACCGAACCGCCTTTTGGCGGTTCGGTTGGTTGAACCTCAACCGAACCGAATAGGTCCAATTTTTTTTTTTTTTTTTTTTTTTATGGTCGGTTCAGTTTGGTTGAGGTCCAAAACCGAACCGAACCGAACCTATGTACACCCCTATATGGAAGTTTAAATTCACATGGCCAAGAAACTATTTTGCATTTTTACAAGTTAAAATTTCATCAAAACTATACCATTCACCTCTCTCCTTCTATCAAAACTATATCCAAATGTTTTTAAAAAATTTATAAATTTGAAAAGCATTTTTTCAAGTATGTATCCAAACGCTAAATAACTTAATTTAAAAGGTTTTTTTTCTATAAACGCTTTTTATATAAGACCTTATTTTATAAACGCTTAAATAAGCTGTATATTCAAATTGAACCTTATTTTATAAGTGTTTAAATAAATTGTATACTCAAACTAAGTTTAAATAATACAAGAAAGAGCAATGATTTGAGAACAAACTAGCTGAGTTCAGCTAGGCCAATAACCCAAAGTGTCCATACTACAACCAAAACTGCAGAAGGCAACACTATAAAATTTATAATAATAGCAACAAATAAACACGTCAATTTCGAGTAACAAGGTTGAACGCAAATTCAACCTGTTTACTAATTATGTTGAGTGAATCAACCCTTATTGACCCAAACCCTGTAATAAAGACTCAATTTCAAAGTTGTATCAAGTGGCTGAGTTGCAAACTGGCATCCTAATTTAAACTACATGGTAAACTGATTGAAATTGCAAACTTCAACATCTGCACATAATGCCATTAAGAATATGTTATTATATAATTTAGGATGTAATATGCCAAAATATCTTGAATGAATGATAAGTTCGGTCCTCTATGAAGACCTAACCGAAGGCACAAAACATCAAACATCAATTAAGTCCTTATGTCTAGGGAAATGTGTCAATTGGAGAAAATTGAGTCATTACTTAAATATTCCTAAAAAAAAAGTCTCTATTGGATCAATAAATAATTATTAAGTCCATTAGTCTTCTAAATTACAACTTGTATATCCCACAATGGAAGGCAATTAGTCCCTGAATCCAGTAAGCTATTGGAACTCAAGAGGCACCTTCAATTTTGTTTCTCTAGTTAAAGTTTGTCTATCACTGTACTTTAAATATTTGGATTAGCATACCTTACAAGTAGGGAAACAAGAAGTTAAATTTCTGAGTTTTTTTTTCTCTCTTTTGTTTTTAATTATTCTTTTTCTTAGTCTTGTTGATACTCTATCATAGGTCGTCTTCACAGCCCCTAAACCTATTTCTTTTTATCATACAATCCCAAAATTAATTTCCTTTTCCTTCTCCAGTACCAACCATATACAGATACTTTTGATGGATTTAATAAAAAGTATTTTCATATAAACAACACAACCACCAAGAAGGTTTTGACACATATAAACCAGGATTTCAAAAACCAGACTGATAATCCTACTAAAGCATTCCAACCATTCACAATAACGCTTAATGGATCAACTTGTGCAATTTGGAAAATTGACCAGTTGTATAAAGTTAAAGGAGTCAGATTTTTCTGTCAGAACTTGGGACCTGAAGGAGGACAGTACAAGTCATAGCCAGTGCCACTAATGCCACCCACCCAATTGTCACAAGTCACAACTTTTGCATAAATGTAAGTTCAATTTTAATTTTAATATTTCACAGAATAAATCAAAATAACATGTTTATTACCAAGACAGGCAAGGCCAGCAGCAGAAGAAGCCAGTCCAGCTGCAGTAGGGAAGTTGTTGTATGAAGCAATGTGTAGATGCAATTTACCCCAGTCCTCTTTCTTGATCTTAATACCCTTTTTCTTATCCTCAACATCACAAGCACGGTTGCGGATCTCCCTTAAACAGCTCTGGTACCTGCCTCCAGAAAGAGAAATCTCCTACACTAACCAGTAAAATCAAATGCCACGAATCAACCAAGTAAATGAAGAAAATAGAAAAAGAATCGTTATTTAACTATAATTCTATCATAAACTTCAAAGGCAGGTGCAATTGCAGGTGGAATATCACTGATTATCAGCTCTTGGGGGAAGCAGATAGATTGGCTATCTTGGAAACCCCAAAGCCTCCTCTCATTTTACTTCTTACTTTTCAGATCAAATTCATTAATTTTCTCGTTCTGATTAAAAGTAGATATTGCTTAAAAATGAAAAAATATTGAAATAAGCAGTTGCAATTGGTCAAGAAATTTTAGGAGTATGAAAGTAACATGGGAGAAGTGGACATAATTAGTTAATTGTCAACTATACTGATAAGAGATGTTGGATTGTTGGTTATTCTTTCCAATTGTGCTATAACTGCCCAAGTTATTTGCAAGTCTGAATCATTTCTAATCCTCTTAATTTTTCACTTTTTATAGCATTAAATTTGAAAATTTAGACAAAAAATAATTACCTTGGATGAGGAGGAAAACAAATGGGGTTCTTCCTTCATAAAATACTAAAGACGTTTACCTACTGGAAGTGAAACAACCTTTCTCTTTCCAATTTTAAGCCTTTTCGTTAATAAAACCCCAATGTGTCCTCATTTTCAGTGTCACTGATTCAGTTCATAGTGAAATATAAGTGATATCTGGGGCTTGAAATTATTTCCTATACTAATTGTTTCCCATGAATTGGTTCAATGTTGAACAGTATTATTAGGGAATATATCATTGTTCTATATGCAAATTTTTTTAAATCCAGAGATGTTATAAACAGATACTTAAATAAAACACTCAAATAGATTATACTTCATAAAAACAGATCACTTATTCTTTAAACCCATAATTTTTGCTAAGAACTGATCATTACTAAATCTCAAATTGTCATTCATCTGCAAGCAAATAAGACTTTGTTCTTTGCAGCACCCACCTTTTCACAACATTATTAAGCTCTGCAATAGAGGCTACCATAAATTCTTTCCAGTAAAAAGTACCCACTAAATACATTAAATTGATTTTGTTTTTAATTTGACAGTGCCACAAAGAGAAATCAGTCAAATAACAAATTCCTTTACAACTTTCCTTCCTATGAAGTCATATCCATTATATCCAAAAGCTACAAGCAGCACAAAGTTCAGTGAAAGGAATTCCGAGTCAACTTAAACTTAAGACAACATCCTTAAAAATACATTAAAGCATGCTTTTTTCAAAGTTGTGGCTGATCATGACATACTACTAAGTTGACCAACTGGTAGAAATCAAAATGAACTGTGATGGTGGCACCAGAGCAAGATTATGTGAGGCACTTAAGCTACTCTCTAAATATAGGAGGATACTGCTGCAGAAGAAGAAATAGTAGTAAAAGTTACCTACAACAACTAGTCTCGTCATGTTTGGTCCCCATAAAATAGGCTCCTAAACATAATTCTAACATGGTTAATTCTATGTGACCTAA
Organism: Gleditsia sinensis; assembly: GCA_037074535.1. Taxonomy (NCBI): domain Eukaryota; kingdom Viridiplantae; phylum Streptophyta; class Magnoliopsida; order Fabales; family Fabaceae; genus Gleditsia; species Gleditsia sinensis. The sequence goes on along the minus strand of CM073474.1, from coordinate 22,245,206 downwards.
AATTGGCTTATTGGTCCTCCAAAAAGTATGCTACATATAACTTATTGGATAATAATGAAGAGCCAATGATCTTGACATGGTTTTCTGCTGCAACGATTTGGACACTGTAAAATGTGATTTTCACTGCACACAATTAATGATTAGGAAACCAAATCATATGGGCTAGGATAATGTAAGGAAACGATCTCACTTCTAACTTCATAAATAACAATATAGTAGTTTGGAATGTAGTCTAAATAAATTTTTCATTATTTTAAGAGGATGCTAGGTCTTCATGTATTTCTTTACCTCTTTGTCTGGGCCATACTACTCTTAACTGTAGCTGCAAAGACAGCTCTTTATGATAACATTCTTGTCTCTTGACTTAGATAAAACTCTGCTGTACTTTGTCTGTAGTACCACATGAGGAGTATGGTTTCCTAATTCAGTGTGAAGCCATACTCAGTTTTCCATCATGGACAAAATACAGCAGAAGGTGAGGAAGGTCTTTGTTCTCTCAGGGCCAGTAGAAAAAAATCCCCATTCATGGCAATGAATCCTCTCTTCTGTTTAAGCTCAGGGAAATAAAGAACAGAAAGAGAACGCACAAATGCAGAAAAGCTAAAAAACAACGACACGGACCCGCGATGCAACACTAACACGACACTGCAACGACATAAAGTTTGAAGTGTCCATATATATAATTTAAAGAGCGTTATGTTTAATTCTAATGTTTACTGACGCGGACACGGCTTGTTTTCTAAAGTTTCCATCCTTTATAAAGTAGAAAATACAAATCACCCAGAAGATCAGTTTTACCTTGCCATTGAGCCACATACGATCTTGCTGGAAGCTGGGACTCACAGCAACAGTGGTAGTGGTGCAGAGATGATTCGGATCAAGCGTAACACTTATACTATCATTCACAGGCAATATTAGGGTTTCATCCCTCTTCCCCCAATACTTAATCACGGCAATGTTCGTTGGTGTCTGGGCAGTCACCATCAGCACCCAGTTCTGCGACTCACCCGCCATTTGCACCCAAGCCCCACAAACAACCAATCAAATTCAAGCTATACAGATATCCACTTCAAAGTTAGTTCCAAAATCTAAATCTGGGCAATTAGTATTTTCCCGGGAATTTCAAACGTAGGAGAAAACAGCGGAAATGTAGGAGAAAATGAAGGACGAAGAAGGGATACAAGGGCAGAAAAAGAGGGAGCAGAAGATAATAAAGAGATGGCTGTGTTTTGAGGGATCTGAATCCGGTAGAAATGGAATTAAGAGTAATGAATGTGGAAGTTGAGGCGCTTTTATATAGCAGAGATGAAGGAAACGAGACAGCCGGTGGCTCCGCTCATCGTTGACATGGTTTTGGGAACCCACAACCTCGTTGGCTTTGGCGACAAATAATGTCCCCATCATTTTTTATTTTTTTTAACGAGTAAATATAATATTATTTTAATCAATTTAGTTTTTAAAAAATTTTAAAATATTGTAAATTGTTGGATAACTTTCTCGTAATTTTTTGTCAAACAAAAGTTAATGTAAAACTTATGAGACAAGTCATACGTGAAGTGAATTTTTTTAAAAAAAAACACAATATTTTAAAAATGTGTAACATAAAATTTTTAATAAATTTATTTTGTGACATATAGATGTTTTATGCTATACATTTTTTAAGTGTTGTACTTTTTTAATTTCATCAGTATAAATTATTTGTCAAATAATTTTATAATATTTTGCATTAATTTTTTGGATAAAAAATGTAAAAAAAAAATAGTAATAGACTAACTTATAACGATTTTATATTTTTTAAAGTCTTACTTATTTAAAATGATACATTTAAAGACCAAAGCTTCGACCATGTATTTTTTTAAAATTATTTTGTATATTTATTTTTAAATTTTTTGTGGAAATAATTAAATAAATAGTTATTTCTTAGTGAAAAATATATTTATGTTTTAATACCTAAATTTTAAATATATCAAAATAATTTTTAATCTTTAAAAATATATAAAAATAATAAAATTTTGTGACTTTTAATATTTCAATTATGCAAGTGATTTTATACTTTAAATTTGAAACCAAGGGATTTCAATCTCCTTTGATTTTTAATGATATCGTTCCAATTTTATGAAATTCTTTGAATATGGTTTTTGATGGGCGAAAAGGGCAATATCCGCCCCTAAATATTAAAGCATCATACAATGTACCCTTTTTATATGTAATTAAAACATTAAAAATTGTGAAAATTCAATATTTTCCTTTTTTTTAATATTTAAAGAATATTTTGTTATATTTTAAAGTTGATATAATAAAATTTAGTTAAATCATAATTCAAAAAAGTAAAATGCTTTTTCTTATGTTAGTATTGTATTTTAGAATGATTTGGTAAAATTTTATTTTTATCTTTGATATTTACTATGAGTGTGACAGATTTTGATAGAACAAATTCTGTAAATAATATAATTATCATAAATACTATTTTTTATGCAATTTTTTGTATATTATATGTGATAATTATATTTAGATTTAATAAACCCATAAATGACATCACTTATATTTAATTAATTAATTATAATTTTTAATTAAAATTATGAAACTATTCCGCCGTAGATATTATTAATTAAGATAATTATTAAAACCACAATAAGGAAGTTAGCTCAATTGAGAGGATGTACCGTTCTTTTATCAATTTAATTAAGCTCAATTCAAACTCAAAAAAATCACAATTGAGCATAATTACAAATGAGGTTAATTTCAGTTTGACTATACTCTTGACATAAATCTTTTCTTACCCTCTTCTACATTAAATCGATGTATTTAAATTTAAATTTTATAATGCTTTTCAAAAAAAATTTAACCTAATTTAATACGAAATAATAGAGTCCCTTGTTAAATTTATTGCATGTAAATCTCTTGGGATTGATCTAGTTATATATGCAAGTATAAGATGTGTATTTAGGCTCATTTTGCCTCCTACTCAAATAGAGAGTTAATAAAGAACGATTTTATTTTCTCTTAAACTTATTTCATGTAATTTTTGATGGATTAATTTAATTATGAATGTGAGTATATGATTTAAAAAGTGAATTAATTAAAATGTAAACAATTTTATTGGGTGAGTATCGGTTGAGTTACTCAATCTAACCAAATAATATTTAAGCTAAAAAATTAACACTTGTTATGTGATAAAGTTTTAAAGTATTTTAAAAATTCAACTATTAATCCGTTTATGTTAAAATAGAGTGACAGATAAATTCAATAAAAAAAAATTGATTTATCGGATTGGTTTGAGTCAAGATTAAATTCATGCTCAAAATTGTACCCATTTTGGGCTGGTAAAATTAATTTTTTTTAATAAATTCGATTGAATTTTAACAAATATTGAGTTATGTGCACACTTAAAAATTGCAATATATCAACAACAAAAAATTAATATTATATAATCCAAATTGAAAAAATTTTAATAATTAATTTTCTTTTTCCAAAGTTTCAAACATAACAATCACAAAGAAATGAGGAGACCAAATCTGAAGTCTGTGATAAGAAAAGGAATATTGTGACAACTTGTTTGGACAAAGTTGCTCGTGCAACACGCCGGCGTGGTGGTATAAGGAAACCGCATTAAAAAAAATGAGAAAAAGGAGAACGTGCAGCGCGTGTAAATAATCTGTGGAAATTTATTTTGGGCTGGTAAGCGTGATGTGTGTTAGGTATGAATTTATTAAATATACGTAAAATAAAATTATAATATCATCAAAGTCAGAGATTGACAAAAGCGTCAATATGATATGATTTTTTTTTTTTACAATTTAAGATTTTTATTTAAAAAATAAAATATTAATAATCTATTCAAATTTTTAAATGGAGCAAATTATAATTTTTTTAAAAATAGTGGTTCTAAACTTAAATTTTTATCATATTTTAATTTTTAAATTTATATATGATTAAATATGTTTTTATAAATTGAAATTTTAGATCTGTCAATTTTTTGGAGTGAGGTTGTAAATTTTATTTTGAATAATAGTTGACAATAATATTAAATAAAAAAATATAATGAAATTATAATTTTTTTAAATTTTGATAATTTTGTTTTCTTATGATGGATAGTTTGGGCCTAGCCTAGTGATGTTGGACCTCTATGGACCGACCATCTTACTCACATCTCAACCTCAAGACTCTCGTTTGAGCTTAGCATGGGCAGAACCACAGATGATCACTACTACTGGACTAAGCACCTGCCAACTTTCTCATTGTAATTTTGCACTTTAGCATGAGATAAGATGTTACTAATAATATATATTTTTCATTACTAAATTTAGAAGACACAAATGCAAATTTATAGTAAGATATATAAACTGTATAAATTTATTAATTTGAAATAAAAATGTATTAGAATCAATAATAAAGTTCTTTATTTATAATTATGTTAGATTTATATTTAATAATTATTTAGGTATCCATATTTTTTTCATTTTATTTTATTTAATTAAAAGACAGTTAATGTGTTAAATTGGACAAAGCAAGACGACAAAATTCTTGCGATTGGGGGATGGAGAAAAAGTTATGCAAAATACAGAGTCGAATTTCATAAAACAGTACGACAAGAAAAAAAGGAGAAAAACAACACCAATGTAGACTTTTCACAAGAAGAATTTGACTCTATTTAAGTTGGACCTTTTTTTAAAAAAATAAGTGCAGTTGGATTAACTCTTTTATATTCAAACTTGGAGTTTGGTTTAAATACAAAAACTCAAGTATAAAGTCTAAAATAATATTATTTTTATTTAAATTAATTTAAAAAATTGAAAGATAGGATAGTTCAACTTAAAAAAACACTTTTATAAAATAGTGCACATTTTTAAATATAAAAACATCTTAAAAACTATAAGACTATATATTTTTTATATACTAAAAAAATTAATTTGATATATATAATAATTTTTTTTTAAAAAAATAATTTTGGATTGGACTTAATTTAAAAACAAAGTCCCATCCTGATTCAAATTTAATTCGAACTCAAGAAAAACCTAAATTAAATTTATAATTTTTTGAAAAAAATAATAATTTGAGATTGGATTGGATTTAAATTTGATTTGAGAATAAAGTCCGAATCCAACTCGTATTTAATTTGAATTTTTTAAAAAATCTAAATTTAATTTAGGCTTCAATTTTAAAACATATATATATATATATATATATATATATATATATATATATATATATATATATATATATATATATATATATATATATATATATATATATATATATATATATATATATATATATATATATATATATTTGGACATTATTTTTATTTATTTATTTGAAAAAGTTGATTGAGTGAAACGAGTTATTCAACCAGTGACGAGGTATCCCCCAATCTTCCTCTTTCTCAACCCTGAACCTGAATGAGGCAAGAAAGCATCAATTTGACAAGTTGAGGCGAGCTAAAGTGACATATTTGTAAGTAGTTGAAATAGTGATGCATTAATGACAACGAGTTTTGTTCGTTGCCAAAGTCAAGATGTTAGTGATAGCCTACCAAATCAAATTGCATTTACATTCCTTGTGGTACATAAACCTTATCTTCAAACCATAAAAATAAAAGCCACGAAAAAGATTAGATTCTAATCACATCAACGAAAGAATTGGAAAAAGATGAGGAAGAAAAGATTCTAGCCTACCAATTTTCTTACGGGATTTAATTATATTTTTAGTTTATTTATTTTTAGAAATATGTCTTTTTTTTATAATTTATAATATAAATTTAATTTCTTTAATTTTAATAAATAAATCAAAATTATATCTCTATTAAATTTATGTCTAATCACATAATAAAACATAACGTTAAAAATTTTAGTGATAAGTTGTGGTATGCAATTATAATTATAGTTATGATATTATTGTTGCGAAAGATTTAGTAATTGTATTTAATTTGTGAATAAAGGACTATAAATTTAATATTTTCTTGCAGTCGTTGTAGCTATAACCATGACAATAAATACAATTAAAATCTAATATTAAAAAAATCTCATAAGAAAATTGGGAGCTAGTCTTTCCATCTTTTCGGGCAAACCTTTAAAATCAACCATGCAAAAAATTAATCCAAAATTAGTCAACTGATAAGAAAAACTGGCAAAACCAGGGAGAATCAATTAATCGAATCGGTCCAATGATTTCTTTTTTTTTTTTTTAAAGTTATTAAAATGACGTCATTTTAGCCATTTTTAACTTTTGACATAAAACAATGTCATTTAGAAATTTTTACAAAACTTTTAACTAAACACATTTATCATTTAGTTGATAAACGATACATGAAATTTTATTTTAATTTTTTAATATTGTAGTAAAATTTAATTTAATTTAAAGTTTTTTTTGTTTAAATATATTTTTAATATTTTATAAACATATCTTTTTAATCTTTAGGGCCAACGTTGTAAAAAATAAAAACATAAAACAGAATATACTCATTTGAACATACACTATATTTAATTTATTAAGTTATTTATTAAAATAATTAATTTAATCAAAAACTTTTGGATCACTTCGAAATCACTATATTTAGTTATTTCACTTTTAGTTATGAGTTTTAGTTGAATTAAATTAGATAGAATGATCAGATGTTATTATTTTGAAGTGACATAAAAGTTTTTAACTGATTTACCTATTTACATATATATAACTGTACAAGTTAAATGTAATATATATTTATGTCAATAATTTTTATTAATTTTTTTGATGAATTTAATCTTAGTAATTAAAAAGAGACGTTTATAAAATTTTAAAAATGTATTTGAACCAAATTCAAAGACTAAATTAAATTTTATTATAAATCTAAAGATCTTAAATAACTTTAACTTATATGATGATAATTTTTTTTTTATTAATTTGGATTCGATTAACAACAGGAGTAGAGTTAATTCTATCAAAATTCATAAATATCCTTGAATTTAATACTAAAAAAGAAGAAGAAAAACTTACATATAGTTGTTCTTCACCACTAATTACTATAATCCTCACCATTAAAGTGGAGCTAACAGCTCACATGGTGGCAGAAACAATTTTTAAAAGAAAAACTTGCATTATTTTTAAAGTGGAGCTAAATCTAATGTTCTTGGAAGAATATAAGTCTAAGAGGTAACTACCCATACTCTATACACTGCCCAAATTCATATGACTATTTGCCATATAAATCAGTTGTGATTTTTTTAATGAAAATAGTATTGGGAGTATGACGTTACTTCTTAATCATTTATAATTTTTTTTTATTATTATGATTATTACATTTGTTTTTATGAATTGACAAAGGGTTGTTATATGAAGAAATAGAGAAATTTTCTAATGATATCATTATTTGTGACAGAGATCAAACCATATTTTTCCCAAAATCTCCCCTTTCTTTTGTCTGCCATATGAAACAACCCTTGTTTCTGTAGTTATGTCTCATTGTAGAAAAGTTCTAGTTGAGATATGAGAAAATCTTGATAATGTGGCTTCTTGGTGACAAAGGTTTGATGCACTGAGGTTTCTTGGTAAAATGAGAGGAAAGAGAATAATATTGCTGGTGGGGGATTCTATCATGATAAACCAATGGGAGTCTCTTGTTTACTTAATGCAAGGAGTTATTCCAACTGCTAAGAAGAGAGTGGCCTATAATGGTCTTTCAATAGCCTTCCATGGTATGGTAAGACACCTATCAAACATTTTTCTCTTCTCTTTCTCTAGAAGTGATTGATTGAGCCTGTGAAACACTAATACTATAAAATCAAAATTGTATTGTGTCTAATATGTATTTGACATTCATATAAAAAATGATAGGATATTTTAAATTATACTTAAATATTACATATTTTTTTGTATAACAGTGTTGACGTTGTATCTTGTTCTATATTTGTACTTAGTTATTAACACTTATGATAGAGCTTCAATGGCCTTTCATGCTATGGTAAGACATCTACCTCACATTTTCTCTTTTCGATATCTAAAAGTGATTGAATCTTTTAGATATTGATACACTACAAAAAAGTGCATTTAGCGACCGAACAAATTCCGTCTCTATTTGCGACTTATCAGCGACTAATTGCCACTGAATTTTCCAAAAGTTAATTTGCCATATTTTACGACTAATATAGCGACCGATGACGGGGAAGCTAAAATTTTCGATGACAAAAGCGTGGCAGAGTGGTGGCAGAATAGTATTTGCGATGAAAATTTTGCGACTGATTTAGTCGGTCGCTAATGGAGACCGAATTGACGCCCTTTGTCACCGAATTTGCGTTAATTCGATTTTAAGAGACCTGGCATCAGATTTTCGAAGGAGTCCTGCCCTAATTCCCAAATCCGAGTCTCCTCTCCTCTACCAAGCCTGGCGTCGTCTCTTCGCTGTGTGGGAATTCTCCTCCTCCACTGGCCTCCAGCCGCCGGTGAACATTCTTCGGACGCCGATATTGGATCCCCGTTGCCTGTCGCAGAACTTAGCTGAGTTAATTCCATCGTGCTTGACTCCATCGAAGCTCCCAGCCAGGTTAGTTTCAAAATCTTGGAACTCAAATCAAATTGGTTGCAAAGTCTGTCGAGTGAATATCCAAATTGTATATCCCTTAAAGCTGAAGCATTTAAATGATATTTTTTTTCTGATTAAATTTTCTTTCTTCTTTGCATCTTGATTTTCCTTTTATTCTGGTTTATGATCTTATTGGAGTTTGCTGCTATATTAATTGTCGGAGAATGAAAATTGTGTTTGTGTAATCAATCATTTGGATTCAGTGAATCGAATTCTGCATTCTGGGTTGCCGAACTTTGCATTCTGGGTTGTGGAATTTGCTTGAATTTGATTGAATTTGTGTTAGTTTATATATTTGCTACAGCTGTAATGCAATAAATGTATAGCTAAAATACATATGGTAATGTATGATTAGCATTCTGTATATATATGTGTGTGTTTTTATGTGTCTGTGATCAATTCTTAGTTGCAGCACTCTATCACATTTAGTTAGATCATCATGCATGTTAGAACTTAGAAGAGCTTGCTGGAAAATTCATTCATGTCAGTTCCTTCTAAACGATAGGAAGCTGATTTTGAGGCAAGTTCCCTGAGCTGCCATACATTTCTTCCCAACTTCAAAGCCAACTTCATTTCAAAAAAGCTCCCCATTTTCTAATTTTCTCTTTTCTCCAAGTCTTTCTCTTCATGAGTTTTTTTCAATGTCTCTCAAAAGCTTGAAGAATCCACCGCAGTTTCTGTACATTTCAAACATCATTCCAACTTTCCCTCCATGCTCTAAAGCATTAACAATGGTGGCCAATGACCCAGCAAGCACTGCCACCATGGCTGCCCACGACCCAACAATTCCTAAAATTAATGCAGACCCTAATGCTGCAATTCCAATGTGTAAAGGCCCCGAATTAGCTAATGTTATTCATCTTTAGCTAAATTAATGTATGATTACAGTTTGAAGACTTCAATTTCATCTATTTTCTCTAGCTCGTCCTTTTCTTTTCAACATCTCTTTCTCTACAGTTTGAAGCCTTTGATTTGCTTTAAACATTTTTTTGTGTGTGTCAAATATTTCAATATTATTTGATTTAAGTCTCAATTGTTGTATAGTGGCCACTTAAGACTTGAGAGTATTAATAGTCATTATGAAATAGGAGAAGGAAATACTTGGGACAAGGTAGTAGCATTGATAGAAATTTCTGTAGCCTTTTATTAGTTTAAACTTTTTTAAGTCTAACAAGGTTGGCTATAATAAGAGGTCATCAGTTACAAAAGTTTCTGTGGTCTATCTTCTTGATACTTTGAGTGATGGTTTTCCAATAGAAATGGTCAAGAAATAATTATTTGCTTTGGAAGCCACAAATCTTGGCTATAATAAGAGGTCATCAGTTACAAAAGTTTCTTGACATGAAAGTACCTACTCCAGAGAAAATAATACCAGAATATAATGCAATTTTGGGAGAGTTAAAACTAGCTTATACTTTCTTGGTTCTTTTCTTCAGTGACATAATCCATGCTTAAAAAGGTAGTTAGATGTGAGAGCACTCAGCAAGTTTGGAGCATAATAGAGTCATTTTTCAATGTAGAAACAAGGGAAATAGCTAACTAATATAGACTATAGTTGAGAAATACAAATGAGGGTACTTCATCTATAAGTGATTATCTTTTAAAGATAAAGAATGTTGTAGATATTTGATCATCATTGGATGTCATATCTCAAAAAAGGGTTACATAGATGCAATTTTTGAAGTCTTACTTGAAGAGCATCTAACATTTGTAACCTTCAAATTGGATCCTTATAATGTATAAGACATTGAGTCTTTATTGATAGCACATGAAAGCAAGTATGAGCAATACAAAATTGTTAAATTGATGATTAAGTTTTATTAAGTTGAAGGTCAACTCAGTTATTAAGTTTTATTAATTGTGATGATGAAGTTCCTTTCTTCTATTCAAGAAAGGAATGAAAGAGAAAACCTTCTAGACAGCATTAGATGGTCTTCCAACTTTCCATCATCCTTATTATCAGAGCATCTACAACTAAGTATTTATAGCCCATAAGATCCTAGCTTTTTTTGGTTTTGACACTTCAGAGAGAGAAGAAAATAACCACGAAATCATGATATAATTTATGTGGCTCTTCTATTTACACAATAGTATCATATGCAATAATTCCTACGTCATTATCTTACTCTTTACATGTCTATTTTTCATTACAATATGTGGATTTATGAAATAATATCATAACTTATCTACTAATAGCTTGTCCTACAGTTGGTTATCAGAATGGAAATTCCAGAAAATCGAAGGTGGATGTATAATCAGTTAAATGAGAAGAAGTCAGGAATATTGGATGAGTTTGTGGATGGAGTTGTTGAGTTCATTCATTTTGCTACTAGTCAAAGTAGAAATGAATCAGTTGATTTGATTAGGTGCCCTTGTATAAAATGCAAGTGTCAGTCGTACAAGACAGTGGATGATGTTAAAGTTCATTTGTTTAGCAAGGGGTTCATGCCAAAATATTACTGGTGGACAGCCCATGGAGAAGCATCACCACAAGTGATGCCAATTGTTGGTGGAATCTCGTACTACAGTGAAGATGGACAAAGGGAAGAATACAATGTCTATCAGCAAATGATTATGGATGCAGCCGGACCTGAAATTGGTGCTCAATTAGAATTTGGTGAAGTCGTGACTAAAAATGTGGAGAAGGATCCAAATCCAGCTGCTCAGAGATTTTATGACATGTTGGCTTCTTCACAAGCACCGTTGTGGGAGGGATGCGAGACTCAGTCAGAGTTGTCAATGTCTTTGTGGGCTATAAGTTTGAAGTCAGATTATAATATGTCCCAATGTTGTTTTAATCGAATGGTTAAGGGTATTGACAGTGCATTACCAACTGAAAATAGTATGCCAGATAATCTTTATTATACAAAGAAGAATGTCTCGCAGCTAGGGATGTGATGCGTTAAAATTGATTGTTGTGATGAAGGCAGCATTGATGTGGACTATAAATGACTTCCCTGCTTATGGAATGTTATCAGGTTGGTCAACTGCAGGAAAGCTTGCTTGCCCAATTTGTATGGATCAGTCAAAAGGGTTTTATCTTAAGCACAGTCGTAAGGTAACATTCTTTGATTGTCACCGTAAGTTTCTTCCACTGAATCATCCTTATAGGAAGAATAAAAATTCATTTAAGAAGCGTTGTGAGGAACACTCTCCCATTCCAAAACGGTTTAGTGGTGAAGAGATATGGGATATAGTTAGAGCAATACCTACCATTCAAGAATCTCAAGGAACCCATCTACCTGGGAGTAATAGGGATCATAATTGGACAAAACAAAGTATACTTTGGAGTTTACCATATTGGAAAACACAACTTTTGCCTCACAACATAGATGTGATGCACACAGAGAGAAATGTGTTTATGAACATATTTAATACGGTAATGGACATAAAAGGTAAGACAAAAGATACATGTCAAGCCAGACTCGATATGAGTGAAATTTGCAGATGTAAGCAACTTGAGGTGCAAAAAATTGGCCATGATAAGTACATAAAGCCCAAAGCAAAATATACGTTGAGTAAATCACAACGGTTAGCAATATGTGAGTGGGTAAAGGATTTGAAGTTGCCAGATGGATATGCATCCAATTTCGCTAGGTGTGTGGATATGAAAGAGGCAAAGTTGCACTGTATGAAAAGTCATGATTGCCATGTGTTCATGCAACGGTTGTTGCCCATTTCGTTTGACGCATTACCGAGGCCTATTTGGAATCCACTTGTTGAGCTTAGCTTACTTTTTAGAGATTTGACCTCTACAATGTTAAAGATAGATCATTTGAGGAGTATGGAGAAAAATATTCCTATTATATTGTGCAAACTTGAACAGATATTTCCTCCAAGCTTCTTTGATTCAATGGAGCATCTTCCTATCCATTTACCTTATGAAGCTCGGATTGGAGGTTCAGTTCAATACCGATGGATGTATCCTTTTAAAAGGTGTGTGTCCATTTCCCTAAGTAATTTACTTTATGTATCTGATATATGATTTACACTACCTAATGACCTTATTGATTATTGTTTAGGTTTTTGCGAACTTTAAAAGAAAAATTCAAAAACAAAGCTCGAGTGGAGGGGTCTATATATGAAGCGTATTTAGTAGAGGAAATGTCCACATTTGCTTCTTATTATTATCCATCGGATGTATGTTCAAGAAGGACTAGAATGTCACGTAATGATGGAGGTGAAGGTTCTTCCTCTCACACACCTATGTCAATTTTCAACTATCCTGGACATGGCAGTGGGAAATCTCAATCTGTATTTCTTGATGACTGTGACATGAGAGCTGCCATTTTGTACATTCTTAATAATTGCGAAGAGGTTCAGCCTTACTTAGAGTAAGTGCAAATATACATTTTACACATTCCTGCTCATTGAGCACGTACTGTCATATTCAAAGTCAACTTCACAATTCATTTATATTATATTTTGTAGGATGTATGCTGAATTTTTGAAGGAGTTAGTTCCTAATATATCAGAATCTCAAATTGACTCTGAGATTGCTTCCAATTTTCCTATGTGGTTTAGAGAATATGTAAGTATTTTACTTAACTATGAATTTGTTCTTGGCTCATATGTTATATAAGATAACATCTTTTTTGAATTAGATGGAAAACCCAACAAATAATATTCAAGATCATATTTTACAAGGTTTAGCTTGGGGTCCACTTACGAAGGTTGAATCATGGCCAGTATATATAATCAATGGATATAGGTTTCATACTCTTAATCATAGCGAAGGCAAGCAAGCTTTAAATTATGGTGTATGTGTACGAGGCACTAATGGACAAATAGAAGATGACTTCTATGGGATATTGACTGATATTTTTGAAGTAAGTTTTATTGGTTGGCCTATCAAAAGAGTAGTTCTTTTTAAGTGTCAGTGGTTTGACAATACTCCTAATCAAGGGACAAAGGTACATCACCAATATGGACTTGTTGAAGTAAAACAATTGAGAAGATACAATCGGGCATACGATCCTTTTATACTTGCACAACAAGCTGAACAAGTGTATTATACACCGTATCTAGAGGGTCATAATAGTTGGTTGGGTGTTATTAAAATAAAGGCACGTTGTACGATAAATGCTCCTAGTGCTCAACAAACTGAAAGGATGTTCCATATCAACATGAAGTTCAAGATCTTCCAATAATACAAGTTGACACGGATGTATATGAAGATTCACTTGTAGATGGAGATGGCAATGTAGAAAAAATTGGTGCGGACATTATTAACCAAGCAGAAGTAGATATTTCAAGTGAAGATGTTTATACTTCTTCGGATAGCGAGGGTGAATTTAGTGATTTAGAATCATCTGTTGACTAGTTTAGGTTATATTATAATATATTGTAATAACTTTATTGCAATAATAAAAGAAGTTATGATTACTATTATTTTGGTAATTTGTATTAATTATGAATTTATTTTCTTTTTATAATTTACAGATGAGTGACACAGGTCGAGGACGTGGTCGAGCCACTAGGGCTCCTGGGAGAGGACGTGGTAGAGTGACTTATTCCACTCCCACTTAGGATGATTCCACCCAATCCACCCCAGTCATTCAGGGATCATCAGCACCATATTCATCCACACAACCTTGTCCTGTCACATTGGGCACTCAGGCACCTTTATCCACTCAGCCTGATGAACCTGATAGGAGGACTTTGATTGCTCCTGGAGATGTCCATTTTGAGTAAGTCAACTGCGTTTATTAGCATGTTAGTATGTATAATTAATTTGGAGATTTATGCTAACTTACATTCTTTCTTTGAAATAAGATTTGACATTACTAGAGGACCGTCAGATATCATTGCTGATGCCATTAGGTCTCACTTCACTGAACCTTGGACATGTTGGAGTGAGGTTCCTGAGCGTGAGAAGACTGTATGGTTCGCAAAATTTCGTGTAAGTTTATTTTTTGAAGCATATTTTTAATTAGTATACAAGTGTATTTTGTATTTGTTAATTAACTAATTCTTTTATTTGTAGGAAACATATAAATGGCTTCCTGCTCATGACCATATAGTTAGGAGGATTTTTGACCATAAGGGTCAAAAATGCCTAAAAAACTTTATGAACAAACTTAGAGCGGGAAAAGGAAAAACTAATTGGGTGAATCCATCTGTTAAGGAGCAGTTGAATCAAAAATGGAGGAGTCCCCAGTGGCTAGAGAAGAGTAGCAAAGCCAAGCAGAACCGGTCAGTAGATGCAGGTGCTTCATTATACACTGGTGGGTCGATCTCTACAGCTGAGCATAGAAAGAGATTGGTATGACTTTATGGTAATTTTGTTTAATTCCAATTTTTTATGTTATTTTGTATCACATGTATTAACATTTAATAATGAGTTTTTCGCAGAAAGATGACCTGCATAGAGAGCCTACTGCTTTCGAGATTATGGAGCGGACCAAGAAGTTAAAGGATGGACACTGGTCTTGTCAGAAGACTGAACGTGTTGCTGTATGTATATAATTTTTAATATGTAAGGTTATATATATATATATATATATATATATATATATATATTTATGTTTAACTTGTCATTTTGACTATTATTTTTAAATGTATAGACTGAGTATAACCGGCGCCGGGCTCAGTCCACAAAGAGTGAGGGAGAGAGTTCATTAGCATCTGATAATGCTCTCTATCTAGAGGTTGTCGGAGGTCCGGGATGTAAGGGCAATGTCTTTGGGATGGGAGAGCTAGGGCCTATGCTACTCACTTCAACACGTCCTGCATCGTCTTCACAGGCACCTGATAATGCAGAGTTGGTCCAGTTAAGGGCAAGGGTTACTGCTCTTTCCATGGAGCTCATGGGTAAAGATGCTATTATCAGTGAAATCACCGATCGGCTCCACGAAACTGAGAGGGCGACACAGTTTTTATTTCAGCATCTTGGAGTTCCTATTCTACCAAGTGCCACTTCAGTGCCAAATCACCAACCTTCTGATCCTTCAGTTCATAACCAGCAGTCTGACCCATCACATGATCAGACCTAGCCAGCTTCTCCTGAACATCATAATGATGCGGATGCTACTGATGATCCGTCTTAAAATAAACGTCTTGAGTTGTATAAGTTTAATTTGAACAATGTCTAATCAAATTTTTTAAGTTCTTTTTATTTGACTATTCTAAATGTTCTTTAATTTTTATTGTAACATGGTTTTATTATTAATTGAATTGTTGTATTTATACCATTGGAATTGATTTGCCAGATTGTTGATTGTAATCTGATTGATTCTGGTCTGATTGGTTTTTGTAATTGAAACACGGGGAGGACAAAAAAAATACTTGGAATGGTGTATGATGATTGATTTTTGCGACCGAAATATACCGTTTTGCGACCGATTATTAGGGTGACAAAATTTGCGACTGCCACATCGGTCGCAATTTAAGACCATTTTTTCGTTTGTTATTCCTGAGAATTAGTGACGGATTTGAAAGAAAATTCGGTCGCAAATATTCGCCACCGCCAATATCAGTCGCTAAAAAAAGTTGCAACCAGCATATCCGCAACTTTCATTTATCGGTCTCATTTCGGTCGCTAAATAGTTAGCGATCGAAATAAACCATTTTTGCGACTGATTATTTCGGTCGCAATATTGCATTTTTTTTGTAGTGATACTTTAAAATCAGAGTTGTATTGTATCTAATTTGCCTAAGACACTTGTATTAAACATGATATGATACTTCAAATTATATTTGAATATTATATATTTTGTCATGTCACAATATCTACATGAAAATATGGAATGATATTCCTTATTTGTGCTTAGTTATTGAAACTTGTAATAGACTTTCAATGGCCTTCCATGCCATGGTACAGACATTTGTCAAACATTTTCACCTTTCTTCTGTAAGCACTGATACTTTAAAAACGAAACTATATTATATTTAATTTGTGTTCTATACTTATATTAGATACAATATAATACTTTAAATTATAGTTAAGTATTACATATTTTATTGTGTCACAGTATTCATATAGTATCATGTTTTGCGATTGTGCTTTGATTGAACCTATATTGTTCATTTACGGGATTTTGAGACTTTGATTGAGTACTTACGGGCACCACTATATATTGGTAGAACTCAAGCGAGAGCCTGAAAATTAGAGTGTTACATTTGGATTTGATTGAAGAGAATGCAAGATATTGGAGAGAAGTTGATATTCTTGTGTTTGATTCAGCTTATTGGTGGACTCATTATGATCAAACTAGCACGTAAGAAAGCTTTCTCATTCTATAAATCTTCCTCTTCGGTTCTGTATCACATGGTTTCTTTCCTTCATATAAGCTTCAACTATCAGGGACTCTTTGATTCCTATTTCCAAAATTAAAATATCCTTTTTAGAAAACAAAAAACAAGAATTTATTTAACATAGCTGTTTTTTGTTCATATTCTTTAAAAATTATTTTTTAAAAACTGTTCAAAATTGTTTCCTTTTCTTCTTCTTAGTATTGTCTCTCAAAAATATGAAGAAAATAATTTTCACTATTGATTTTTTTGTAATAAATTTGAAAAAGAATTAAGTAATCATTTGTATTATTTTATTTATATATTATTATAAATTATAATTTTAATGATGACAGACCAAGCTTAAGTTTATTAGGTAAGAGCGGGCAAATGTATTTTACCTGATCATTTGACTTCAACTTCATTAATTTGACGTGATCTGCGAGCTTTTCCCCATCTCCCATTCATGTATTTTTTTATTGCATTTTTAATTATATTATTTTAAATGTGCAATCTTTTTAGGGTGTTCATAAATTCCATCAATTTTAAAAATTTAATAAAATTAAATCGATCAAATATTTTTTTAAAAAATAAATCTGTTCAGTTTGATTTAATTTTTTAAAAAAATAAATTTATTTGATTTAATTAAAAAATATAAAATTAAATCAAACTGAACTATAAAAAATCAATTTGATTTAATTCGATTTCTCCATTATTATTTTTTTGTCCAAATGTTTTGCCTTCCGTCTTTTTCTTATTTCATCATCAAACTGCCTGCAGCTTTGAAATCACCCAGCCTTCTCACAAGTCAGCATAACTTACCGAGAAGTGAGAAGAACCCGATTGGGGGATGACAGGTCAGGGGCAGACGTACACAGCATTGGGAGTCTGGTGGTGTAGTGACCAGAGGGACATAAGAGCTAAGATGATGTAACTTCTAATTTGATTGAATGAAATAAATTTTAATAAAATAAAATAAATGAAATATTATTATTTTATTAAATTAATTTTAATATAAAAAAATTAAAAAAATAAAATAAAATTTCTTTAAGAAAAAATTCTTACAAATTAATTTTTACAAAATATAATTAAATTAATTTTTTTAATAATTAAATTAAATTGTTTTAATAATAAAAATATAAAATTAGTATTAATTTATGATGGAATCTTGAATTCCATCTATTATAGGAAGGAGTCACTTTTTCATCATATGATAGAATAGAACATTCTATAAAATATTTCATTCTATCAAATCAAACAATAGAATCCCATAAAAAAAATATTCAACTATGGGAGAAAGATAAACAAGAATATGCCGGCACAAAGGAAAAGGAGGGCCTCTCGTACAAAAAAAATGTTATTAAATTGTTCACGTGACAATAAAAGGTGAAAATAAGGCACTGCCTCTACTAAAGAAAACATGGCACAAAGACATCTTTCACTAAAACTCAGTGTAAATTTGATTTTTGTTTTGTTTTACAAAAGGTGTATATATATATATATATATATATATATATATATATATATATTGTAAATGAAATTTTACACAAAGAGAATATAAAATGTAAAAGTACTTAGAGAGAAATAACACATAGAGAACAAATGTCCTTCATACCCATTACTTCATACAAGCCTCTATTTATAGGCATACAAACATAAAGGAAAATAACTCAAAAGTCAAAGAGCATAAATAAGATTCAATGATTTTAGGAGTTAGAAAAATAAAAGAACACTCATAATAATGAATGTATTTATAATATTCATTGTTTTGAGAGTTGAGAAATCAAATAGACATACACAATAATAGATGATTTCATAACACTCCTCTTTGGATGTCCATTTTATAAGAAATATGCCTCATTAAAATCTTACTAAAGAAAAACCCAGTGAAAAAAAATTCTAAAGAAGGAAAAAGAGTACATTATTCCTTGTATACTCCCCCTGTTCATAATATTATTGAAGATCTCTGAGTCGACGCATCCCAATTTTATATACTAATCTTTTAAATGTTGAAGCCAGTAAAACTTTGGTGAACAAATCTGCTCAATTATCACTTAAACGAATTTGTTGTACGTCAATATCACCATTATTTTGAAGTTCATGAGTAAAAAAGAACTTTGGTGAGATATGTTTTATTTTATTTCCTTTAATATATCCTTCCTTCAACTGAGCTATACATGCAGTATTATCTTCATATAGTATAGTTGGAGTCCCCTTTTTAGAAAATAGTTCACATGTCTCTCGGATTTGTTGAGTCATGGATCTTAATCAAATACATTCACGACTCGCTTCATGAATTGCTATAATCTTTGCATGATTTGAAGAAGTAGTAGCAAGTGTTTATTTTATTGAACGTCATGATATAGCTGTATCACCACATGTAAATAAATAGCTTGTTTGAGATTGAGCCTTATGTGGATCAGATAAATATCCAGTATCTACATAACCAATGAGTTGTGGTCTAGATCTATATACATATAGCAATCCATATCAATAGTACTTCGGAGATATCGAAATACATGTTTAATTTCATTCCAATGTCTTCGAGTTGGACATGAGTTAAATTTAGCTAACAGACTGACAGCAAAAGATATATCAGGCCTTGTATTATTAGTAAGATACATCAGTGCATCAATTGCACTAAGATATGGTATTTCAGGACCAAGAACTTCTTTATTATCATCTCGAGGTTGAAAAACACCATGTTTCACATTAAGTGAGCAAATGACCATTGGTGTACTTAATGGATGTGCTTTGTCCATGTAAAATTTTTTAAGAACTTTTTTTGTATACGTTGATTGATAAATAAAAATTCTATTTTTCAAATGCTCAAATTGTAAGTCAAGACAAAATTTGGTTTTTTCAAGATCTTTCATTTCAAACTCCTTTTTCAAACACTCCACTGCCTTTATAATCTCTTCAGGAGTTTCAATAATATTTAAATTATCAACATACACCATAATAATAGCAAATCCTGAATTTTCTTTCTTTATAAAAATACATGGACATATATGGTCATTCTTATAACTATCCTTTAACAAATATTCACTGAGATGGTTATACCACATTCGTTCATACTGCTTTAATCTATATAAAAATCTTTGTAATTTAATTGAATAAAGTGTTCAAAATTTTGAATTATATGCTTCAGACATCTTAAATCATTCTGAAATTTTCATATATATGTCACTATCAAGTGAGCCGTATAAATAGGCTCTAACAACATCCATAAGATGCATATCAAGTTTTTCATGTACTGTTAGACTAATGAGATAACGAAATGTAATTGCATCTACCACAGGAGAATATATAAAATTATAGTCAATTTCAGGTTTTTGTGAAAAACCCTGTGCAACAAGTTGTGCTTTGTACCTCACAATTTTATTTTTCTCATTTCTTTTACGTACAAATACCCATTTGTACCCAACGGGTATTACACCTTCAAGTGTTTGAACTATAGATCCAAATACCTCATAGTTTTTAAGTGAATTCAATTCTGTTTGAATTGCGTCTTTCCATTTTGGCCAAGAAATATTAAAGCAGACGTAATTGATGGGTGGAGTAGCAAAATCGAGGAGCAAGAAATATTAAATAGGGATGTATTTGATTTATTATTGGTAAATAAGTTTTTATTAATAAACAGTGTCAAAATCGTAATACGTGATAAAAATAATTTTAAAAATATTATTTTTATTATGTGTCATAATTTAGACGCTGTTAGTGAACGAAAAAAATTGTCCATTGACAGTAGATCAAATAATTTTTTATTAGATATTATATAATATTAATATTATATATATATATATATATATAATATCAATAAGATGGTTTGATTTAATTTAATTAAAATTTTTTTAAAATTAAAAATCAAATCGAACTATTTTATTTTTTTAATAAAAAAATTGATTTAAATCGTTTCTAATAAGTTTTTTTAATTTTGTTTTAGTTTAAATTAATTTGGTCAGTTTTTTTCGGCACGAATCAATTTTGTACATTCTTAAATTTTTTTTTTTGCTTTACTACCACTTTCTCCGACTAATCTATTTCTTGTTTTTAATTATATAGATTAATATTTTTTTTGTCATCATGTCATTTCTTACACTTCTAAAATTAGATGGTTTGATTTAATTCGATTCAAATTTTTTTGAATTGAAAAATAAATCCAACAAATCGATTTTTTTAAATAAACAAATTTATTTAAATTGATCGATTTTTTTATTTTTATTTTTGTTGGAGTTAGTTTGATCAATTTTGTTCAATTTGAAAAGATTTTGTACATTTTAAAATCTTTTTGCTTTACTACGACTTTCTCCAATTAATCTATTTCTTGTTTTTAATTACACGGATTCATTTTTTTTGTCATGATGTCATTTCTTACACTTCTAAAATGACCAATACTCAATAGAAATATGTCTCATGGCTTATATTAGGTGACTAGTTATAACCATGTTTAATTTTACTGGGTGCTAATTTGATGTTCTTGTATGACTTGATGTGAGTGAGAAAGGACGAAGAATGTCCTTTAAAAAATGAGACTCAAGATTCTTGATCTTCTCATTTATATTTCTATGATGATTGCTTATCAAATTGTTTGCTATTTTCTTTATCACATTGGTTTTACAGCACAATATTCTTCAAAAAGTACAGATACATTAGTGGCTAGATCCACCTGTTTTATGCCCCAAGTAAATCCCTTACAGTAGAATTAGGTCTATGAAGCAGAATACTTACATCCTAGTGTTGCACTTAGCTTCCTAAACGTCCTTTAATTGTTCTTCCTTCGTGTGTGCAGGTTCTACGTGAATAGCTTCAGCAGTTTATTTGTCTAATAATATTATCAAAGAAGGAACCAAGCAAACTGACCCCCACTATTACATAAAAGAAAATAGTTGATTATGACAATGAAATTGGATTGAAGGTTTGTTAAAGGATTTGTAGTACAGCACAGCAGTATCCAGTACTTATTTGGCAAGTAATCTGCTCCTGGATCATTTTCTTCCATGTCAAATATGATCATCTTCACACATTTTACTATTAGTTTATGTCTAGAAGGGGTTAACACGAAGAATATCTTTCTTGTAATAGTGTGTGATGATTGTAGTATCCTTAATATTTTGAATGTGTTTGGTAAGTTTAATAAATTAACTTATAATTTATTTAACTAATTTATAAATTTATTTGACTAAATTAAAGGTGTTTGATAAAAAAATTTATTTAAATAATTTAAATTAGTTAAAAACTTATAAATTATATACTAATTCAAGTAATTTATAAATTTTAAATTAATTTATAAATTATTTTTGTTAAAAATAGCCTTTATCTTTAATTCTGTATAAACATGCAGTTGCCTACCTTTGTGTATCTTCTCAATGTATGATGCAAATATACATTTAAAGGAAAAAAGGATATTGAAATACAGTCTAATGTTGATACAGGGTCTTGTCTAATTTCAGTGATACTGTGGTACGGGCAAGTTTCATAAATACAAGTAAAAAAGAAATAGAGGATACGATTAGATGTTATAAGAATTGTTATTTGCTCTATTATTGATAGATAATTTTTTATTTATTAATTATGTTTAAATTATGATATGTAATAAAAATAATTTTTAAAAAAATATTATTTTTATTATATATTATAATTTGAATATTGTTGGTGAAAAAATATTCAATAACGATAGATTAAATCATTTTTCAATTTCTATATTATAAATTGTCCACAGTGCATGTCAACGGTTTACAAATAAAAAACGAAAAAAAAGAGAGTTTCTCTTTAGGCAGAAGTTTGTCTTCTTCCTTGTTATGGTATTTCGGATTGTTTCTTGGCTAGATATGCATAAGGATTAGAGGCCTCTGTTAATTTTGCTTCTTTCTTGGTTATTTTTCAAAGTAGTAAAATCAACTTTTATTAAAATTATTTTATCTTGATAAAATTTGTAT
This sequence comes from Gleditsia sinensis, assembly GCA_037074535.1. Taxonomy (NCBI): domain Eukaryota; kingdom Viridiplantae; phylum Streptophyta; class Magnoliopsida; order Fabales; family Fabaceae; genus Gleditsia; species Gleditsia sinensis. Next base: position 22,222,481 of record CM073474.1, on the reverse strand, counting down.
TGCACTTCTGGCTGACTTTGTAGACCAAAATCATAAGCTTTTCTAGGGGATCAATGCATTTTTTCTTAGAAGACCAATACCTCTGCAGATTTCCTGCTCCAATTGGTTATGTTTTTGGTTCTTTAAATTTTATTTGGAATATTAATTTAAAATGAATGCAAGAATATGCGTTTCATGGATTCTTTTAATTGATTATGGTTATATTTGACAAAAATAGCTGATAAGTTGGTTAAAAATTTAAAAGTTAACTGAAAAATAAAAAACTAATTTTTAACTGAAAGTTATTAGCTGAAAACTGTTAAGTTAACTTATTAAATTATAAATATTTGGTAAAATTAATTATTGAATTAGCTGATAAATGTAAAATAACATAAAATGATATACTTATATAAAAATTATCATTTTTTAGTAATTACATTTCATTATGTAATCTCAAAAAATACAAAATAAACATATTATATAGCGTCCCATAATAAATTAGTAATATTGTTGTGAATCTCTTTTATCTCAGTAGATGTCTCTAAATTTTTATTTCTTGTGTCACTATAAATAATATTTAGAAGTTTATCATAGGGTATATAATCTGGATGTTACTCGAGCATAGTAAAAATAATGTAATCTTATGAGTAAGATAGTATTAAAATTTAAATAAAATAATAAGAATAAAAAAAGAATAAAATTATAAAAATTATCAGTTAAAAATTATACGTTACTTAAAGTAGCATATGATAAAAAACTATAAGTTACCAAATAAATTTGTTTACCAAACACCTCTAATTTAGTCAATTAAACTTATAAGTTAGTCAAATAAACTATAAGTTAACTTATTTGACTTGCCAAACATACTCTATGTCATTTTAACTGTAGTACATTTTGTCAAATTGATTTGTTGTAAGAAATTTTTGGTCTGAAATGACCCATCGGGAAATCTTCATCTTAGGGTGAGGGGAGGTTTGTTGATTGTTTATATTTTAACAATGTGTTTTAAATTTCTTTATGGCTCGCTCTTCTGTTATGTAAATTATCATTATCTTAGGCAACAAATTATTCAGAGATCTAATAGGTGGTATTCAAATTGATTGAATCAGAGTTAAGTTAATGTCAACCTTGAGTATTGATTTAGGTGAGACTTACAAGTCCGATTCTTGTTTCCCAACTCTTTTCTCAAGTTTGTTATCATTTATTTTTAGGGGAAATCAATTTGTTTTGTGTTTGCCTTATGATTCCTAAATTGAAGAACCTTTTTCTACATTTGCCTCCAAAAAATTCCCAATGGCAAGCTATGAATTCCTTTTTTTCCCTTGTGCTCTAAAACCAATTTTGTGAGCCTCTCTTTTCAAAGCTTCAGTCTCGACAATTTTACATCAAGGTGCATATGATTGTTTGCAACATAATTGAAAAATATTAGCTGTGGCCTATCGGTTCAATTAGCAAGATGGAGCTGCCTTGATTCAGAAGGTCTTGGTTGGATTTTCGTTGATCTCTCGGTTGATGTGTCCTCCCTTGTTTGAATAACTCGTTCGATTCTGAAATTTCTTGTGACAAAAAATGTGGTCCATTTTTTAACAAAAAATTAAAGAGGCAGACAGTGAGGTCTTGGCATGGGAACGAGGATTTGTGCTCAAAATCATACATTCTCTAGGGAGAGAAGGAAATGGAAAAGAGGCTTAACTTCATTATAAAACACATTAATAGAGACAGAAAAGATGTATGTAAATAAGGTTAGCCAATGTAGAACCACAATTATTTAGGTAAATTTAGACTACAAGAAAATAAAAACAAAAACATTAAAAGTTATGAAGCATAGACACGTGTAACAAAGTGTTGGACATTTTACGGACGTAGATATACCTCAGGCATGTTTGGGACACATGTCCTGTGTCCAGATCTTTAAAAAAAATTATTGGACCACTTTTTTAACGTGTCCAACATTTGTTTTTAGGCATAAAGTGTAATTGAGCCCTAATACCCCAATACCTGATCATTTCACGTCTCTTCCACCATCCAGCTCTTCTCTTCTGTTTGTTGGTCCTCCTCCTTGCCTCTTCTCTTCTGTTTGCGTTGTCCACCAATCACCGGCCTTCAGTATCAGTCACCGCGTAGCTTCGTTTCATTCTCGCATAGGCGCAGCTCTCAGATAGCTCTGTTTCCATCTCGTGTTTCATTGTTTCCAACTCTCAGCCTTTCATCCTTCATTGTTTGATGTTATAATTTCTCTAGTATGATATTTTTTCTTGTTCCATATATGGATACTATTAATGCTATATTTTTTGCAAGCTAACAAATTGAAGGCATTTGAAATTGGCTGTGTGAACAGAATAGGTTCTTCTTCTTCTTGTTTACTTTGGCTTGATTCCTCTGTCACATTTTTACGTTTAGGCGTGTCTATAACAACTCTATTTATTTTTCTTTTTTTACATACAAACATATATATAATTTTTTAAAATTTCATAAAGTCATTACTTCTTTACTTATAATTACTTAACTCAAAATATCATTCAATTAATTTAACCAAGTATAATCAAGGTTTAAAGTCTACAATACTGAGTTCACGTACAAATTATTAATTAAAAGTTACATACAAAAATAAACACATAAATACCTACATCGTATTCATTTATTTTGACCAATTTTGGAGATACGGGTGCGGGTGATTGCACTTTCATCGAGATCTTAACCAACTCAATTACAAGCATCTTATTAATTTATGGGATCTGCCCAACATAGAGTAACTCGTTCCAACATGTACTAAAAGTCAGAGCTATCTGCACAACTAGTTTTCTGAACATGATATGAAAATATAGTGAGAATTAAATTCCAGTAGGTTTAATAATAAATCATAATTATCATCAATATAGTTTATCATGTCATGTTCATATATATAAACTACAACAAATATCTTTGGGTCACATGAATGCATTTTATCAATGCACATAAAAATCGTATAGTTATGACATGTATGTCATGAATAACTATTTTTAAAATATCATATGATAACTATCAATTTATTTTCATATCAAACTACCCCAGTTAGGGTGAATATTTTCTACTATCCGGTACTGACTTTTTTTACTCCGTCCGACATGCCCCTTTTTTTTTCATTAACATAATCATAGCCGTTGGTTGAGTGTCCCCTATTGGTACACCACATGAACTGTCATGTAACCATGCTCATTTTCTTTTTCTTTTTCTTTTTACATTAATAGTCAAAAATATGATGTCAATAACAAATATGTTCATTATACTCACATGCCATAATTTTTCATTAAAATATAATCATTATAAAAAATTATTGATAATCATGACATGAACAAAATCGTTTCAAATATCACTTTATAAAATATTTTCAAGTCAAAATTACACACTTAAAATAGTAAGGAGTTCATGCAATGGTAATGGTTATGGCATACACTAATAATTTATTATTTTTATTTATAAGATTCTTTTTTTTAAATATTATTTTTATCTCTTTATTTTCCTTATGTTTGACCTCTAGTCACTTTCTGCCTATTTATATCATTTCTAACACATGTTCTCACAAATTTAATATGACATTCTTTTTTAATTTGATTTCTATTATTATTCTATAGTTAATGATGTTTATTTAGGGTAGACAAATATTAAAAATAAGTTTTACCAACTTTCAACACGGCCTAAACGTATCATGTAACACGACTTGACCATTTTTTGTAAAACGACTAAGCTTTAGGTTTCAAAATACCCTTTCCAGCACCAAACATGGCCTGACCGTGCCTTGGAATACGATTATGTTCTATGTTGTGTTATTCTCTAGTGTAGGTTTTCATCCTACCTGACCTTCTCTCACTAATCAGAGTATAAATTTCTCAGTTTAACTCCGACTTAGGTAATCTTAGTATCCATTTAAAGATAAAACAATTCTATAAAACTATTATGTTGAACATTTTAGCGGAATCTTAAGAAATCTTGGTGATATTACTTCCTCAATTTAAACATTATTTTTTCTCGGGTAGATTTTGAGCTCTACTTACTAATCTGATAATATCACCTTCATATGAACTCCAAATTGAGTGATTCCAATGGCTAAATTTGTGTGAGACATATATCTATATTTTTTATGTTAATCAGTTATTTTCATTCCTTACAAAATTTTTCCAAAATTAAAGGTACTAAATTTTGTTTCGAGGTACCGTTTCGGTGACTTAAAAAACGGAAACATTTTGAAACGTTTCAGAAATTTCGTAAAAATAAATGATTTTTTAAGAAACGTTTTAAATAATTTTAAATAATAATTGTTTCAATTTTAAAAGATTTTAACATAATATTAATGATATAGATATATAAAATTATGTTAAAATTAATTTAAATTAATGTTGATAATTGAATAGTAAAGAAACATGCTATTATAATGAAGACTCTAACTCAAATCCCAACATTATTCAACAACTTCTCTCTTGTATCTATCTCTATATCTTCTTAACTCTTTCGTGACCTCGATCTTTAAATCTCCCTTTATCGACTATGATTCTATCTCTATCTTCAGGTATCTCTCTCAAGTTTTTTTCTCTCTCTTTGTCTCTCAATCTATCTTTTCATCATTTTTATAGTTTCTTCTTTAAAATAAAGACAATGAAGGAAAGTAATGCCATGGGAATAAGGGAGGAGTGTAGGAAGTTGACAAAGATGTCGTGATTTATGGAAAAAAATAACTTGGTATTGGATGTGATGTGATGCTACTTTTAAATTGTCAATTTTTTTATTTTTTAAATTGATTTAGTACTTTTCCATCTAAATAACTTGCAATAAGAGTATTTTCGTCAAAACAACTCAAAACAAAATTATTTCTATTGAAACAAAAGTATTTCCATCGAAACAACTTGAAATAAGAATATTTTCATCGAAACAAGTCGAAAATAAGAGTATTTCTGTCAAAACAACTCGAAACAAAAAAATTTCCACCGAAACATTCCACAACATAGTAATTTTAATCGAAATGGCATAATTTTTTAACAAACATTTTATTTCGTTTCAATAACTCCGTTTTGTGTCAGTGACTCCGAAAACGGAAACGTTTCGGTCATTTCGATGTAAAAGAAAATAAATTTAGTTCCTTGCCAGAAATTCAAATACAGAAACTTTCCTAACAGATTCTTTTCTAATTAACCATTTTTTGACCACTGCTTACTAATCTGACCGTATCTACCTCATATGAACTCCAAATTGAGTGATTTTAGTGGATACAAATCTGTGAAACATATATATATATATATATATATATATATATATATATATATATATATATATATATTATGTTAACCATTTTTTTCAATTCCTAACTGATTCTTTTTAGAATTTGAAAAACAAAAGTTTTCTTAATTACTCCGAAATTCAATTTTTCAACTAAACATTTTCTAAGGTTTTAGTTCATCATTTTATTATGTCATCTTTCATTTTCTTCGTAATTTACATCTAATCATATTCTATTAATTTTTCACCACATTTAAATATACAAAATAGTAGTATACAAATTTTAAAATTTTGCCACCCATAGCCATACCTATGCAGAACTTTCCACACTAACCTAAGTATTCAAACATACATCACATGCAAGATCAACATGTAACATGATATAACAACATTCATGGCCAATCATCAAGGTAACAAATATAGTAAATTTCATCAAAGTTCTAGAATCAAAATTACATATAAATGTTTCTATTTTCAAAACTTTTCTAAAAAAAATTATTGCTAAACCTACCTAATGATCTCCTTAACTCACTTAGTGAATTCTTTTTCTTGTTTTCTCTTGAAGAAAGTGGCAAGATTCCTCTCTTCCCTTAGCTTTTCCAACAATTTGAATAAGAGAAGGAGGGTGAGTTTTGAACCCTAAGGATGAAAAGAAAAGATGGATTCAAGTGGAGATTAAGTTAACTTACTTTGAGTACTTAATCCTCTAGACTTCTCCTTCTTCTTCCTTCCTTTCTTCTCCTATCTTTCTCTCCTTTTCTCAGTCTACCTTGCTTCTATTTTTCCTCTCCCTCACTTGAATGAAATTATAATTTTATAAGGGTGAGTTTTGCTTAAATAAACTATAAGTGGTTCACCTTTTATGATCATAGGTTTACCTTATCACAATTAGGATGCACTTGGTTGTTTTTTAGGGAAAGATAACTCATATTCTTGTCTTCCTCTCCCTTAATCAAAATATGTATAGCAAAAGAAAATTTATATTTTGAAAATCATGATAAAATGGTCTTAAGACAAGGGACAATGTCCTTTTGATTTAAGGATTCATTTCCTTTTTCTTTTGTCTCACACAAGTATGATATGTTTGCATTTTTAAGTGGCAAGTTTTTATCCCTTGAATCTCCATTGTTTGGCTGAAATTATTTGTATAGGATAGGTATGTTTTGTCCTAATGCCATGTATTATTATACCACTTGCTAAAATCACAAGTGTAGAATATAGATACTTTTTTCTAATGCCATATATTATTACACCACTTGCTGAAATTATGAGTGTAGGATATAGATATTATCACACCACTTGTTGAATTTTTGTCTTAATGCCATATGACATAATTTTTATTATATTATTATTTCATCACATGATTCTTATTTTTTTCTCTTGAATTTGGGTTCATTCTTGTCCATTTCCTTTACTTTGGCTGAAATTCTGCATCTCATAGAGGGTTTGGTCACATTTTAATAATTTTTGGGCCATCAGTCCAACTTCTATATCTTAGTCCAAGTTTATGATATTTCTCTTGCTTGGACTATCCAATTAGCTTGCTAAAAACTCATGTGAAGTAGAAGAACAAACTTTATGAAGTGTCCATAGGTGAAGGTCCAATGTATGGGTGGAAATGTTAAATTTAGTAACTCTAACTCTTGAATTAGGAAAAATTACCATAATTCAATCTTCTTGAACTTTTAAAATATTTACTTATTTTCAAAAAAAAATTATCTTCCTTATTTAAGAATTTTGTCTCTCTTTAGGATGTTATTTCTAATTTTTTTCTATTAAGTTTTCTCTTATTACCTATTCTGTTAATGTTAGAAACATTTTTTGTGCATACACATACGGTGAAGAATTTCTAAAGTTTATATTTTTTTAGATATAAAAAAGAATTGTTTAATAAGTTTTATTTCTTTAAATATTTATGTACATCTACTAATAAAAGAAACGAAATTAAAGATGTTACAGTGTTTCAAAAATGCTAAGGGAAATTTTTTGTGTTGTGTTAGAATTATGAAATAAGAATTTTTTTTATTGTAAAATTTTGATTGTGGTGATTGCGTATGTTTTGGGACATTTAGGAATTGTCCAAATCATAAAAGAGACTCAATTCAAATGTGGCAATGATTTATTTAGAAGGTTGATAAGTTTTACAATGGAATCCAAGATTAATTAGGCTTGTTTTCTTGGTATATTGTAATGTAAATCATTTTTCCATCATAAGGTGTATCTCTCCTACTTTTTGACCTGAGTTTCCTAGTTTAAAATGTGACCCCAGATCTAATTCTTTTAGCAGACATCAATAAAATTTCCTTTAGCTCAAGCAAATCATTTTGTTGACCTTCAGTTTCCTTCCTTCCGGTCCCAAATCAAACCAAACTAACATCCTAAGTATGCTCCACATAAATCTAATATGCAGCACTAATTCCCTGACATAACTCTACCCTTACCTTGCTTAAATTCTAGCACATAAGAAAGTTTATAACCATAGCATCAAATCTCTCCACCATGAAATCAACTCAGTCCAATCAAGTTTAGACCTCGAATGCAGAATGATATACACTTCTAAAGGAATGAGTAGATACTTCTGAGCTTTAGTGATGAAGAATATATTGAAGAAAAATAAATTTTGATTGTATTATAAATTTCTGACAATTTTTTGAGATTAAGTTATATTGTGAGTTGTAATTCATTCTATTTATTGTTTTATGGTTATATATCTATAATTTTTATTTTTTTAATTCACATGTCTTCAATGTGTCATATCTTATATTTTTTTAAAATTTATGTGTCCATATTATGTCCCATGTTTGTGTATGTGTTTCATAGATTAAAAGTAAATCATATGTTTACCTCAATCCTTTGTAGGTCAAATTTTCTGAAAAATTTCTCTGATGATACCCAGTAACTGTGTACAGATTTAAATGGGGCCACACAAACAAACATTAAGAATTGGTCAAACAAGAAGGTTCAAACTAATCCATTGAGACTTAGCCAAGGTTCTACGCACAGAAGAAAATATCAAGTCTTTGCGTGGAAGTAAAACAAAAGCAGAGATAAAATTCATACAAAAAGCTGGCAATTTTACTTAGAAGCTGAAGTGAGTCAAATTAAGGTTCTTTACCCAATAGGAAAAAGGACCAATACTTATTAATCTCAATGAAATAACCCAACTAGATTAGAAAACGATTACAGAAATATAAATAAAGTGACACAAACTGCAAACATGCCATGGGATCATAGACACCCAAGGAAGGGTAACCTAATCAACATCTTTCAGGTAATAGAGCCAGTTAACCATGTGATATGAGGAATAGGCCAAACTTGGGAATACTTCCTACAAAAATTACTTGGGGAGCCCATTTTCACAGTTGAGAAGAGCCAGACTTTCATCAGAATGCAAAACGGGTCCCTTTCCAGGTCTTGTACAGATGAAGTAACTGACATCCCCCTTGTATTTTTGTGATGGAATATTATCCTTGATTTCTGGAGGAGGCTGCAAAACTTCTACATCCTTTATTGCCTTAATCCCAGTATCTTGTAAAATTGACTTATCGCCAATAACGTAACTGAGTAAAGGTAAGATATCAGAATTCTCATGATTGGCATGAAATCAACCATAGAACAGCATGCATGCTGCCTGCAAAACTTTGACAGTAAATACCTGCTAAGGTCATCTGAATTTGGAGGAAAGTAGTAAAGCAGCCTCTGAATCAAAAGGGTAGCAGTTTTCCTATTACGTGCAATTAGAACTACATTTGGCCCAGCATCACATGTATAAGCTACCTGTAAGTCAAAACTGGTCACTAATATTTACAGCTTGAATGAGCATGCGGTCATGTTTGTGTCTGTGTGTGTGTGTGATATAAATATGCAAATCCCAGAAGTAATGCATATGAGGATATCAATCATTTAGGTTTATATGTAAGTTGCTTGTGCTGGCATAATGTCAAAGAGACTGAATTATGGAATATAAAAATGAAGTGGAAGTACATGAAAACTGACAGGAAGAAAAAGAGAATAGGCATAAGTCAAGCCCCAAGGGTAACTTGATTCCTGTGCTTCACACCATGTTGGTCACTTTGTTTAGTTAGCACTGGCATTCAACAAGGAGCAAATCACATACCACAGGACCAAAGATGGGAACTTATTTAGGCATGCAAGCCAAGAAATTAATTATTCAAACATAAGGAGAACAATGCCAATTAACTTTGTGGAAGTACATGAAAACTGACAGGAAGAAAAAGAGAATAGGCATAAGTCAAGCCCCAAGGGTAACTTGATTCCTGTGCTTCGCACCATGTTGGTCACTTTGTTTAGTTAGCACTGGCATTCAACAAGGAGCAAATCACATACCACAGGACCAAAGATGGGAACTTATTTAGGCATGCAAGCCAAGAAATTAATTATTCAAACATAAGGAGAACAATGCCAATTAACTTTGTAGTATGATTTGAGTATTGGCCAAAAAGGCACTTTTATGATCCAGAAGGATGTAAAGCAATCTAAGCTTCCTATAAAGCCGAATGATTTTCCTTTTAATTTTAATTACTTTTTCAGTTGTTAGTCAATCAAAAAATTTGAACCACCAAAGAAGACTTTGAACAATTGAGACATTATGTTATTACCAAGAAATGGTATTACAAACCTGGGGAGTTTCTTTTGAACGGTTCCACTTTTCAATGATGCTGATAATCCTGAAATGTAATTTGATAATCAATAATAAATTTTAAAAAAGGGTTTGTGCTGCACTTGGTGATCACATAGATATAATGCTACTAATCAAATCTCAAAACTTTAGAACCTACCGGTGGGATGTGTCATTCATGTAAAATATAGGGGGACATGTATCCAGGCAGACTGCATGAAACTGGTTACAATCGGCACAGGTCAATTGCGCAAAAGATGCAAAATCACGATTTTTAATGGCTTCTTCCATTTGCAGTATGCGCTTTGGCACTATTTCCTATTACAGTCCACATGACAAATATAAAAATTATCACATTAAAAAACCAAGAGACAGTTATATATATACATATAGTAAAAGAACAAGTTTTCAGAGTAGCATTACCTGTTAGGAATACAGTAAAATTTTTTGTTTCTATCAATTATTTTTAACAAAAAATAATAATTTTTATAAATATACGTTCGATTGATTTTTAAAATTATTAAAAATTTGTAAATAATATTTTTTCAGAATCTTTTATTTGTTATGTTTAGTTTTACTTAAATTTTTTGAGAATATTCATTTATTTTTTTTTAAATTTCTTTTTTCTCTTTATTTATTTATTTATTTTTTTGTTTTTTTAACAATTAAAGAATTAAATAAATTAAAGGACAACCATAAGTGGAAAGGTAAAATTGTCATTTCATCGTATAAAAATATTTCTACTCCCATGAAAATTTTCAATTTTCATCTTCCTATGTAAGTTTTTTTTTTGTGAGAATCTAAAAAAATTATTGTCAAGAATTAAATCTTCTTAGAAATGATATTTTAAATTTGGAAACCAAACAAAAGAATTTTACATTTTCAAACTAACATTTCAGGAATATAAATAAAACATTCGACGAGACCCCTCTTAAAGTTTCATGCAGTATTCTTAGAGTGCTTTGAAATTTGTTCACACTTTGAAACTGATTGAGAAACTGTAGTCAATATATAGCTTTAGTTATTTATTATAGAAAGTTGCTTAAAAGGAGGAAGCTAGCTACTTGTGAATGAGAATATGGAAAATTACAAGCATATAATACTGGGATTAAGAAAGCAAATATCAGACATGAAGGGGAATCTCCTTTCCAATAGTGGTACGAAAAAGGGGCAGGCCTCTAGTGCAAAGAAAAACTCAGGTAAGGTGGTTGATGCAAAAATGGTGCAAGAAAAGGGGGCGAAGTACCTTTGCTCTATACTGTAGAAGCAGACTAGTTTGAACACTCGCGCGCATTCCCAAGCTGCTACTTGTTTCCTTCTGCCGGGAACTAACCTGGTAACAAATAACAAGGTATTTTCACATCCATCACTGTTGCTGTCCATGCACACACTAAAGAAAAAAACAAGTGCAGCAGCAATCATGGCAGTGAAAACCAATGTCTTAAAAGCCACTGCAGATACCGAATTGGAAAGATTGTTGGGTCATGTGGTTCAAAAAATATTTTATTTTGAGTAAGTATTTAGTCCATGGATAGTAAATTAAAATTTATCCAAGTAGAGAAATAAAAGACTATTATCTGTCTACTTATATTAATTTTTTTTAAGTGAACCAAATATAGTTGGTTTGTGTCGAGCCCGTAGATCAAATCATATTCTTTTTATTTTCACTATTGTTAAATTTTCATATACGTAGTTATGTAATTATAGGAAAAATTAGTTTGTGTAAGTATAGTACATTAAATTGTTTTGAAACTTAAAAGTTTGCAAATTTGAAGTAAAAATAGATTAATAAATGTATGGAATAGAATGTTTGCGTATTATGCCTTTGAAAGTAACATACAATTTTAGTTATAACTTGTATAGGAATTTAGAAGTAAAAATAAGAATGTAACTCAAATAAAATGAGACTGCCACGTAGTGTAATAAAAGAAAATTGAAACATGCATTTAACATTATATATTTAAGTATTTTTTAAAAAAAACTATAAAAGTGTATTTGATTTACAAAAACGTTTTTTATTTTTGTTTTTTATTTTTATCTTTTGAAAACAATTTTTATTTTTTAATTTTTATATTTATGAAAATACGTTTAATTTGTATTTTTATTTTTTTAGTTATATAATTATATTTTTATTATTTTATAATTATATAAATAATAAAATATTATATATATAATTTAAAATAATTATAAAAATACTACTGTTACAATGTGCTATAAAATTAAAAATTCTGAAAATATTTTTTAACGGTTTTAAAATTTTTAAAAATTTAAAAAATATTTTTTTAAAATAAAAAAAATAGTAAACAAATATTTTTTTATGTTTATTTTTAATTTTAAATAAAATTTAAAATAAACAAACCAAACGGTCTTTAAAATTTTGTTAAACTGGAAACATTTCCCAGTTTTGTCGATTATTCTGGTTTTGTCTGGTTCAGTCCAGTCCAAAACAGTCTGGTTCAGGCCAGAAATACCAATGGCAGAGACGCTGGTAAATATATAAATGAGGGTTCATACTTGACACTAATGGTTTTGATGAAAGTAACAGAAGTAAACATGATGGGCTGAGGCATCAGCGATAGGGTGAGTGATGGTGGTGGCATGGCATGGATAACAGAAATGCAGGCTCAGCAGTCATAGCAGAGTTGATAAATGCGGTAGTGGTAGTGGTAGTGATGGTAGCGTAGAATAAATATGATCTAACTCAATTAGTTCATAACAAAAGAAAATAGAGTTAAAAAGTGAGAAATTAATGGTGTATTTAGTTTGTAAAAATGTTTTTTGTTTTTTGTTTTGAAAATATTTTTTATTTTTTATATTTTTGAAAATGTTTTTCATTTATATTTATATTATTTTTTAGTTATATAATTATATTTTTACTTTATTATTATTATTTTTATAATTTTTTTAATTATATTAACAATAAAATATTATTTATACTGTTGCATTGAGTTTAAAATAATTGTAAAAATATTATTATTATAATTGATTACAGTATTGAAATTTTTGAAAATATTTCAAAATTTTAAAAATATTTTATGAAAATAAAATCATAAAAAATTAATTAAACAAATTTTTATAACTATTTTTTAATTTTAATAAAAATAAAAATTGAAAACAACCGTAACCAACATGCTCTAAAACTTGCAAGCACAAGCTATGGGCTTTACTTTGAAGAAGGACTGGAACAGGCCGTATTTACTAGAAAATAGTGACAATCCAAACTCCAAACTCAGTAGTTTTTCAATCAAATGATTAATGAAAGTAGGCACATACCACAGCAATGACAATAACAAGATCGTCCCAGTGCTTTTCATCAGCAAGTTGAACTGCAAGACTATCACTTCCATTCTCCTCCTTCAAATATCAAAAGAATGGGTATTACAATTGAATTCTCAAATGATATGCTCCATGGAATTAAAAACCTGCGGCAAACGTGAAAGAGAAAAATAAACTTACCTTTCCCATTACCCACTTGACAAATCCACCATGTAAGCTGCGACAAGCACTACCTGATCCTTGCCTGCATGCAATGACAATTTCCATAATTGCTTTACTACAGATAATCTAAAATGCTAGATGTTCTAGCCAAGCTGCTAATAACTTGCAATTCTAAAATCATTAACTGAAAAAAGACCTTGCAATAGCAGATAGCTGGCTTTCATCTTCTTTGACATTCATAAGCTTTGCAAGGGAAAAAACTGCAAAAACAAGAGACATAAGCGTCACTGTGACATATAGTAACTAATATTTAACCTACCATTAATGCACCAAAAACATTGCTCACTCAAATTTAAAATAGAACTGGGAATTTGTAGTGGCAGATTGATAGGATTCTTAATATCCAGTAAATAGGCAATATATTACTGATTCCACAACAAAAGATAGCAAATATAACACAAATCTGGTTAAAAAACTATCTCTCCCAGCCCTAGCCGAAGCTACCTTCTGAGAAGAAGAGAACCACCACTTCCCAGACCCACAACTAACTAAAAAACACAGTACACACTTTACTTCACACTAACTGCCCCTATATCTTCCCCCACATACACTAAAATAACTCATAAATAACTGCCTACTAAATAACTAATACTAATCAGACTAGTCAGGCCCCCTAATTTGCTACTTGGTCTTGCTCTTCCTAGAATACACAAGCCATGATTTGGGCTTGGTGCCCCCATGATCCAATGCCTAATCCACAATTGATTGCCCTTCTGGAGGTTGGGGTCTATCATTACCACCATCTGTAACTTCGGCCTTGCCCTCAAGGTTGAAATGGGAAAATTAAGTATGGAGAGCGTAGTCATATTCCTATGTGCTGTCCAGCATGTCCTTGCCCTTCCATTTAACCAGCCATTGTCAAACCAATGCCCCATCTTGAACAATTTCTCTATTAGTAATCACATATTCTGGTTCTACCTCATCATCCAATGTGATTTCCATCCCAGTAGGCAGATCTGTGTGCACCTAATAGTCTCCAACAGCCTTTTTAAGTAAGGAGACATGAAAAATAGGATGTATTAAGAAATGTGGTGGAAGCTTGAGTTTATAAGCAACTTCTCCATATTTGGAAATAATTTGAAAGGGTCTATAGTACCTTGTTGCCACTTTCTGGTTTAATCTTCTAGAAATAATACGTTGTTTGTGGGGTCTTAATTTGAGAAACATCCATTCTCCTACTGTGAAGTGCAATGGTTTTCGCTTAGCATCAGCATATGTCTTCATTTGCTCTTAGGCCTGAGACAAATTATACTAAAGTTGAAGAAGAGCCTCATCGTGATCAATTAACTATTGTGTGCCTTTACTTTATTTTCATTTCTCAAGAAGCGAATGAGCGTGGGAGGCCTTCTGCCATAAACAACTTTAAAAGGAGTTTAGCCAATGGAGACATAAAAAAAGTGTTATACCAAAACTCTGCCCATGGAATCTAGTGAGCCCAAAGGCAAGGTTGTTCATATGCAAAATAGCGTAAATATCCCTCCAAACACCTATTTAACACCTCAATTTAGCCATTTGTTTCAGGGTGGTGAGAAGAACTCATCTTAGGTAGGGTACGTTGCAATCAAAACAGTTCCTTCCAAAAATGACTAAAGGATCCCTGTCACGCCCTTAATTTTAGGAACGCGAATAACATTACTATCCGATAACTTTTTTTTTTTTTTTGCAATCATCTTCATATCAAACAACTTCATATTATGGCATATCAGGATAATATCATATGTTTACAAGTTTTCAATATAACTAATTATGTATGTCAGTGCTGCACTTAACAATATTACAACAGAAGCAAAGATCCTGCCTGTGACGTTCAAGAAAGTACGACACTTAGTCAATTAAGAGCTGCAGGACCAAATTCTGAATCTTTATCTAAAAAATATATTAACCACATATAATGAGTTTTACAACTCAATGAGCAGATAACACTTCCTATGACCTCTTAGGTCAACATATAAATGTATTCTTTATTTTAAAACTTGTCATATTGAAAATCACAATTCAGAGGTACATTCATATAGGACTCGCATTTCAAATAAACTCTGTTTAAATTCATATGCATATTCAATTCATAAGTAATGTTGTAAGAACGGTAATAAAATCATGTTATGCATAAACATAATTCTTATGAAAACATTTGGAGGATCCCACATCAGAATCACCATATCAGAGTTTAACCCCTTCCGTACTTTGGTGGTATAGGATTTGCCTAAACTCAGCATCTCGTTGAGGTTTACCCTACTACCATTCAAGAGGACACGCGAAAGGACTCTATATAGGTATTTCCTAAGTACACAGCAAGAGAATGCAAATCACATCTCATATAACTGGTATCTCGCCCATATAGCACTACAAGAAAAGCGGGGAATGGCGACGGGTGTTTAACGACGGTCATAAAAAACCGTCTCTAAAGCCAAGTTTAACGACGGTTTATGAACCGTCGTTAAAGTTCGACACCTAACGACGGTTTTCCAAAAAACCGTCGTGAAATACGGACGGGTAAGATCCAACCGTGGTCATCTGGTGCGAAGGGAAATATTTGGCGGACATTACAACGGTTATTGTAAAACCGTCGTGATTTAACGACGGTTAAACATAAAACCATCGTTATTTTACGACGGTTGTTACTATAACTGTAATAACCGTAAATTTAATGAAAAGGAAATTTAAAATAAAAGAGAGAATTTTGACAATAGAGATAAGAACCGTAGAAAATATGTATATTTATTACATAGAAAAAAAAATATTAGAAGTTATATTTTGGCGCGCTATAAGTAAATATATTTTTATTATGTAGAAATAATTATGATTTGTTAAAAGTAAGTGGATTTTTAAGTAAAAGAAGTATTGTGTTGCTTAAAATAATTATACCGGCTTCTATTGAATTTTTATGGTATTTTTAGAAATACTCTTTCTTTTAATATAAATAAAAATATTTGTTTAGAAATTTGTTTTATTACTATTTTTATCAAGAAAAATTATGATTTAAGAGTTTAACTAAAGATTTATGAGAAAGGAAATTTTTAGAAATTTTTGGGATATTTTATGATGAAAAACGGAATTTATATGAATTTTATAAAAGAAAATCATATTATTAATTACTTAATAATTATTATAAAAAAAAAAAAAAATTTAAATTACTGTAGCTCCTTCATATATGCATACGGGCAGCCAGAGACGCAGAGAAGGAAAAAAAACGCAGCCCCCCTATTTTCCGTTTTCCCCTTCGATTTTCAAACCTTCATATCTGGAGCTACGGACCTCTGATTGACGAACCGTCAGGACCGTTGGACTCGTGGCAACGAGTACTTCAAAATCCACCGATCAATTTCGCCTGAAAGTCGCCGGAAGGTCGCCGGAAAATCGCGTGAATAGTACCTCCAAAGGTAAAATTTCGTCCCATTGCGTTTTAGGCTTCGTTTTTACCGAAATTCTTCCCGTAGATAGCTTTAGAATCGAATATGGGGTTTTTAGGTTTCAGCATGAATAGTATTTTCCGGCGAGTGAATAGTGTTTTCCGGCGAGTGAATAGTGTTTTCCGGCGTGAATAGTGATTTTAGAATTTTTTAATTTTCATGCTATGTCTATATTTTCTAAGTTATTGAGCCACTACGAGGTGAAATTCTCGTTGTTGGACTTCTAGTACGGTGAGTGGGTTTTTCATACTATAGCGCATGTTTTAGAAATTTGATTTATAACTCTCTCGTATATTTTAACTAGTTGGAATGTATGTTAAATAGTTTTACTGCTTTGAAAATCAATATGTTCCAACCATGTTAGAAATTGTAAATTTCAATCCTAGTTGAACCCTAGGTATGCAGGGCAAGCATCTAGACTATTAATTCTCCATTTGAGCTAGATTTATAGAAATGCGAACTTAGTCATAAAAATGAACTAAGTTAGCCATGAAAGGATTTAATGCATGATGAGCATCTATGTGACGTCTACGGACGATCTATGTTTAAAAGGGAAAATTTATGATTGTAAAGGTCTCCATGGGAATTCATGGATGAGATATGTTTTAGAACGAGATTTTATGCATGAAAAGAGCTAGATGGAGAATTATAGCTGTATTGTAAAGTTATTGAAATGTTTTACTTTAAACGCTTTGAATAGCATATTTCACATGTTTTCTATTGGAGGGACCCTTTTAGATCACTGTTAGCTAGCCGCAGGTAGTGCTAGCCCTGGTGCACCTTGATCATGTTACGGCTTCGGCCTAGGATATTGTGACGGGCATATGACTGCCTAAGACATAAAATTTAGGGTGGACTTATGTCTACGCCTACAGTGATTACCCTACCCTTGCTGTGTGCTTGGGGGAGATGATAGATCTGTTAGGAAAGACCTCCAATAAATTAGTGCATTTTTCTTAAAGATTAAATATTTTTAAAATACCACATGCATCATTGTTATTGCATAAATATCTTCATTTATTATTTACCATGCATAATTGATTTGCTTACAGTTATTGATTTAATTCTGTTTTATCATGTGAACTGTTTAGCATTCTTTCAATAAATTATGATTAGATGTTTAATGTTTTCTATACCTTGATTTCAATTATTTAATTCATTGCGAAACACTCGTGCTTAGTTTGCCCTGTTTCTGTTATAGTATGATTTATCCATTCACTGAGATGTGGTAATCTCACCCCTCTTCTGTTTTCTCCCCACAGATAGTCAAAGAAACACTGATCCAGCTACAGCTCCATAGGAGGCTGAGTTAGCATTGGTGAGCCCCAGTTTGGGCAAGGCTTTGTTGTACTGGTTGTTTAGTTTAGTTATGTCTAGTATATCTCCATGAACATACAGGCAGGATCCTCGCTTCTTGTGTTGTTTGAAAAATGATTTTAAGTTTTACAATAATGTTTGTACTATGAGGCCATGGGCCAAGTTGAATCAAGGATGTTGGATTCATGAACTATATATATATATATACAGTATTTTCTGATATTGGATGTGGCGTATGTGGCCAGTTATATTATTATGTACTGGATTGTGTGCTGAATGGTTGTGCATGCTATGTGTTAGGCTTACGGCTAGGGGGAAACCCTTATGTCGTGCCGGTCATGTGTTCCATCATTTGGAGCCGTGACAATAACCGTCGTTAAATCACGACGGTTTCATTAAAACCGTCGTGAAGTTATAACGTTCGGAATTCAGACCGTTACTCGATGTTCGTGTAGTTTAACGACGGTTTTAGTAAAAACCGTCGTTAAAGTTACACGTTACGACGGTTTTTTTTGGAAACCGTCGCTAAACCCATTTAGCGACGGTTTTTGGTCGGTTTAACGACGGTTAATAATCGTCGTTAAACCGCGCGTTCGTCTATAAATTGGATGGTCTCCTTTATTTTTCTTACAACAGTTTCTTGATAGATTATTTTTCTATAATATAGTCTCTGAATTTATTTATTGTGCTGGTGAAGTTTTTTGACTGTAGTGTTATCTCCGGCGTGTTTTATTTACTCTCAAGGTATGTCATTTAATTTTTTAATTGTATTTGATTAATTTCTTTTTATATTGTATGTTCAAAATATTTTCTTATATTTTTTTTATTTTATTTTGTGAAGATATTGTGACGTTGGGACGACACTTTAATTTTGATTTTTGTGCGTTATTTATTTAGAATCATTTTGAATGTATGTAATTTAATTAATTAGATTTTGAATGAATTTATTTCAAATTATTATATGTTAGATTGAGATAATATTAGATATTTTATTTACTTACTACTTTTGTTATAAATATATTTGTCATTGTGATGTACATTATTGTATGAATCAATTTTAAATTCTGTGTTATTTTTGTGATATTTATGATGTTTAATATTATAATATACGTATATTTTAATAAAAATTTAAGAAATATATATAATATTATTAATTTAGTATAAAATGATAGTGAATTTTGTTTTAAATACAAGTTATTTACTGTTTTTCAAATATTATTAAAATTAATGTAAATAAATTGAAAGTAGTTATTATATTGATAAACGTATTTAAATAATATACATCAATTAAAAATAGTCAAATTATATTACAGTTGTTAATAAAATAGTAAAATATTTATTTAGGTGATGAGATAAAATAATAAATATTAATAAATAGACAAAATTAGTATTAGGAATTAGTTTTAAAAAAATAAAACTCATTTAAAAATACACATAATTTTTAAAACATGAAAACAAATTTACAATAACATAATTTTAATATGTATGCTAGTAGTGTAATAATTTTTAATGAATTAATAATAACATAAATTGAAAGTAGTTATTATATTGATAAACGTATTTAATTAATATTCATAAATTAATAATAGTCAAATTATATTACAGTTGTTAATAAAATATTAAAATATTTATTCAGGTGATGAGATAAAATAATAAATGTTAATAAATAGACAAAATTAGTATTATGAATTAGTTTTTAAAAAATAAAACTCATTTAAAAAAACACATAATTTTTAAAAAATGGAAATAAATTTATAATAACATAATTTTAATATGTATGCTAGTAGTGTAATAATTTTGAATGCACTTTGTTGTTACACTAGATTCTCTATTAAAGAACTAACAAGATTTTATATGTAATTGAGTAGAATTATTCTTGAATATATGGCCCTTATATGGGCCACAGATTTTATTTTTTTAAATAGGGAATTGAAATTTCAATTCCTTATCTGAATTAGTTAGAATGTTTACCATGTAAATACTATAATTGAAATTTTTGCGGCAGCTGTAAAATAATATTTTATTTTTTTGCTGCTAGTGGTTTTTCCTTTGCAAAAAATTTACATTCGTAGAAATTCGATCATGAAACTCATTATTTTAATTAATTACACTACATTCTCTATTAAGGAACAAACAATATCTTAAATGTAATTGAGTATAATTATTCTTCAATATATGGCCCTTGTGTGGGCCACTGATTTTACTTTTTCAGATAGGGAATTGGAAATTTCAATTCCCTTTAAGAGTTCGTTAGAAATTTTACCATGTAAATACTATAATAAAAATTGTAACGGCAGATGTAAAATCATAATTCAATTATTTTCCTGCTAGTAGCTGTCTTTTCCAAAAAATTCAGATTCGTAGAGATTTGATCATGAAACTCATCCTTTTAATTAATGACAATAACGAAGATTTTTTATTTAGTGCTTCATTAAATGTCTATTATCATAAAATTTGTCAAAAATGTTTTACATGTAAAACATTTTACACCTCTTCAAAATGTGTTGTGTTTTATGCACAATCAATTGCAAATCCCTTCTCATGTAAA
Source organism: Gleditsia sinensis (assembly GCA_037074535.1). Lineage (NCBI taxonomy): Eukaryota > Viridiplantae > Streptophyta > Magnoliopsida > Fabales > Fabaceae > Gleditsia > Gleditsia sinensis. Next base: position 22,201,843 of record CM073474.1, on the reverse strand, counting down.
ATAGTCATGTTTTCTTTTAGTTCAGATTAAGAGTTATTTAAGTTAATTGATATCTAAATTCATAAATATTTCAGAAATGGATAAATCTTGGATCAATAAACCTCAACATTCAATAGAGTACCTAAATGGTTTAGACGGATTTTTAGAATTCGCAAATGCTAACTCTGGGGTCGAAGGTAGAATAATATGCCCATGCCCAAAGTGTAGATTCAAAAAATGGCAACTCATCGAGGTCGTGCGCCAACATTTGATCGTCAAACCATTTCCGGAGGGATACACTTTTTGGAGTTTGCACGGAGAAATGATTACAGAAGAACCTGCTGTAGGACATGCTATAATGCCAATTGAGGTCTCAGAACCCATAGTTCGAGATGACCATGTCCAGAACATAGTCCGTGATGCATTCGAGATTCACCCCGAAAATGAGAGCATCGCTTCTGTGGATATGCCAGATCCGCAGTCAGCAGAAAGGATGGATGATAGTGTCAAATATTTTTATGAGTTACTGAAATATGGTGAACAACCGCTCTATGAAGGGTGTGAAAAGTATTCAAAACTGTCTTTCTTGGTGAAGTTGTATCACATCAAGTGTTTGTGCGGCCTAAGCGACAAAGCAATGTCGATGGTACTTGAGTTGCTTGTCGATGTATTCCCAGATGCCAAGATTCCGCCTTCATTTTACGAGGCTAAAAAAATCATTAATAAGTTGAGGTTGAACTACAAAAAAATTCACGCATGTCAGAATGATTGTATGTTATACTGGGGTGAGCATGAAAGTAGAGAAACTTGTTGTAAGTGCTCAGCACCAAGGTGGAAACCGAAACAAAAGGGGAAAAAGCGAAAAAAGGTGCCTAATAAAATTCTTAGATACTTTCCAGTTAAGCCAAGATTGCAGAGGTTGTTCATGTCTTCTAAAACTGCTGAATTTATGAGATGGCATTCTGAAGCCAAAATTTCTGACAACATCATGAGGCATCCAAAGGATTCTGAGGCATGGAAGAGATTTGATCTTCTGAATCCTCAATTTGCATCAGATCCGAGAAATGTTCGTTTGGGCCTTGCAACAGATGGTTTCAATCCATTTGGAAACCTATCTACAAGTTACAGTATATGGCCAGTTCTGCTGATTCCGTACAATCTTCCTCCTTGGATGTCTATGAAACAGAGTTCATTCATGTTGTCAATGATAATTCCAGGGAAAAAAGCACCGGGGAATGATATAGATGTGTTTTTACAGCCACTAATTGAAAAGCTGAAGGAGTTGTGGGTTGAAGGTGTTAAGACGTACGATGCATTTGGTAAAGAAATGTTCAATATGCATGCAGCTCTTTTGTGGACAATCAGTGATTTTCCTGGCCTTGGATGTTTATCTGGCTGGAATACTCATACTGGATTAGCCTGTCCGTACTGTAACTTTGACTCTACTCCAGTCCGTCTCCCTCACAGTCGGAAGTGGTGTTTTATAGGACATCGCCGCTTCTTATCTCCGGGTCACAAATTCAGGCTGGCCCGCAATAGGTTTGACGGAAAAGAGGAAAGAAGAAACCCTCCTCCGCAACTGAGTGGTGTAGACATTTTCCGACAAGTCAATGATATTGAAGTTGTCTTTGGAAAAAATGTGGAAACTGATGTTGGGACTCAACAACGGCGTTCCCGAAGTCAGGGTTCGGTTGATGCTGGAACTCAACAATGGCGTAAGAAAAGTATATTTTTCAAACTTCCGTATTGGATAAATAATATGTTGCGTCATAATCTTGACGTAATGCATATTGAGAAAAATGTCTGCGATAACATCATTTACACTTTACTTAATGATTCTGGCCGTTCAAAGGATCACGTAAATGCGCGGAAAGACTTAAAGGAGTTTGGTGTGAGGCCTGAGCTGTGGCCTGATGATGGCGGTAAATATCCACCTGCTTTGTTCACGTTGACAAATGCAGGAAGGAAGTATTTCTGAAAACACTTAAGAATGTATCTGTGCCTGACGGTTATTGCAGTAATATCTCCAGATGTATTGATGTAAGACAACGTAAGATCGGAGGACTAAAAAGTCACGACTGTCATATCCTTATGGAACAAGTGTTACCATTAGCCATAAGAAAGATACTGCCGAAGCCGGTATCTGCAGTTCTGATCGAGTTTTGTTCATTCTTCCGGCAACTGTGCTCCAGATTTTTGAATGTTAATGAACTTGATCAACTTCAAAATCGAATCATTATGACGCTGTGCCATCTTGAAATGTTATTTCCGCCGTCTTTCTTTACAGTCATGGTGCACTTGACTGTACATTTGGTCATGGAAGCGAAGTTAGGAGGACCAGTCCAATATCGTTGGATGTATCCCGTCGAAAGGTAAAACATTAAAAACACAGTCTGTCCAATTTCTTGCATTATTGTTAATCCAATTTTATTCATTTAATCTATGTTCTCTAGATACTTGGGTAAACTTAAATCTTTCGTGCGGAATAGAGCAAGGCCAGAAGGCTCAATAGCAGAGTCGTATATTGCAGGAGAAGTTTTGTTATTCTGTTCCAGATACATAGATGGTGTTGACACTGTCTTCAATCGTCCTCCTCGTGTGGATGATCGACCCGATGTTGGGACGTCTGACAGGAGTTTGTTCCCACCAATAGGAAGACCAGTTGGTGGATTTGATTATTTCACCATTTCTCCCCGGGAAAAATTGCAGGCTCATCGGCATGTCTTAACAAACTGCAAAGAAGTTGATCCTTACTTACAGTAAGTTAACTCACACTTAGCTACATGATTATACAATTTTTCTTCCTGTGTAGCATTAAGTGTTTAGACAATGTTTTCTCAACAGGGAATTTAGAGACTATGTACGGCATAGTTTAAGAAGTCGGACGCGATCATCTACCGAGATAGACAAAAAAGTCCACAGAGAATTTGTCTCTTGGTTTTCGCGTCGTGTAAGTATTTCAACATGGTCACATTTAATTCATATGTCAAATATGAGTACAACTCATCCTGTATTCGTTTTCCAGATCGCAAATGATGCTGATGGATCACAGTGTGCTGATTTAAAATATCTCGCACTTGGTCCACTAGATAGAGCACGTCGATACAGTGCTTACAATGTCAATGGATTCAAATTTCGAACTTTAGAGCGAGACCAAGGGATGACATCTCAAAATAGTGGAGTTTACGGTACTTTCGGGACGAGGAGTTATGCAAGTACTAGTGATACGAATATGCAATTTGGTGGCGTCCCGTATTATGGAAAACTGTTGGACATTGTCGAGTTAAACTACCATGGCCATTTTACAGTCGTATTATTTAAGTGTATGTGGGCCAACACAACTACAACGAGAGGAATTGCAATTGATGACTTCGGGGTGACATTGGTTGATTTTTCTCGGTTGATTCACACTGGTGAAAATGATGATAACGAACCATACATCCAGGCATCTGAGGCTCATCAAGTATACTATGTACAAGATGAGTTGGACAAGAACTGGAGTATAGTGATGCATTTAAAACCCCGTGACTTATACGAGATGGGCGATGAAGATGAAAATCTTATATACGAGAGCGATCTGTTACACACGCAAAATTTAGAAAGATTGTTTCCAGAAGAAGAAGTTAATTTATGCTTGTTACGGTATTAGTTTTGTTGTTGCCGCCTATTTATATATATTTTAGACTACTTATAATTACTATACTATTTTATTTATTTCCATCACTTTTATTAGGCAAAATTTATTTTATAATTGTTTTATTACATTCATTTTGCCAGTAGCAATGACGATGAAGAAGGCTAGATCAGACATGGCAGGGGCGTCCAGTTCTCAGACTCCCACGCCCCGTGGGGCGATCAGTGAGGGCGGAGAGCCCATTATGGAGTCGGAGGATGCCGCATCATCAGTCCCTCTTAGCGACTCCCAGCCACTGGATTCGCAGGCCGTCCCCTGCACACTCCCCCCACCCGACGCTCAGACACCGGATGACGATTATTCGTTCGATTTTGAGACGATCTTTGGCGGTGTAGAGGCGGAGCATCAGCCCGGTGAGCAGGAGCGCAGACGCAGGAGGAGTTGGACAGTTGATGTAGTCGGTGAGTATTGTAATCATGTACACTTTATGCGCTTAATAATTTTGTCTTAGTAATATAAATATATAATTGTCACTAATTATTTTGATAAACGGGACCGGGCACACGACGTCCAGACAGTTGACTGTCCACGACGTATGGGCCCTGCCTGAGCATTCAAAGGTGGTTGTCCAGTTCAACGACAACCACCAGCCTATCGGAGACAGTGGCGGTTTGCTCGGTGTCTTCCTCGGCACCATCGGGGATAACTTTCGGTTATTCCCGATCTCTTACAGGGATTGGAGGAGCATTCCTCAGCAGTCGAAGACGAATGTCTTCGTAAATAATATTCAGGTATGAAAACATATATCTTTTGCAATTAATTATAGATATTCGTAATTTATATATTATTTATGTGTAACTAATTTTTTAATTTCGTTTGCAGACACATTTTATTGTGACGGATCAACACAAGAAACTGATCATGCAGTCGCTAGGAGCGAAATGGAGAGCAGCACAATACAATATATTTCGCCTGGCGTACGATGGTACGAAGACCAGAGATCAGTTGCGGAGTGAAGTCCCGACAGGCATCCCACCTGATCAGTGGGCTACTTTCGTAGACTATCGCCTAGACGCGAAGTCTAGGGTAAGTTGTTAATATATATATTTTTAAAATTTAACTTTTAAATATTGTCACTAATTATTTTTCCTATGTGATTAATTAGGATGTGGCTGCGAAGAATAAACGGAACAGAAGACAGCTGACAATGCTACACACTAATGGATCGAAGAGCCTTGCACGCAAAAAGGCGGAGATGGTAAGTTTAAATCTGATATAAATATTTTGTTTTTTAAAATGTTTATAAGACTATAATCATAAATTGATTGATTAATCATTTTAATATTTAGGAGATTGAGCTTCAGGGTCCAGTGACTCGTGGTGATGTATGGACGGCAGCTCATAAAAGAGCTGACGGATCGTACATCAACGACGAAGCTCGGGCTGTTGCGGTGAGTAATAAAATCTTATCAACCTTAAGTGGATAATTATTTAATTTTTAATAATGTTTAATATTATTAATTTCCTGTTATTGAATGTTAGGAGAAAATTGCTTCGATCCAGTAGGAGGACAGCTCGTCCCAAGAGCTCTCGACGGCCGATTCACTTGCGAGAGCTCTTGGCACTAAGGAGCACTCCGGCCGCGTTCGAGGATTTGGGTTGGGTGTTTGCCCAACTCAAGTCTTCGGCCGTAGTTCGTCTAGGTCGAGCTCACAGTCTGGGCCGTCATACCACGACTTACAGAGTGAGGTGGAGCGCCTGAAGACAGCTATGCAGGAGCGGGACGTCGAGCAGCAGCGCCTGAAGACAGCTATGCAGGAGCGAGACGCTGACCTCCAGCGACGAGATGCTGAGCTCGCAGCACGCCAAGCACAAATGGAGGCTGCTATGACGTTCCTGTTACAAAAATTTCAGGGTCAGCTGCCACCTGAAATTTCAGGACTTCATAGTCCCGCACCCAGGGTAACATTTTAATACATAAAAATTGTTGGTATAATTTTGTTTATTTTAATAACATTCAAAATTTTAACAAACAAAATTGATTTTTCAGGACCCCAGCGATCGTGGTAGTGGACATCAGTGTGATCAACATCCGTAGGGTCCAGAAACTTGATTTAGTTATTATATTTGTATATGTAATTTCGTCACTTTTGTTACTATTAATTTTCTGTATATAAATTTTTTTGTATATGAAGATTCATTATAATTCAATAATTTATGCATCTTTAGTATTTAGTTAATAATTCAAACGTTTAATTATTATATAATAAAATATATAAAATTAATTTAGAAAATATTAAAAATATAAATTAATTTTTATTTTACATAAAAATTTAATAATCAAAACAGCATTAGTAGTTTTATGAATAATATAAAATATTATATTTTAAATTATAAATAAAATTGTTATAAAAATTTTAATTAATTTTAATAATAAAAAATTAAAAAATAAATAGAAATAACGACGGTTTTAGCTCAAAACCGTCGTTATAATTTTAAAAAAAAGGAAATAACGACAGTTTTTTGGTAAAAACCGTCGTTATATAACGACGGTTTTTGTCAAAAACCGTCGTTATATTTAATTTTATTAATTAAAAATAGTTATTAACGGCGGTTTAGAACCGTCGCTATGTCTAGTTTAACGACGGTTATAACAACCGTCGTTAAACCAGACATAGCGACGGTTATTCCACGGTTGATAAAACCGTCGTTAGACCTAAAGTTCCACGACGGTTTACAAACCGTCGTTAATGGGTTTAACGACGGTCGGAACCGTCGTTAAACCTACTAAAAAACCGCCGTAATGCCGCGGTTTTGTTGTAGTGTAGGAGGCATTCAGCTCTCCTTCACATATCATCTCCCGTGTGTTGGTCCTCACACGAGGCTAACACCACCCCTGCTAACGGAGGCAATCAAGGTGCACCAGGGCTAACATCACCTGCTATTAGCAAACAGTGTTTCCAATAAGATTCCTTTATAAAACCATAATCTCATATATTCCATATTAATCAAACAGAGGTACTATTATAAAATAATATTTTCATTCTCAGTATATTCTTCTGTCAAAACTTTCAATTAGGGGAATCATGTATACATGCCCATATCCGAGCCAAACATATCACTGTATAAATTAATATCATGTGCATAATATATTTCATTTGTCATATAATGAAAAATACATTTAAAAATCACATGTTCAATGTATTTCAAAATTCATTTTAAAAGTCATACTCTTTTTGAACTAGATATATTGCAACCGTTTCATATATTCTAAACCATTTTAGGAACATATAAAAGTATAAATAACTTGTAAACATACTCATTTATCAATTTAAAGTTCAAGAAAAATAAAGACAAGTCATAGAAAAAATCATCTACTCATAAAATTAAGATATCAAGTTGGACAACCCCAAAATCTATGTTTTTTATTTGAATTCGGTAAAATAAACCCCAAAATCGAGTTTGAAAGGTTCAAAAACCTTGAAAATGACTCCGGATTTGCGAAATTTGGACTTCGGGAGCTCGGTCAACGCAACAGGGTCTGGCTATCACACTCGACACACGCCACCCAAGGAGCTGCGTATGGGCTTCACACGAAGAGGCGTGTGCGGTTGTGGGTTGGCCTAAAATTTAAGATTCAAAGGTTTCGGTACTTTCTGGATTGATCTACGGTGTTAGATTTTGCATTAGATAGCCACAGATAAGAGTTTCGAATATTACCTTTTTAGGCAATTTTTCTTTCAATTTTTCGGCCAATTCTCCAGAAACCAATCAGATAGATTTGTAGAATTTTTTGTCCTGAGTCTGTTGGCGGTGGTAGTGTCGAAATCCGAGGTCCGAATGTAGAGAAATCTTAGACAGAAGTTAGAGAGTTTCAGGAGAGAAATTTTTTAGGAGAGAGAGGAAATTCGAAAATTATGAGCTCTTCAATGTCTTAAACCCTTTAAAATATCTGGGGGGATCTTTCTGTAAAACTTCACTTTTAGAGGGAGGTCCTTACAAATTTTTCTTATTTACATTTTGACCCCAAAACTTTTAAGAAATTACATTTTGACCCTAAAAATGTAAATTCTCATATTACGTTTGTAAATCTTTAATTCATGTAATAAATAAATTTATTTTCACTGGTTTTTATCTCCATTTTCAAAATCCTCTCTTTAATTCAAAATTTTCTTTAATTTGAATTTTATTAAATTTACGGCTCTTACATTTTTCCCCCTTAAAGAAATTCGGTCCCCGAATTTCATCACCATAATTGCTGATAAATACTAACCTCATTGTTCAAACAAATACATATCCTCCTTTCTTTCCCAAGTAGCTTCCTCAGAAGAGTAATTTTTCTATATCACCTTCACTGTAGGTATTTCTTTTGATCGCAACTTCTTTACTTGTCTGGCCACTATTACTATTAGTTGTTCCTCATAGGTTAAATCTTCCGGTAACTGAATCTGTGGACACTGTATAATATGTGTAGGATCTAGTAAATATTTTCGTAGCATAGACTCATGAAAAACTGGATGGACATTACCCAATTCAGGAGGTAAAGTCAAACGATAAGCTACCAGATCGATCTTATAAAAAATTTCAAATAGTCTTATATATCGTGGACTTAATTTCTCTTTCTTTCCAAATCTCACTACCTCCTTTATAGGAGATATTTTTAGAAAAACATGTTCACCTACAGCAAATTTCAATGGTCGACATCTATTATCAATATAGGCTTTTTGTCTACTCTGAGTTGCTAAGAACCTTTCCTTAATTATTTTTACCTTGACCAATGCATCCTGTACCATATCAAGCCCTAAAACCTTTGCTTCGCCCATTTCAAACCATCAAATCGGGGAACGGCAATGCTTGCCATATAATGCCTCAAAAGGAGCCATTTGTATACTGGCTTGATAACTATTATTATAAGCAAATTCAGCTAAAGGTAGAAATCTTTCCCAACTACCCTGAAAATCTAAAACACAAGCCCGAAGCATGTCTTTCAATATTTAAATAGTTCACTCAGATTGCCCATCTATTTGAGGATGGAATACAATATTGAGATTCAACTTTGTGCCCGAAGCTTCTTGGAAAAACGAGCTGTGAATTGTGGTTCTCGATCAGAAATAATTGATATTGGTACGCCATGAAGCCTTCCTATTTCATTCAAATGTAATCTTGTATACTAAGATACATTGTATGTAGTTTTCACTAGTAAGAAATGTGTTGACTTAGTCAATCTATCAATGATCACCCATATTGAATTAAATCCTTTTGGTATTCTCGGTAACCCCGTAACAAAATCCATAATTATTTTTTCCCATTTCCATTCAGGTATCTCTATCTGCTGATGTAGTCCTGCAGGCTTTTGATGTTCTGCTTTCACTTGTTGACAGATTAAACATCGAGACACGTAATCCACTATGTCTTTCTTCATACCTTCCCACCAATAGATTTCTTTTAGATCCTTATACATTTTAGTTATTCCAGGATGAATCGTATATATGGATTTATGGGCTTCCTCTAAAATTTCTTTCTTAATTTCTTCTTTATCAGGTACACATAACCGCTTGCCCAATCTTAAAATTCTTTCAGAGTCTACAGTAAATTCAACTTCACCACCATTGTTCACCTCTTCAATTTTCTTACACAAACATGCATTCTCTTTTTGTGTCTTTTTCACTTACTCGATCAAAGATGATTGAAATTGCATATGAGCTAATAATATTCCAAGCTCTTTTACCTCTATTACTACCCCATCACTTTCTAGCTTATGCATCTCTTTAACTAACGACCTTATTACCATTGTGATATGAGTCAAATTACTCATAGACTTCCTACTTAATGCATCAGCCATAATATTGGCCTTACCTGTATGATATAATATTGTGCAATCATAATCTTTAAGTAATTCCATCCATCGTCTTTGTCTCAAATTAATATCGTTTTGTTGGAAAATATATTTGAGACTCTTATGATTTGTATAAATTTCGCATGTTTCACCATACAAATAATGCCTCCAAATTTTAAGAGCAAAACTACTGTTACCATTTCTAAATCATGAGTCAGATAATTTTACTCATGTGATTTAAGTTGTCTAGATGCATATGCAATGACTCGACCATTTTGCATCAACACACATCTTAATCAAATTCTCGATGCATCACAGTATATCATGTATCCCCCAGTACCTGAAGGAATAGCCAATACTGGTGTCGTAGTCAAACATTCTTTGAGTTTCTGAAAGTTTCTTTCACATTCATCTGACCAGTTAAACTTTATTCCCTTTCTTGTCAACCTTGTCAACCTTGTCAAAGTAGTAGCTATCTTTGAAGAATCTTTAACAAATCTGCGGTAATAACCTGCTAAACCAAGAAAACTACGAATATCTGTAACTGTTGTAGGACGTAGCCATTTCTGCATCGCTTCTATCTTTTTAGGATCAACTTGAATACCATTCTTAGTAACCACATGTCTTAGAAAGGTAACACTACTAAGTCAAAATTCACATTTTGAAAACTTAGCATACAGCCAGTGTTCCCTCAGGGTTTGCAATGCTATTCTTAAATGCCGCTCATTCTCTTCTGAACTTCTTGAATATACCAAGATATCATCTATGAATACAATGACGAATTGATCCAGGAAAGGTTTAAATACTCTATTCATTAAATCCATAAATGCAATTGGAGCATTTGTTAGATGAAATGGCATTACTAAAAACTCATAATGCCCATATCGAGTTCAAAAAGCAGTTTTCGGAATATCCTCCTTCTTTATCCTCAATTGATGATACCTAGATCTCAGATCAATTTTTAAAAAAATATTGGGCACCCTGTAATTGGTCAAACAAATCATCTATTATGGGTAAAGGATATTTGTTTCGTATAATCACTTTGTTCAACTGCCTATAGTCAATACATAGGCGTAGGGATCCATCCTTTTTCTTCACAAAGAGAACAGAAGCACTCCAAAGAGATCTACTAGGTCAAATAAAACCTTTATCTAGTAAATATTGTAGTTGCTCCTTTAATTTCTTAAGTTCTGCAGGTGCCATCCTATAAGGAGGTATGGATATCGGTTGTGTTTTAGGGAAGAGATCAATACCAAACTCAATCTCTCGATCTGGGGTAATCTTGGCAATTCCTCAAGAAACACATCAGGGAATTCTCTAACCACTAGAACCTACTGTATATTGGTATACTTCATATCAACATCTTTGACTACTACTAAATACTCCTGGCATCCTTTTTGTAACAGCTTATGAGCTGTTAAAACTGAAATTAAATTACTAGACTCCTTACTATGATCTTTTTGTATCATAAAGGAAGATTTTCCAGAGACATTAAACTTAATCACCTTATGGTGACAGTTTAGAATGGCATGACATGATGACAACCAATCCATTCCTAAAATCACATCAAAGTCTACCATGTCTAGAACTATCAAATCTACAAGAGTCTTCTTGTCTTTTATCGAAATCTCACATGATTTATACACATAATTTATTAATAAGAATTCTCCCATTGAAGTAACAACCATGAAAGAACAATGTAAACTAGCAGGATCTCTATCCAATTTATTAGCAAAGCATGGTGATATATAAGAATGAGTAGAACCAGGATCGAACATGACATATGCTTTATGGGAACATACGGCTAATATACTTATCATAATTGCATTTGAAGCATGAGCATCCTATCCTGTCAAAGCAAAAACTCGAGTTGGTTCTTGACCTTGACTTCTTGATCCTCTACCAGTACCACCACTACTTGCTTGAACTGAAACTGCTCTATTTGGTTGTGCTGGCACAGATGTAGGAGGTGAAGCTGGTTATACCGATACTTGACTAAAACTTCGTAGTTGTGGGTAATTCCTCATCAAATGACCTATTTTTCCACACTTAAAACATACACCAGTTTCTCTGCGACACTGTCCCGTATGAGGCCTACCACAAATAGGACATAGTAGAATCGATCTTGAATCTTGTTGGCTAACAGGTCTCATATTTTTTTGAGTCATTCTTTGTTTGTTGATATTTACTGATGGCTGATTAGAGCTACTAGTTCCTGTTTGAGTGAAGCGCTATAGATTTTGAAATCTTGATCCTCTGACATTAGAATTATAACTTGTTTGAGTATTACTATCTCACTCTCTTTTTTTTCTCTTTAAATTTCAATATCTGCTTGCTCTCGTGTTTCCATCATTCTAGTTCATAGCTGCTAAATAAGTTGAAAATGATTTATCTGAAGACCCACCGACTTAAATAATAGGTGTATCAATCCCGAGACAAACCTCTTAATTCTGTCTTTTTCAGTAGGGATCAGATATGGTGCATATCTGGACAACCGAGTAAAACAAATGTCATATTCAGAAACTGTCATGTTCGGTGTCTGTCTTAATTCTTCAAAGTCTCTGGCCCTCTTATCTCTTTTACTCATTGGCAGGAAACGATTCATAAATGCTTCCTTAAATTCATCTCACTCCATTGGTGGTAAAATAACAGTCCGTCCTTGTACAAGTGTCTCAAACCAAACTTGAGCCACAATAGATAATTGAAAAAACACCAGTTCAACAGATCTTCTACTATAGCACCCCAAAGCTCTTAGGACTCGTTCCACAGCATCAATAAATATCTATGGGTCTTCCTTAACATCTGGCCCCAAAAAAGTCGGAGGTTTCAACTTAAGAAATTGCAGTAATAACACCTCAATCTCTGTAAACTTGTCCTTTTGCTCAGCTGATCTTCCCAGTTCTTGCGCTTCAAGAGCATTTCCTGCTGACTGGCCTTCCCTTCTACCCTGTTCCACTATAAAACTAACCAATATCTCTAAACTCTTATATATACCAGCAATCATATCAGCGGTTCTATCATGTGGCTCCTGAGGGGGTTCTACTCTTTCCTCAAGAACTCTATCAGATACATGGACCTGTTCATCTTGTCTTTGGGTTCTCAGACCCTGTGCACGCCTTCTACCTCTACCTCTTCCTCTTCCTCTAGGCCAACCTTTACCACGACCTCTTTGCACTGAAATTATAGATTATGCAAATTCTTCAGTAGAGGATGCACGATTTACAGCTTTTTTTCTAGTGACCGCTCTAGTTCTTGGCAGCATCATTTACTATACAGAATAAAACATCTTTTTAAGATACTATAATATGTATTCAAACCTTACACTAGGAATTTAAGCACACTTGGAATAGAAATGAAGTAAATATCTTATAGAATCCCTCAGCAGCACCTGAAGTATAAATATTTCCGACTCATATTGATACTAAAGGTCCTACTAAAGAATTCTTTGCTCTGATAGCCACAGGGAAACCTAATGCTCTAATACCAACTTGTCACGCCCCTAATTTTAGGAATGCGAATAACACTACTATCTGATAACTTTATCTTTATTTATTTGCAATCATCTTCATATCAAGCAACTTCATATCAAGCAACTTCATATTATGGCATATCAGGATAATATCATACGTTTACAAGTTTTTAATATAATTAACTATACATGCTAATGCTACACTTAACAATATTACAACGGAAGCAAAGATTCTGCCTGTGGCATTTAGAGCAACTCTAAAGTACAATTATATTACAATTTTAAACACTGAGAGTCTAGAAACAATTTAGACTCACTACGGAAGTACGACACCTAGTCGATCAAGAAGCTGTAGGACCAAACTTTGGGTCTTTATCTAAAAAATGTATCAACCACGTGTAGTAAGTTTTACAACTCAATGAGCAGATAACACCTCCTATGACCTCTTAGGTCAACATATGAATGTACTCTTTATTTTAAAACTTTTCACATTAAAAATCACATTTCAGAGGTACATTTATATGGGACCCGCATTTCAAATAAACTCTGTTCAAATTCATATGCATATTCAATTCATAAGTAATGTTGTAAGAATGGTAATAAAATCATGTTATGCATCAACATAATTTTTATGAAAACATTTGGAGGATCCCACATCAGAACCACCATATCAGAGTTTAACCCCTTCCGTACTTTGGTGGTATAAGATTTGCCTAAACTCAACATCCCACTGAGGTTTACCCTACTACCATTCAAGAGGACACACGATGAGACTCTATATGAGTATTTCCTAAACACACAGTAAGGGAAGGCAAATCACATCTCAAATAACTAGCATCTCGCCCATATAAGAGGCTTTCTGCTCTCTTTCACATATCATCTCCCGTGTGTTGGCCCTCACACGAGGCTAGCACCACCCTCTGCTAGCTGAAGCAATCAAGGTGCACCAGGGCTAACATCACCTGCTGTTAGCAGACATTGTTTCCAATAGGATTCCTCCATAAAACCATAATCTCATATATTCCATATTAATCAAATAGAGATACTATTATAAAACAACATTTTTATTCTCAGTATATTCTTCTGTTAAAACTTCTCAATAAGGGGAATCACATATACATACCCATATCCGAGGCAAATATATCACTGTATAAATCAATATCATGTGCATAACATATTTCATTTTCCATATAATGAAAAATATATGTAAAATTCACATGTTCAATGTATTTCAAAATTTATTTCAAAAGTCATACTCTTCTTGAACTAGATATCATATTGCAACCGTTTCAGATATTCTAAACTATTTTAGGAACATATAAAAGTATAAATAACTTATAAACATACTTATTTATCAATTTAAAGTTCAAAAAGAGTAAAGGCAAGTCATAGAAAGAATCATCTACTCACAAAATTAAGGATCAAAGTTGGGCAACCCCAAAATCTATGTTTCTAGTTCGAATTTAGTAAAATAAACCCTAAAATCGAGTCCGAAAGGTCCAAAAACCTTATAAATGACTTTGGATTTACGAAATTTGGCCTCCGGGGGTTCAATCAACGCAACAAGGTCCGGCTGTCACACGCTACATATGCCGCTCAAAGAGCTACGCGTGGGCTTCACGCGCTGAAAAAGAAGAGGTGCATGTGGTGGTGGGTTGGCTTGAAATTTGAGATCCAAAAGTTTTGCTACCTTCTAGATTGATCTACGGTGTTAGTTTTTGCATTAGACAGCCACAGATAGGAGTTTCGGATATTACCTTTTTAGGTAATTTTTCCTTTAATTTTTTGGCCAATTTTCTAGAAACCAATAGGATGGATTTGTAGAATTCCTCGTCCTATGTCCGTTGGCGGCGGTAGTGTCGAAATCTGAGGTCCAAATGCGGAGAAATCTTAGAGAAAAGTTAGAGGGTTTCAGAAGAGAAATTTCTGAGAAGAGAGAGGAAATCCAAAAATTATGAGCTCCTCGGTATCTTAAACCCCTTAAAATATCTCGCAGGACCTTTCTGCAAAAATTCACTTTTAGAGGGAGGTCCTTGCAAATTTTTCTTATTTACATTTTGACCCCGAAACTTTTAAGAAATTGTATTTTGACTCCAAAAATGTAAATTCTCATATTTGTTTTGTAATTTTTTAATCCATGTAATAAATAAACTTATTTTCACCAGTTCTTATCTCCATTTTCAAAATCCTCTCTTTAATTCAAAATTTTCTTTAATTTGAACTTTATTAAATTTACGACTATTACAATTCCGATCACTAACAATAGATTTAGGAACTCCATGGACCTTTACTATTTTTTTAGCAAACAATTTAGCTATTGTCTTGGTTGTTTAAGGGTGTTTAAACAAAATAAAATGAGCATATTTTGATAATCTGTCCACCACAAAAAAAAATAGATTCATACCCCTTTGATTTGGAAAAGCCTATGATAAAATCCAAGGAGACATCATCCTATATGAGATCTGAGATGGGTAAAGGCTAGAGCAGCCCTGTTGGGGCAATAACAACATATTTATGCCTTTAACACACATCACAAGTTTAGATAAACTCATGTACCCGACATTTCATTCCTAGCCAATAAAGGTTACCAGCCAACTGTCTATAAGTCTTCAAAAAACTTGAATGTCCTTCTAGACGAGTAGAGTGGAATTTCAAAAAGAGGAGTGGTATAGAAGGTGACCTAGCTAAAATAACAAGTCTGCCTTTGTAAAAAAGAATTCCTTGGTGCAGCTCAAAACCTGGATGGGAAGTCGGACAATGGCCAAATCAACGACAAGTTTTTTTTTTTTGTAATTGAGGGTCTAGTTGGGCTTCTTCTAGGAGAATGACTTCTTCATCCTAGGTAGGGTAGGATACTAGAGTTTGATATTTACCTTCTTCATGTATTCGAGATAATGAATCATCATCTTTGTTTTCCAATCCTAGCTTGTATTGATCTATGGTTGTAATCCGTTGTTGAAGCAAATTTTTTAAGCTTATTTGGTATGTGTACACTAGAAAAGGTCTCCCAAGAAGGTAAGGGTGCCAATGTTGCACAAATAACACCAAAGCCGTTAGTTCTTTTTCATAAACAGACTTAGACAAGGACCTCTCTGATAGAGCTTTGCTAAAATAGGCAATTGGCTATTTATTTTGCATCAAAACAACACCAATCCATTTTCCAGATGTATCACATTCAATCTCAAAAGGTCGAGAGAAATCAGGGAAAGCAAGGACCGAAGAGTTGGTCATAAGTCTTTTAAGTTATAAGAAAGACTCTGAAGAAGCGAGACCCCACTAGAAATTGTCTTTTTTGGTTAACTTTGTTAAGGGTTTAGCAACCTTACTATAATTCTCCACAAATTTCTTGTAATACCTTATTAAATTCAAAAAACTCGCACACGTTTGACATTCTTTAGAACTGGCAAATCTAAGATACTTTGGATTTTAGAAGGGTCCACTGAAACAACCATACTTAAAATGACATGGCCCAAGTATTTCACTATAGTCTTACCAAAGCTGCACTTTTTTAAATTAGCCACAAATTGATTTTGGAGGAGCACTTCCAAGACCACCGAGAGATGAGATACACGAGTAAGCCAATCAAAACTATATACGAATATATCATGAAAGAAAATCAACACAAACTTATAGAGATATGGTCTAAATAAATCATTCATTGTTCAAAAACTGGATGGGGCATTAGTGAGCCTAAAAGGCATAACTACGAACTCATAACGCTCATTATGAGAACGGAAAGCAGTTTTCTGAACATCATCATCTTTCACTATAATCTGATGATAGCTTGATTTGAAATCTATTTTTGAAATTTGTTTAGCTCCAAACAATTCATCTATTATTGGAATAGAATATTTATCTAAGATTGTGAATTTATTTAATGCTCTATAATCAACACACATACACTACGAGGAATCCTTCTTTTTAACCAACAATACAGGGTTAGAGAAAGAACTTACACTTTGACGAATTATTGATTGTAGCATTTCTTGAACTTGCCTTTCAATCTCCTCATTTTGGTGGTGTGGGTAACGGAATGGTCACATACTAATAGGTCCTTACCCTTTCCGCAACACTATAACATGCTATTAATTTTGTTTAGGTGGCAATCCCGACCTATCTTTGAAAACTGCTGAGAATTCTTCCAACAACAGTGCCAACTCCCACTACTATGAGACTGGCAATTTTGTTGGTGGTAAGGAATGGAAAAAAGCTCCTTCTGTTGCCCATAAAAATCCATCAATGTTAAGAATTCGACCTCCCATAAGACAAAATAAAGAACATAACTCTGTTCCCACTGATCCTTTTTTTTTCTGACTTTCTGTGGGGTTCTATCTGGCCTTGTAAAGTAACTACAAGGTCCCCATGACAAAACTATATAGTCATTTCTTTCCAATCCATGATAACTTTTTTCAGAGTCTTCAACCAAGAAACTCCCAACACCATATCTACGCCTCTCAATTCTAAGACATACGCTTCTGTTTTAATCTCAAAGTCTCCTAAGTGTATGGATAGCCTTGTACACTTCTCTTTGGTAAACACCTTGTATACATCTCCTAGTTTAATACTCAAAAAATTTGTTTCTTGCACTGGTAAGCCAAGATACTTAATTAAATGTGGCGAAATAAATTATGATTGAATCCACTATCCACCAATACCACAATATGAATTACCAGTAATTTGCCATCTAACTTTATGGTTCGATTTGCACCTTCCCCCTTTATATTTATACCTAGTAAGGCCATTGTTTTACACTCTATCTCCTCAGTTTCTTTTGAATTTTCTACTTCCAGACCAACGATTTCCCTTCTTGAATTTAACACCTCATTCTCCTCCAATACTAATAGCCGCATCTGCTTCTCTGTACAAGAATGAAGTGGGTGAAATTTTTCACCACACTTAAAGTAAAGCCCTTTGGCCCTTTGTTCCATCATTTCTAGGTAGCTAATGGTGTGAATGCTCGAAAGTTTTCCCACACTACCTCGCCTTTCTCCATTTCCAATCCTGGGTGTGTACAACAAGAAAGAATTGAGGCCTCTACTTGCAGTTGAGTAGAAGAATTAGATGCTTGGGAGTCGCGACCCAACCCCACCCCATCGTGGGTCTGGATCGACTCCCCTAGTAAGATTGGCCCTTAGTCACGCTAACCCGAATAGGGTACTAGGTTAGATCGAAAGTTGCTTAAACTGGTAGTGCCTTATTCATAACTACACCATAATCGTCCCTTACTGTCACCTTCTGGGCAATTTCTCCATCTCCCATGAGTTCCTCCTCAATGTCCCTGGCCATGCAAAAGAGTTGCACACGTGATTGGGGATTCAATGTTCTTACTCACTGTTTGATGGAAGGTTGCAGTCCACTCATGAAGTATCCCATGTATTGTTCTTCAGCGAGCCACAGAACTTGTGAGGAAATCATCTCAAAGGCTTCAATAAAATCTTGAACATCACCAATTTGTTTTAATGCAGCCAATTCCTCGAAAGGATTCTTATGCCTATGTCCTCCATAACGAGCTATAAGTGCTCTTTTGAGTTTTGCCCACGTTAAATTATCTTCAATCTCTTTGAGTAGATTAAACCAATGAATTGTGGGGCCTTCCATATTTACATGTGCTAGCTTGACCTTAATTTCTTCAAGAGTGTTTTGAACCTCAAAATAAATCTCAACCTTAGTGATCCAAGCTATGGGATAGTTGCAATGAAACATGGGTAATTAAACTCTTTTCACCGATAGCTTATACTCTTCCACTTAATAACCTTGTGAGTCTAATGCTTTTGGTTGAGAGGATTTAGCATTAGAAAAGGATGCTTTCCCTAAGGACGGTGCCTCAGCCTTTTTGCCTAACTGCTTACTAATTTCTTGCAGAAGAGAACTATGTTGTTGCAACTCAGACATAATCCTCTGCATAGTTACTCTCATATCCTCCATATGCCCCTCTTGCAATGCCATCTACTCCTTTAAAACATCAAATCTATCTGATATATTTGGCATCCCTTCAAGACCACAACCCCTACTAAAATCTAGCAGGTCAGACCCATGATAGATTTTTAATAACTAATAAATAGGAACACACCAATATATTACTGATTCCACAACAAAAGACAACAAATACAACACAAATATGGTTGAGAAACTATATCCCCCAGTCCTAGCCGAAGCTACCTTCTGATAAGAAGAGAACCACCACTTCTTATACCCACAACTAACTGAGAAACACAGTACACACCTTACTCCACATTAACTACTCCTATATCTTCCCCCATATACACTAAAATAACTCTTAAATAATTGCCTACTAAATAACTAATACTAGTCAGACTAATCAGCCCCCCATTTATTACTTGGTCTTGTTCCTCCTAGAATACACAAGCCACGGTTTGAACTTGGTGCCCACATGATCCAGTGTCTGACCCACAATTTGCTACCTTTCTGGAGGTTGGGTTCTGTGACATATCAATTTGGAGTTGAATCAAGGTACGAGGATTATTACGTTATATAGTTGAAGCGTATATAACTCTACCCATCTAACAATCACTAGTTCGTCAAAGGGTGGATCTTGGACACTCCCCCTTTCAAAGTTGTATATATCAAGTGGCTGAGCTATAAATTAACATCCTAGTTTGCCTATCATTGTACTTGAAATATTTGGACTAGAATAAGTTACAAGTAGGGAAACAAGAAGTTAAATTTATAAGATGCCCTCTCTCTATTTTGTTTTTTTTTTTATTGTCTTATTAATACTATGGTTCTCAAAACTGTCGCTAGGACATCGATTTTGTAGTAGTTAGTATAACCGACTTTAAAAGATTTAGTGACGGTTAAAATAATCACTAAGAATAAGTTACAACTAGGGAAACAAGAAGTTAAATTTATAAGATGTCATTTCTCTATTTTTTATTATTATTTTTATTTGTCTTATTGATACTACGATTTTCAAAACCGTCGCTAGGACATCGATTTTGTGGTAATTAGTGTAATCAACTTTAAAAAATTTAGCGACGGTTAAAATAATCACTAAAAGCTTTTTTTTTATTGTAATGGTCGTCTTCACAGCCTCTAAACATATATATTTCTTTTTATCATGCAATCCCAAAAATAATTTCCTTTTCCTTCCCTAAGGACCCTCCATACCCGAATACTTTAATGAAAAGTATTTTTCATATAAACATCACAACCAACAAGAAAGTTTTGACATGTAATCCAGGATTTCAAAAACCAGACGAAACACTCAGTGGATCAGCTCATGCATTTGGAAAACTGACTAGTTGTATAAAGTTAAAGGAATCAGATTTTTTTGTTGGAACTTGGGCTGTACAAGTCATAGCTAGTGCCACAATTTTTGCATGAATGGAAGTTCAATTTTAATTTTAATATTTCACAGAATAAATCAAAATAACATGTGTATTACCAAGACAGGCAAAGCCAGCAGCAGAAGAAGCCAGTCCAGCTGCAGTAGGGAAGTTGTTGTATGAAGCAATGTGTAGATGCAATTTACCCCAGTCCTCTTTCTTGATCTTAATACCCTTCTTCTTATCCTCAACATCACAAGCACGATTGCGGATCTCCCTTAAACAGTTCTGGTACCTGCCTCCAGAAAGAGAAATCTCCTACACTAACCAGTAAAATCGAATGCCACATGTCAACCGAATAATTGTGTCCTCATTTTCAGTGTCATTGATTCAGTTCATAGATAAATATAAGTGATATCTAGGGTTTGAAACTAATTGTTTCCCATGAATTGGTTCAATGTTGAACAGGTTTATTAGGGAATATAATATTTTTGGAAATCTAGAGAAGTCATTAACAGATACTTGTATAAAAACTCAAAATGGGTTATACTTAAAAACAGATCACTTACTCTTTAAACCCATAGTTTATGCTAAGAATTGATCATTACTAAGTCTCAAATTGTCATTCATCTGTAAACAAATAAGATTTTGTTCTTTGCAGCACCCACCTTTTTCACAACATTATTAAGCTCTGCAATAGAAGCTACCATAAATTCTTTCCAGTAAATAGTACCCACTAAATACATTAAATTGATTTTGTTTTCAATTTGACGGTGCCACAAGAAGAAATAAGTCAAATAACAAATTCATTTACAACTTGCCTTCCTGTTAAGTCATATCCACTGTATCAAAAAGCTACAAGCAGCACAAAGTTCAGTGAAAGGAATTCAGAGTAAACTCAAACTTAAGAGTTAAGACAAGATCCTTAAAATACTTTAAAGCATGCTTTCTTCAAAGTTGTGGCTGATCATTACTAAGTTGACCAACTAATAGAAATCAAAATGAACTGTAATGGTGGTACCTGAGCAGGATTGTGTTAAGATACTCTCTAAGCATAGAAGGACACTGCTGCAGGAGGAAGAAGAAATAGTAATAGAAGTTACCAACAACTAGTCTCGTCAAGTTTGGTCCCCCAGAAAAAAAGAAGCTCCTAACCATAATTCTAACATGGTTAATTCTATGCGACCTAAAATTGGCTTATTGATCCTCCAAAAAGCATGGTCATATAACTTATTGGATAATTATGAAGAGCCCATGATCTTGACATGGTTTTCTGCTGCAACAATTTGGACACTGTAAAAGGTGATTTTCACTGCACACGAGGAGTGATTGAGAAACCAAAAATAATGTAAGGCAGTGATCTCACTTCTAAGTTCATAAATAACAATATAGTAGTTTAGAATACTTTCTATATAAAATTTCCATTATTTTAAGAGGATGCTAAATCTTCATATATTAAAGACCTCTTTGTCTGGCCATACTACTCTTAACTGTAGCTGCAAAGGCAGCTCTTTATGATAACATTCTTGTCTCGTGACTGAGATAAAACTCTGCTGTGTTTGATCTGTAGTACCACATGTGGAATATGAATGTATGATTTTCTAGTTCAGTATGAAGGGATGCTCAGTTTTCCATAATGAACAAAATATAGTAGAAGGTGAAGAATGTCTTTGTTCTCTCTGGCCCAGTAGAAAAAATCCCCATTCACAGCATTGAATCCTCCCTTCTGTTTAAGCTCAGGGACATAATTAAAGGAAAGAGAACACATAAATGCAAAAAATCTAAGGGACTTAATAATAATCTTATTTTATGTTTTCATCAACAGTTAAAAACGTATTTATTTAATTTTTTTTATTTTTAAAAAACATTTTTTGAATTTTTGAAAATTATGCAAATGTTAAAAAATATTTTTAGACTTTTTAATACTATAACATATTGTAGTGATTGTATTTTTGTAATTATTTTGAACTAATTATGATAAGTATAAACAATATTTTTACTGTTTATATAATTAAATAATAATAATAATAATAAAAATAAAAATATAATTATATAATTAGAAAATAATAAAAATAAAAATTAATTTTTAAAAATATAAAAAATAAAAAATATATTTACAAATCAAATATACGTAACACGAAAAAAGAACAGGCAACACAACACTAACAATACTAACTGACACTGCAATAACATAAAATGTGCGTATATAATTTAAAATGTTATTATTTGATATATTGTTGGTGGAGTTAAAATTTTTATTAGTGTGATACTAAATACTGACATTTGACAAAATTAGAGGACTGAATAAATATTTTTAATATTATTTTAAAAAAAAAATGTATTTCATTATTTGTGCATAAATTTTTAGTCTATTAACTATACTTAAATTATGATGCATAAAAAATAATATTTTTTAAAATTATTTATACTACGTGTTATAATTTGAACACAATTGATGAATAAAAAAATATTTATCAATAATAAATTAAATATTAATTTTTTTATAACAATTTTACTATATATTAATATTTACTATGATGCTAATAAAAATTTTAACTCCATCTACAAAGTGCCAAATAATAATCCATAGTTTAAACTAAAAAGTGTCATGTTACAACACGGCTAGTGACGTAAAGTTTGCATCCTTTACAGCAGAAAATACAAATCACCCAGAAGATTAGTTTTACCTTGCCATTGAGCCACATACGATCTTGCTGGAAGCCAGGACTCACAGCAACAGTGGTAGTGGTGCAGAGATTATTCGGATCAAACGTAATACTGATACTGTCATTCTCAGGCAATATTAGTGTTTCATCCCTTTTCCCCCAATACTTAATCACAGACATGTTCGTCGGTGTCTGTGCAGTCACCATCAGCACCCAGCTCTGCGACTCACCCGCCATTCCACCCAAGCTCCACTAACAAGAAGAGAAACGAGATAGTGATAGTAGTGAATGTTGAAGTTGCAGGCGCTTTTATATAGGAAAAACGAAGGAAACGAGAAAATAATACATTTTTGGGACATCTAATATTTTAGTTACACATGAAAAATAAGTGGTTCTATACTTCAAATTTGAAAGCGACAGCACTTACCACTTTGGAATTTTAATGTTATCATTCCAATTTTATGAAATTCTTTGAATATAGTTTTTGATAGGTGCAAAGGACAACAGCCGCCGGTAAATATCATATTTTTTTTATGTGTAATTAAGATATTAAAAATTGTAAAAATTCAATAATTTCATTTTTTTTGGAAATATTAAAAGGATATTTTATATTTTTATTAGATAAAAGTAAAATGCTTTTTTTCTCCATGTTCATATTGTATTTTGGAACGATTTATGGCAATTTTTTATTTTTTATCTTTGATACTTCCTATGAGTGTGACATATTTTGATAGAACAAATTGTATAAATAATGTTTTTATATTATATGTGATAATTATATTTAGATTTAATAAAACCACAAATGATATAACTTATATTTAAGTAATTAATTGTAATTTCTAATTAAAATTATGTAACTATTCTACCCAAAAAAATCATATAATTAATATCACTCGGATAACATAAAAAAAGTAATAGATATTATTAATTAGAATAATTACTAAAAACCAGAACAAGGGAGTTAGCTCAACTGAGAAAATGTATCATTCTTTTATCCATCTAATTAAGCTCGGTTCCATGATATCCCCGTCAAAATACCCACAAAAAAAAAGACACACAATTGAACATAATCACATATAAGATTAAGCTCAGTTCAAGAATATATATAACATCCTTGACAAAAATCTTTTCTTAGGACGATTTTAAAATGCCCTCTTCCACATTAAATTAGTGTATTTAAAATTTTAATCTTATGGAATTGAACCTAATTAAGTTAATAAGAAATAATGTTGTCCCTTCTTAATTTATTTCTTCTAAATCCCTTGGATTGATCTAGTTATGTATGGGAGTACAAGATGTGCACTTGGATTCATTTCACCTTACACCAAAACATAGAGTTAATAAAGAATGGTGCTATCTCCTCTTAAATTTATTTCATGTAAATCCTAAGGGATTGACTGTTTGATTTTTTTAATAATTATTTATGGATTAGTATTAATCAATTATTAAAAAAATTTATTGAATTATTAAATAATATCAATTATAAAATATTGGCACATTATGTTATTTGAACCACTTAATGAATTGGTACATGCTTTGTAAATAGGTTGTCTATGATGCGTTGGATTACTCATCTATAGCCCATTTGAGAAGTCCCTGCTCTCATATAATATAACATCTCTTGTTGTTCCATTAGACAAAGAGTTAGATTTGCGCATCAAACGGAGAACAGTTACCCTCTTTGAGTTCTCTCTGTAGCTACTATTT
Organism: Gleditsia sinensis; assembly: GCA_037074535.1. Lineage (NCBI taxonomy): Eukaryota > Viridiplantae > Streptophyta > Magnoliopsida > Fabales > Fabaceae > Gleditsia > Gleditsia sinensis. The sequence continues at coordinate 22,177,266 of CM073474.1, read as the reverse complement.
TACAAAAGACCATAGATGTCTAATGTCACGCTCCTAATTTAAGAGCGCGTGAAACACATACTTTACGATCATTTATTTTTCATAAACATGATTATTCCAATCATGTCACGACCCTAATTTTAGGGTACGTAAAATCCATATACCATACACATATATTTTTCATAAATGTATATAATGTTATTCTTTATCATATAAACCAATACATATAAGTTCTCATACACATATACAATATACAGTTTACGTCTATAAACACCAGAGTAACAGTAGAAGTAAGGATCCTGCCTGTGACGTTCAGAGTAACTCTAGAGTACAAATATTTTACAGATATAAAACATTTAGAGCCTAGAAACAATGTAGGCTCACCACTGGAGTACGACCTCTAGTCGATCACGTGATTGTTGGACCAAACTCTATGTCTTTATCTGAAAAATAGATCCACAGCGTGTAGTGAGTTTTACAACTCAGTGAGCAGATAATACCTCCTATGACTTCTTATGTCAACATATGGATGTACTCATATAATAAAATTTATGTTATCAAAAATTACATCTCAGAAGTACATCCACATGGGACCCGCATTTTCAAATATTCTCTGTTCCAAAAATCATAATCAGGTCTTTCAAACCGTATGCGGTACTGTATAAACAATGCTCATATCAAGTTCAAAATCATATTCAATACTGTAAAATCATTAATCAAATTATGCTATGCATCAAAACATTTCTCATAAAATATTCGGAGGATCCCATATCAGAACCACCATACCAGAGTTTGACCCCTTCCGTACTTTGGTGGTATAGGATTTGCGTAAACTCAGCATCCTGCTGAGGTTTGCCCTACTACCATTCAAGAGGACACGCGAAGGGACTCTGTATGGGTCTTTCCCAAGCACACAGCAAGGGAAGGCAAAATAACATCTCATATAACTGGCATCTCGCCCATATATAGGAGGCATTCCGCTCTCCTTCACATATAATCTTCCGTGTGTTGGCCCTCACACGAGGTTAGCACCACCTCCCCTGCTAGCTGAGGCAATCAAGGTGCGCACCAAGGCTAACATCACCTGCTGTTAGCAGACAGTGTTTCCAATAGGATTCCTCCATAGAAAATACCATATGCACATATGCCATATAATTTAGTATAAATTCTCAATATAATACAGACTTTCAGTCTCAAAATACTCATATGTCAAAATTTCCCATTCAGGGGAAACACGTATACATGTCCATATCCGAGGCAAACATATCACCGTAAAATCAATGTCACATGTATAACATATTTTCTTTGCCATGTAATGCGAAATACATGTAAAAAATCACATGTTCAATGTATTTCAAAATTCATCTGTTATAAAGTACCCATTCAGGGTTTATCACATATATATGTCCTTTCTCTAGGCAATCATATATCTTTATAAATCGATGTCACGTGTATAAATATTCACTTTATCATTTAATGAGAAATACATGTGAAATCATATACACCATGAGTTCATAAATCCATTTTCAAAACTATACTCTTCTTGAACTGTATTTTAAAATGTAAGCATATCAGATCGTTTTAATGCATTTCAGAAACATATCACAGTGTATATATCTCATAAACATAATCATATACATATTCAAGTATCAAGAAGAGTATAGGCAAGTCATAGGAAGAATCATCTACTCACAGGTAAGGGCTCTAGATTGGACAGCCCTAAAATCTTTGTTTCTAGTCTGAATTTGACCAAATAAACTTCAAAAACGTGTACGGAGGGTCCAAAAACCTTAAATGAGCTTGGATACTGTTCACCGCCGAAAATACTATTCATCGTCGGAATCACTATTCATCAGCGCACTATTCATGCCAAAAATTACTGTTCACCACCACATAAAAAGTTACCAAATGACCGAAAAAATTACATATTCTAATGTTTATCAAGCTTATGAACCCATCTACGGTGTCATATTTCTAATTTGAGGTCTCTAAGTAAGGTTTTTCAGAACTTACCTTTTACCGATATTTTCTACTTTAGATCTACGGCGATTCAACGGTTGATTTGAAAAACTGATCGGTCAAAACTGAAGTACTCTTCGTCCTGAATCCAATAACACTTTCAGTTTTACTATCGGAAGCCCTTAAGCACTCCAAATCGAAAGATAAATTTTGATATCACTATTCACTTACTATTCATTACTATGCATCTTTCTGTTTTTTTTTTTCCTTTTTGATATTTCGTTGCCCCCGGTTTCAATTTAACATTCTGTTGCTGTTTTTTTTTTAAATATAATAATAATTATTAAATAATTAATAATAAGATTTTCTTTTATAAAAATTCATATAAATTCCGTTTTTCATCATAAAATATCCCAAAATTTTTTAAAAATTTCCTTTCTCATAAATCTTTAGTTAAACTCTTAAATCATGATTTTTTTTTATAAAAATCATAATAAAACAAATATCTTTATTCATTTTAAAAGAAAGAATATTTCTAAAAATACCATAAAAATTCAATAGAGGCCGATATAATTATTTTAAGCAACACAATACTTCTTTTACTTAAAAGTCCACTTACTTTTAACAAATCATAATCATTTTTACATAAATAAAAATATATTTGTTTATAACGCGCCAAAACATAAATTCTCATATTTATTTTGTAATTCTTTAATCCATGTAATAAATATACATATTTTCACTGGTTCTTATCTCTATTATCAAAATTCTCTCTTTTATTATAAATTTCCTTTAATTGGAATTTTCGTTAAATTTTACGGTTATTACATTTAATTGATGCCAGGTACACAAATTTCCATTACATTTTCTTATATACTTGTCTAAGAGCATGCTATACTACGTATCTATATATGAATTTTGATATGAGTAAAACCTAATTTTCCAACAATGGTATTAGAGCCCGGTTAGATTATGTATTATGACAATTCATGTGTTTATGCATATCTGTATAATCTTTTTCCAACAGTGGTCCCTACTCTCATATGATATAGCATCTCTTATTACCCCATTAGATAGAGAGTCAATTTTACGTATTAGACAGAGAACAATTACCCTCTATGAGTTCTCTTTGCAACTACTATTTTATAGAAGATCATGGATCTCTAATTGGTGCTAGGTACATAAATTTTCATTAAATTTTTTTTATATACTTGTCTAAGAACATGCTATACTACGTATTTATATATGAATTTTGATTAAGGTAAAACCTAATTTTCCAGTAGTGGTATCAGAGTCTAATTAGATTATGTATTATGGTTGTTCATGTGTTTATGCATATCTATATAATCCTTTTCATGAAATTAAACAAATGCATAAACCCTAATTTTTTCAAAACCCTAATTTCGTGTTGGCCTTAATTTTACTATATATTAAATAAATTGGTTTAGGATTTTACTAATATTCAAAAAATAATTTAGTATTTTATATACTGTACTCTCAGTTTTAGCCTCAATTTTTTTTTGTGACATATATATGTTGTGTACTCTCTTTGGTACTATAATTTGATCACAAAATAAAATTTAAGTATTAATCTAGGGTTAAAAGTATATATTTTCCATTAAATTGACATATTTTATAAATAATATAGTAATATATTTTTATATACCAGCATATATTTTATTATTTTTTATAATTATAAACTTTTCTATCGTGGACATAATTATGAAAAATCTTGTGGATTGAATATATTTTATATTAAATTGATGCATTTTGTAAATTATGCATTAATTGACTGTTGTATGACAGCAACTATGATGTTATTTTGTATAATTATAAAATAGTATATCGTGAGTATAATTATGCAAAAATTTATGAGAAAAAATAATTTAAATTCCTTTTATAATTTAAATGAATTTTTATATATTTTTTCATTAATGATAATTATCTTCTAACGGTATATTATTGTTAATGTGATCTGTTATTAATACAATGTACTATGTGTTATGAATTTATGTCAATTATGTTTCGAGTACCCTATCGGTATTATAATTTTTTGTGATATGAGATAATGTGAATTGCATGTTTATATTTCTTATTTGTTGTGATTCGGGATTTTAGGCGGGATCATAATAAATAGAAAATCCAGTTAACAGGTATGATTGGCTGTACATAAGGAATCATTTATTTGTGACTACATACATTATGGCAATGGTTATATTGTCTATAATAAATCAAGATTGATTCAAATATTTATTATGTCAAAAATTATTTACAATGTACCAATGTTTACACTTTACAAGATTAAGAATGAAAAGATATATAAAAAAAAAAAACATAACAAGAGATAGGTGTTGAAACCAGCCATTAACAATAATAACATAAGATAGGCGACAAAGTCAACCATTAAAAAATAACATGAGAAAAAATTTAAGAAAGTAAATACGACATCAAATATAAACATTGAATTAAGAGTTAAATAAATTATTATTCTCATACCAAGACTTTCACTATTTACCTTAGCATAATGAAATTAGTTCTCCATATTTAAAGTAAGAAATCAAAATTGAAGATGAACAAGTATAATGATATTATAAAAGGATAACAAAGTATCTAAAGAAATAAGAACATTACAATAACTAAGAACTCAAAACCATGCTCTCAAAATTAAGCTCTTTCAAGGCTTCCCTATCCCCCTTTTAACTCACAATATCTCTCTATTTATATATATAATTAGGGGAGTAAATGATAAAAATAATGGGTAGTCAAATTGCACTAAAGTTGACAAATTGAATTGTATTATGTGCATCGAAAGTAATAGTGAGATTCCTTCTTGCTATCTACCGAATTTCCTGCCTATATGAAAAGAAAAGTTGTAGCAAATTGTATCAATTATTCAACTATTAAATTTCGTACATATTGACTATTTATTTTCTGAGATACAGTTCAAATACTGCAGTAAGGTTAAACTGAACTACAACAGCAAACATATTTTTTTCTAACCCAATTTTGGTCCTTTTAGTGTTAAAATTTGTTTATCACATAAATATGAAAGTAGTAGGAAATTTCCTTACTCTTAAGATACCAAATTTTGTACATATTAAAAATGTAATTTATGATTTATAGTCAAAATACTAGAACAATATTAGGCTAAAAAATAAACAATAAACATATTTTCAACATTGGATGTTCTATTTTGAATTTTTATATTTCACTTCTTTTGAAAATATGGTCATAAATCAAGATTGAATTGATACATATATTCATTAAAATACGTCTTAGAAGTTAATGACATAATTCTCCTTACTCAGTCATCTTTAATAAATTTATTTTATCTACTTAATTTATAGACACCATTATCGAAGAACTACAATTTAGCTTTGATTACTCTAACTGAATTCATTTTTTATTCTTTCCTCTATCTATAAAAAGATAAATAAAAAGATAAGTGTTTAAATATGACAAAAAGATAAATAAAAGTATTTAATTCATAGTTATAAAACTCACTCATTAGTGTTAACATATGTTTTCAAGAAATATTAATGTACATCAGTCTCCATTGGATTTAGGAAAAGTTACAAAAACTCCTATTTCTGTATCTTAAACAAATAAACAAAATCTATATATTACAGAACAGCTATAGTTTTGAAACGAGCTGTGTTTTGGAATGTGGCTATTTGATTAAGTTTATCTCAATGTGCATACAAGATAAAGTCTGTAATCAAGTAACTAAATTTTTTTTCTTTTCCATCGAAACGACTGAAACGTTTCCGTTTTCTGAGTCACCGATACAAAACGGAATTATCGAAACGAAACGAAGTATTTGTTAAAAAATTATGCTATTTCAATTAAAATTACTATATTTCAAAATGTTTCGATAGAAATACTCTTGTTTCAATGAAAATTTCGGTAGAAATACTCTTATTTCGAGTTGTTTCGATAGAAATACTCTTGTTTCGAATTATTTCGATGGAAATACTCTTGTTTCGAATTCTTTCGATGGAAATACTCTTATTTCAAATTATTTCGATGAAAATACTTTTGTTTCGAATTATTTCGATGGAAATACTCTTGTTTCGAGTTGTTTCGATGGAAAAGTACTAAACTTATTTGAAAAATAAAAAAAATTGACAATTTAAAAGTATATGAAAGTAGCATTATATCACATCCAACATCAAGTTATTTTTTTTTACAAGTCACAACATCTTTATTAACTTCATATTCTCTCCATTTGTTCTCATGACAGTATTTTTCTTCATTATTTTCATTTTAAAGAGGAAACTATAAAAATGATGCAAAGAAAGATTGAAAGGCAAAGAGAAAGGAATATACCTAAAAGTAGAGATAGAATCATGGTCAACAGAGAAAGAGACTTAAATATAAATGTCATGAAAGAATTAAGAAGAAGATGGAGAGATAGATACAAGAGAGATATTGTTATTGAATGCTATTAAGATTTGAGTTGAAGTTCCTACTGTAGTAGTATGTTTACTTACTATTCAATTATAAACATTAATTCAAATTAATTTTAATATAATTTTATATATCTATGTCATTAATATTATGTTAAAATCTTTTAAAATTTTTAAAAAATATTATTTAAAATTATTTGAAACGTTTCTTAAAAAAATTTCTGTTTTCTCGAAATTTTCGAAACGTTTCGAAATGTTTCCGTTTCTGGAGTTATCGAAATAGTACCTCGAAACGAAATTTAGTACTTTGTCTGTAATTTCGCCTCAAATGGATAATATACTCAAATAATTATTCTCAGGTGAGAAAGAAATTATTGAAAATGATGAAATTTACTCATGGAATATAGTAGATTTATAGAAATTTTTGTCAAGGGTTTCATTATTTTATTTTATTAATTATCAACGTTCTTTTGCAGTAGCATTTTGTTAGCATGGGTATTATGTAAACTTTGAAAGGTGTAGCAATTTTAGATTGGGTGGAATCATTCTTGTCTGTATACACTCTTTTTAAAACTAATTATAATTGTAATTTTCTACGAGTACTCTGAACTATTATTTTTTATATGTAAATTAAGTATTTAATTAGTTTGAAATTATGTTATTTGGGTATGTTTGGAAAAGCTATTCCTTCCAAAAACTTTGGAATTTGAGATTCCATTGTTGCACTTGGTTTTAATTTTTAATTTTTTTTTGGTTATAAATAATTTATGTTATAATAATTTAATATAATTACTAGATTTTATATTTTAGTATTTTAATCCTTTATAATCTTTTAAATCAATTAACTATAATAAAAAATTATTTTATTTTATCATAAAAATAGATGAAGTGACAAATTCAAGTAGAAAAAAAATTGGTTTGTTTCTTTTTTAAAAAAAATTAATATAATTCACATTAGAATAATAATTTTTATAATTTAAAATTTAAGGATAATTTAGTCTTTTTATTTATACTGTCTTTTTATTTTTTTTAATTTATTTTTATACAAAATAATAAAATATTATATTATCTCAATTTTTTTTATCACATATAAAATAAAATAATAAATTTATATTTTTACTTTATTTTATTTTTTTATTAAAATTCATTACACCCAATCAAACATAATAGAATGTCACGTCTTAAGGACATGGACAATACACGAGAAACTTGAAACCTGTCATTTAGCACCACCTGACAACTTGTGGACGTGCTTAGATTGAGCAACATTATTAAATTTCCCCCAACTTCTAATATGGAAATCTTTTGGCCTTTCTATATCTTTGCATTCACTTTGTACTAATGCATAGTATCATTTTATGTGCTCTCTTAATCGAGTTTTTATTTGGAGAAAATTCGAAACCAAAAAAAAAGATCTTTAATTTTTTTTTATAATAAAAGTGGTACATTAAACGAGTATATACAAAAGTATATCAAATAAAAATTGAGTATACACATAATTTAATCCTTAAATTTATTAAGTGTTTACAATTTAGTTACTAAATTTAAGTCATTGCACAATTTAATTTTTAAATTTATCAAATATTAAACAACTTAATCCTTTCGTTATCTCTACACTAGCTATTTACTAATGTGGTCCGCTAAGTGCCTACGTGGTATGTTAAATACTAACTAATCATATCACATCAATACTAACTCAGCTTCAAAAAAAGTAAACATATATTTTAGTCTATGTATTTATTAGATCCCTACAATTTAGTTTTTGAATTTAAATCATTATACAATTTAGTCCATGAATTTCCTAAATGTCTTATAACTTAATCTTTTTGTTATTTTCACACTAACTGCTTATGATTAAACCTGTTAAGTTTTATGTGGTACGTTAATTGTCAGCTAAGCATGCTATATCAGCACTGACTTAATTTAAGAAAAAAAATTTAAAATACTTCGTTTTTCACTCTATTTTTCCCCTTCTCCCTTAGAAAATTTCCCTTTCTGTGATACCGCTGTGAAACACCCCGGTATTACAAAATTATTTTTAATAAGTTTCTGATGACTAAAAATAAGAGAGTTATTTTAGAATTTGTGATATTAATAAATGTGGTGGTGGTCAGCTTGGCACTTTACACATTATGGGTTATAAGGAGAGGCCATAATTTTTATGTTCTCAATCTCTTTTTGTTCAGTGTTGTGTTAGTTCTTATAGTTTTTTCTTTAATTCAATTATTTTATTATTGAAAGATTTATAGTTGATATGTATTAATTAATTCTTGTGATTGTGTTTGAATGTTGTTGTGTATTCTAATAAGATGCTTCTTTCTTGCAAATCCTTTTACTTGAGATATATTCTTTTTTTTCTTTTAGGGATAGGAAAAAATGTACTTTAACTTGTGAAATATATTGTCACTCTGTTGCTAAATAGTTGATTGAATGGATAAATTTTACATTAAATTGTAAATATATTTACGATGATCTCCCCTTTCTTTGAATGCTTCCACAATTTTCATTATCTGCAAAATGAATACAATAATTAGTTTAACAATTTGAAGCAAACAATATTGTATAAATTTTAGGGAATAATTTCATTTCGAAAGTTTATGGATGAGTCAATGCTAATATGTTATGATTAATTGGCATTTAACGTACTACATAAACACTTAACAAGTCATATTAGTAAACGATTAAGATAAAGATAATAGAAGAACTAAATTGTTTGACGTTTGGTAAATTTAAATATTAAATTGTGTAACGACCCAAATTCAAGAATTAAATTGTAGAGACCTAATAAATTCAGAGACTAAATTATGTTTTTACTTTTTTTTTAAGCTGAGTCAGTGCTAATGTGGCATAATTAATTGACATTTAACATGCCATATGAGCATTTAACGGGTCACATCAATAAACAGTTAGTGTAAAGATAATAGAAGGATTAAGTTATCAGTGTTTAATAAAATTAAGAATTAAATTGTATAATGAATTAAATTCAAGAATTAAATTGTAGGGACCTAGTAAAGTTATGTATTTACTCTAAAAAATTTATAAGTTGATCTTATAAATTTCTAAACAAAATTGATTACTTTTATTTTTTTAAATTGAAATGGTATATTAAATGTGTATTAATGCAAAAATATTTCCATCTTCTTTCCCAACTAAAAAAAATCAATAGATGGATGTGATACATTGGTTTTGCATAAACAAAATGACATTTCAAATAGGGGTATACAAAAAATCAGTTTGGTTATGTCACGACCCTAAATTTAGGGCACGTGAAATGCATATACCATACACATATATTTTCCATAAATGTACATAATGCCATTCTTTATCATATAAACCAATACATATAAGTTCTTATACACATATACAATATACAGTTTACGTCTATAAACACCAGAGTAACAGTAGAAGCAAGGATCCTGCCTGTGACGTTCAGAGCAACTCTAGAGTACAAATATTTTACAAATATAAACATTGAGAGCCTAGAAACAATGTAGGCTCACCACTGGAGTACGACCCCTAGTCGATCATGTGGCTGTTAGGCCAAACTCTATGTCTTTATCTGAAAAATAAATCCACATCGTGTAGTGAGTTTTACAACTCAGTGAGCAGATAATACCTCCTATGACCTCTTAGGTCAACATATGGATGTACTCATATAATAAAATTTATGTTATCAAAAATTACATTTCAGAAGTACATCCACATGGGACCCGCATTTTTCAAATATTCTTTGTTCCAAAAATCATAATCAGGTCTTTCAAACTGTATGCGGTATTGTATAAACAATGCTCATATCAAGTTCAAAATCATATTCAATACTGTAAAATCATTAATCAAGTTATGCTATGCATCAAAACATTTCTCATAAAATATTCGGAGGATCCCACATCAGAACCACCATACCAGAGTTTGACCCCTTCCGTACTTTGGTGGTATAGGATTTGCCTAAACTCAGCATCCCGCTGAGGTTTGCCCTACTACCATTCAAGAGGACACGCGAAGGGACTCTGTATGGGTCTTTCCCAAGCACACAGTAAGGGATGGCAAATAACATCTCATATAACTGGCATCTCGTTCATATATAGGAGGCATTCTGCTATTCTTCACATATAATCTCCCGTGTGTTGGCCCTCACACGAGGCTACCACCACCTCCCCTGCTAGCTGAGGCAATCAAGGTGCGCACCAAGGCTAACATCACCTGCTGTTAGCAGACAGTGTTTCCAATAGGATTCCTCCACAGAAAATACCATATGCACATATGCCATATAAGCCAGTATAAATTCTCAATATAATACAGACTTTCAGTCTCAAAATACTCATATATCAAAACTTCTCATTCAGGGGAAACATGTATACATGCCCATATCCGAGGCAAACATATCACTATAAAATCAATGACACATGTATAACATATTTTCTTTGCCATGTAATGCGAAATACATGTAAAAGTCACATGTTCAATGTATTTCAAAATTCATCTGTTATAAATTACCCATTCAGGGTTTATCACATATATATGTCATTTCTCTAGGCAATCATATATCTTTATAAATCAATGTCACGTGTATAAATATTCACTTTATCATTTAATGAGAAATACATGTGAAATCATATACACCATGAGTTCATAAATCCATTTTCAAAACTATACTCTTCTTGAACTGTATTTCAAAATGTAAGCATGTCATATCGTTTTAATGCATGTCAGAAACATATCACAGTGTGTATATCTCATAAACATAATCATATACATATTCAAGTATCAAGAAGAGTATAGGCAAGTCATAGGAAGAATCATCTACTTACAAGTAAGGGCTCCAGATTGTACAGCCCTAAAATGCACTTTTCTAGTCTGAATTTGACCAAATAAGCTTCAAAAACATGTCCAGAGGGTCCAAAAACCTTAAATGAGCTCGGTTACTGTTCATCACCAGAAAATAATATTCACGCGCGGGAATTACTATTCACCGCCACTATTCATCGCCGGAAAATACTATTTACCGTCACAAAATTTTTTATCGAATCAACAAAACGAATTCATATTATAATGTTTATCTAGTTTCTGAATCCATCTACGGAGTTAGATTTCTAATTAGAAGTCTCTAAGTAAGGTTTTTCAGAACTTATCTTTTACCGAGATTTTTTACTTCAGATTTACGGCGATTCAACGGTTGATTTGAAAAACTGATCGATCAAAACTGAAGTACTCTTCGTCCTGAATCTAATAACACTTTCAGTTTTACTATCGAAAACCCTTAAGCACTTCAAATCGAAAGATAAATTTTGAGATCACTATTCACTCACTATTCATTACTATACATCTTTCCGTTTTTTCTTCCTTTTCGATATTTCGTCGCCCCGGTTACAATTTAACATTCTGCTGCTGTTTTTTTTTATATAGAATAATAATTATTAAATAATTAATAATAAGATTTTCTTTTATAAAATTCATATAAATTCCGTTTTTCATCATAAAATATTTCAAAAATTTCTAAAAATTTATTTTCTCATAAACCTTTAGTTAAATTCTTAAATCATAATTTTTCTTGATAAAAATCATAATAAAATAAATTTCAAAACAAATATCTTTATTCATATTAAAAGAAAGAATATTTCTAAAAATACCATAAAAATTCAATAGAGGTCGGTATAATTATTTTAAGCAATACAATACTTCTTTTACTTAAAAGTCCACTTACTTTTAACAAATCATAATCATTTCTACATAAATAAAAATATATTTGCTTATAGCGTGCAAAAATATAAATTCTCATATTTTTTTTGTAATTCTTTAATCCATGTAATAAATAAACTTATTTTCACCGGTTCTTATCTCTATTTTTAAAATTCTCTCTTTTATTCTAAATTTTCTTTAATTTGAATTTTCGTTAAATTTTACGGTTATTACAGATTAGGTCTATTTTTGGGACTGAATTAAATCGAATCAACCATGCATTTTTTGGAAAAGAATTGAATTGTTCGGTTTGGTTGAAGTACGTGAAACCGAACCATAAAAAAACAGTTTGGTTTGGTTCTATACTTCTTTTTCTAAAGTTTGGTTCGGTTTGGTTGATTTTTGGAACTAAACCAAATTGAACCAACTATATATTTTTTGAGAAAAAAATAAACTTATTCGGTTTGGTTGAGGTTTATGGAACCGAACTATGAAAAATCGATTTGATTCTTCTTCTTGTTGTTGTTTTTTTCAAATTGTATATGCCTTTGTAAAAACTGCTTACTAAATTTCTTTTTGACAAATTTTAACATAATTCAAAATATCCTAATGAAAATTAATTGAACGTCACCAGAGGGAGAGCTTCAGAGAGACCCTAGTGATGGCATTTTGTCAATAGCACCAGTGAATGTGGCTGTGCTTCATTTAAGTAGAACACAATGATAGAACATTATGACGGTCAATTTCCATAGGGGTTGAAGATCTGGTCACGGTCTTAGTGGTCTGGAAGTGGCCGGTGAACAATGCTTAGGTAAGGAGAGTTAGTCATGAGAGGCCCTACAGATTTTCACTGCACGGAAGTGAATATCTTCTTTAAGCATATAATGGCCATCCTGCGCTCTGTACATCGAAAACTGCAGAGCTTCACTACACGGACGTGAATATCTTCTTTAAGCTTATAATCGCCATCCTGCGCTTTGTACATCGAAAATTCAATAATTTATTGTTAAACTTGGAATAGGAGAAAGTCAAGATGCTGGAATGTGAAAGTTGAATGAGGATTTAAATGGCGGGGCCCAATCCAAAGCATTGTGTCTTTCTGGTGTGATTTTGTGTTTTATTTGTATTTTTATAATAAAAGACTTCATGAAAGCATCGATATGTTGTGCACCCTTTCTCATTTAAAGGGAGGCTGTTTGAGTCTTGACAAAATCCGGCACCGAAGGATAGAGACCAAGGTGACTTTCTTGCTACAGACAGACGTGTGAAATTGCTAGGGACAATAGAGAGGCGGTTCGATTTTTACGTGAGAAAACCATTAAAAAAAATAAAAATATATTAATAAAAGTAATATAATATTAAAAAAAATATATATATATATAAATATGGCAATCGATTTGTTCTATTTTGATTGTAAATTTTTTTAACCAAAAATTTAACCGAACCATTTGGTTTTCTCTTAAAAAATTTGATCTAAAGAGTTTAAAATCAATTTTTTTAAATAATTTTTGGATTATTCGATTGATTCATTTAGTTCTATTCGATTTTATATACCCCTAATTTCAATTTTGCTTGTTAGGCCTTGAACTTTCTTTTTTTAATTTTTTATTTATTTCTTGATATAATATTGATATTATTTGATTAAATAAACACAAGTTTTAATGGTAGCGAATATTTTGGTGATTAAAAATTTTAATATAAAATATTTTAAAATTTATTTATTACATACTATTTCAATAATATAAAAAATTAATTTTTTGATTTATGTGGTGTTCAAACCTTTTATAAATGTGTTTCTAAAACTACATATTTATGAGTGGTTGAAATAGTGATGAATTAATGACAATGCCTTTTTTTCGTTGCCAAAGTCAAGATGTTAGTGATAGCCTACCAAACCAAATGAAATTTACATTCCTCACATGTAACATGAAGAGTTCATTTTCTAACCATAAACCAAAAAGATAAGATTCTAGTCACATCAACATAAGAATTGGAAAAAAAGAACAACAAGGATCTTATTTAATTGCTTATTTTATTTTATTTTATTTTTAAAAAATTCATCAATTTAATATTTTTATAATTTATAATATAAATTTAATTTTTTTTTATTTTAAAAAATGCATCAAATTGATTCTTCAATTAAATTTATTGTCTATTATATAATTTATTTTTGTATTTATGCTGAGTCACTTAATAAAATATATTAGAAATAAAGTTAGTGACAAATTGTGGAATGCAATTATAATTATGGTTATGATATTATTATTGTGAAAATTTTCATAATTATATTTAATGTGATTAAAGGACGATAAAGTCAATATCTTTCTTAAATTTTTTGGACAATAAACACAACTTTTTTCTATTTCTTGATATGATATTGATATTATTTGATTAAACAAACACAAGTTTTAATGGTAGCGAATATTTTGGTGACTAAAATTTTTAATATAAAATATTTTAAAATTTATGTGTTCCGTATTATTTCAATAATATAAAAAATTAATTTTTGATTTATTTGGTGTTCAAACCTTTTTTTATAAATGTGTTTCTAAAGCTACATATTTAGGAGTGGTTGAAATAGTGATGAATTAACGACAATGCCTTTTTTTTCGTTGCCAAAGTCAAGATGTTAGTGATAGCCTACCAAACCAAATGAAATTTACATTCCTCACATGTAACATGAAGAGTTCATTTTCTAACCAAAAACCAAAAAGATGAGTTTCTAGTCACATCAACATAAGAATTGGGAAAAAGAACAGCAAGAATCTTATTTAATTGTTTTTTTATTTTTTTAAAAAAATTCATCAATTTAATATTTTTATAATTTATAATTTATAATATAAATTTAATTTAATTTAATTTTAAAAAATGCATCAAATTGATTCTTCAATTAAATTTATTGTCTATTATATAATTGATTTTCGTATTTATGCTGAATCACTTAATAAAATATATTAGAAATAAAGTTAGTGACAAATTGTGGAATGCAATTATAATTATGGTTATGATATTATTATTGTGAAAATTTTCGTAATTATATTTAATGTGATTAAAGGACGATAAAGTCAATATCTTTCTTAATTTTTTTGGACAATAAACACAACCTTTTCTATTTCTTGATATGATATTGATATTATTTGATTAAACAAACACAAGTTTTAATGGTAGCGAATATTTTGGTGACTAAAAGTTTTAATATAAAATATTTTAAAAGTTATGTGTTCCGTACTATTTCAATAATATAAAAAATTAATTGTGATTTATTTGGTGTTCAAACCTTTTATAAATGTGTTTCTAAAGCTACATATTTTTGAGTGGTTGAAATAGTGATGAATTAATGACAATGCATTTTTTCGGTCGCCAAAGTCAAGATGTTAGTGAGAGCCTACCAAACCAAATGAAATTTACACTCCTCACATGTATCAGAGGAGTTCATTTTCTAACCATAAACCAAAAAGATAAGATTCTAGTTACATCAACATAAGAATTGGGAAAAAGAAGATCAAAAATCTTATTTAATTGTATTTTTTAGTTTTTTATTTTATTTTAAAAAAATTCATCAATTTAATATTTTTATAATTTATAATATTTTTTTTAACAAATGCATCAAATTAATTATTCTGTTAAATTTATTATTTATTATATCATTGTTATGTTGAATCGCTTAATAAAATATATTAGTAATAAAGTTAGTAACAAATTGTAGAATGCAATTATAATTATGGTTATGATATTATTTTTTGTGAAAATGTTTGTAATTATATTTAATTTGTGATTAAAGGACGATAAAGTCAATGTCTTTCTTAATTTTTTTGGATAATAAACACAAATAAAATCTAATATTCAAAAAATTCAAACAAGATCCACTGATTAAATAATAAAAAAATTAGACTTAGTCCTTCTATCTATTTGTTCATAAGAAAAATTGATAAAATTAGTGAAAACCAATTAACCAAATTAGTCTAGCGATATCTTTCTTTTCTTCGTGTTATTAAAATGACATCATTTTGGCCATTTTTTAATTTGACTTAAAATAATATCATTTTAAAATTTGTTAATATTAATGAATTTTTTTTTTTACTTTTTGTAGTTGAAAATTTATTGTAATTATTATTCTTGAATATTATTTATGAGTAAGGGGTTGTTTGATGTATAATAGAACTATAGACCAAACATATTACTATGTATTATTTATTGATATATTTATGTAATAATATCTATTTAACAAAGAAAAGACTAACTGGCCTTGCCCACCTCAACCCAAGAAAATGGTGCAGCTCATTGAATCGTTTTTCTTAGCTCAAGAGGGGAGACTCGGCAGAAATTGGATGAGCACACCTCCGACAAGCCTGAAGGTTCTGCTAGGTTCTGCTAGATTCTGAGAGAAGATCTAAAGCGAGATCCGTCGGCAGAGATTAGCGGTGGCACCGTGGGCGAATCTTCCTTTTTTTGGGAGTGTGATGCTTCGTTGTTCTCCTTCACTGGTGTTTTCCTCTCTTAGGGAAATTAAAAGGATTGGGAGTAGAGGAACAAATTTTTTTAAAATTATTTTATTTATTTCAATAATTTAAAGAGAATAATAAAAAGAATAAAAAAGTAAAATTCATTTCCTCTTATAGTTTCTTTTTCTTCGATTTAAAGAAAAAAAATTATAGAATAGTAAAATAATAAAAATATTTTTATTAAATTTTTTTAATATTCAAATTATCTCTCATTCTCTTTTTTATTGTATATTTATCTAAAATTTAAAAAATATAATACTTTTTACAAATAAAAAAAAAATTTATTTTCTTTATTCTTAAATTAAATCAAATAAATTTTTTTTTTGAACGAGTGAAATATCACTATTAATTACATCATACATAAAGTAAAGACAAATAAATTAAACTTAACAATTTAATCTTATTACTTCTACAAATACAAGATATAAAATAATAGATTTTACACTTAAAAAATATAAAGGCAACACACTTCACAGACAATAAATTATCAAAAAATATATTTTAAATTCTTAAATACACAACAATACAACATATAAAAAAAAAGAGATATCTTAGAAGATACAACATGCCTCTTAATTCTTTCAGAGAGTTAAGTTTTTTTAAATTTTTTCAAATGAAATAGTTATAGATTTAATATTTTTTATTTAAATTTAAAGATAAAGTTATAAATTTAATTTCAAAATTATAAATTTAGATAAAAAGATGTAACAACTTGAAACTCCACTATTTTTTATAAAAAAAAAAAAAAAACTCTTCTCTAGTTGAACCAAATACTCCTTTGGGGCCGGATGAGAGCTGCTTCCTCTGTTTCTCTTGTGTCTCTACGGGTTCCGCCTTTCGTGGGCGTGTTTGTTTTATTCTTCGGCTTTGAGCCTTGTCCAAAAAATTAAAAATATTAATAATAAATGAGCTCGAACTTGCCTCTATTGATAGAGAAGGTACATGTAATCATGTAAAGTTGTTTTTGGGGATTAAAATATAATTTTTATTGTAGTGTTTTCCATTGAAAATGAAACGGGGATTGTGGGGAAGGCTCGAGGAGAACAAATTTGGGTTGACCATAATAAGGCCTAATTGTAGGGAGTTAACGACATTAATGATGCTTTTAACTTTAGGAGAAACCAACTTAAACTATTACTAAACTTTTAACCATAGACCCCGTAAAGTTAGCTCAGTGATCAATTATAGGATAAAATTTTATTTTAATTCTTTAAATTTACAGCAAAATTTGGTTTGGTTCTTAAACTTTCAACATATATATTTATTTAAATATATATTATATTTAATTTATTGAATTATCTATTAAAATAATTAATTATTTGAATGAATAACTTTTAAAATTAAAGTCACGTATATCAAGGTCAAATTTTTTTCTTAAAGTTAATTTTAAAGACTAAAATCAGATAATTATAAAATTTTAAAAATGTATTCGAATAAAAAAAATTTAGAGATTAAATCAAATTTTATTATAAATTTAAAAAATTAAAATAAAATCTTAATTTGAAAGATAATAACTTTTTGAATCAATTTAGGTTGGATTAAAAACACCATGGCCTGATAGCGAGGAAGTTAATTTTGTCAAAATTCATAAATATCCTTAATTGTAATACTAAAAAAAAAAAAGAAACTTAATGTATAGTTCTTCACCATTAATCACTCTACTCCTCATCATTAAAGTGGAGCTACTAGCACCAATTTTTAAATGGGAAAATTGAATTATTTTTTATTTAATTGTACCTTTTTTAATTATTTAATTTTTGTATTTGATTGTTAATTTATTTATCCTATTGTATTTATCCCTTACACCGTCAAAGTATAATAGATTTAATAGTAGTTACGTAAAATTTATTGAAATAATCTTTATATAAAGAAAAGACAAATTAGGATATAAGCAAATAGAGCAGTATTTTGATAATTATATATAACCACCATTAAAATTTATATATAATTTGTATAATAGGAGGCTAAATGCAATGTGATCTATAAATTAGCGATCAATTACAAAAACTGATAAATTAGAGAAAAGATTACTATTAGATACAAAAATAAATGTGAGAAATTTTAATTTCTTCTTTTTAAAACTAAAGTGAATTTGACATTTAAACGATTGATTATCATTCGATGCATCATAAATAGTTATATAATCAGGTAAGATATTATTGATTATAAATTGATATATAAGAAGAGTGTCTCATCCAAAGTATGAATCTAAGTTCTAAAATTGAATGAAGAGATAATATGTAACATTTTCAAATTTTAATTATTCTAAAATTTACACCAAAAATATTCTAAAAATATAGAAGCGAAAATTAAGGAAGAATGCGAATTATTTAATAATGGAGTAAAAGTTATATTTTTAGAAAATAAGATAAAGTGCATTAATCCTATCTTGCTAAAGAAAAATATTTATTCATTAACATAATTAAAATGTTATATCAAGGAAAATTGAGCTAATGAATGCAAAATTTGGAATAAAGAGTTAAGATATGAATAATTGTCTTTAAGTATACATGTAAGGTTCATTAGTATGTTTTATAAATGAGTTAAAAAAAAGGAAGGAAACAAATAAAATTTATGAAGCAAAATATCCGCAGCAACTAATGATGGTCATGTAGGGATTAGGGAAACACTTCACTTGCTTAGTTATTATGAAACAGGGGGCAACTCATGGGTTAATAAATGGGCAGCAGGGATATTTTGTTTCTCTTTCAGCTAGGTAGGAATTAAGGGAAGCAGAGGCTTAGGTATCAGGAAACACAGAGAGAAAAAGAAGAAAGAAGAATGTAAATAAGAAAAAAGTTGGGGGAATCAGTGAATAGTAGCAGCTCTTAAAGAGAGAAAGGGGGAGCAAGGAAGAATTTGAACCAAGGTTAAAGAGAGAACATCTAGAGGAGTTTTGAGGTAGATTTTATAGTGATTTATTTTGAAAACTTACTATGATGCAAGCTGGAAAAATCATCTGACGTTCCTCCTTAATTCTTTTCATCTTACTTTCTCCTAGCAAATTTTGAATATGAGATGTTAGACATAGCCATTTGTAAATTTATGGTTGATGTATATGCATATTATAAAATCTATGGCTGGAGTTTTGTTGGTTTAGGTAGATTCAAAGGCTGGAATTGATTTGGTTGCTATTTTGTTTGCTGAAGATGTGTATGTGAGAATACACACACACATGAATATATACATAATAAATAAAACTTGAGTATAAGATCTTAGGGGAAAGGAGAAGTTGTTAAAAAGATAACATTTTTGAGTAACAGAGAAAAAACATGGTACTGCGAGCTTGAAGCACGGCTGTGTCCTGAGACATGGTTAGGCTGTGCTTCAAGTTGCTTCAAGAAATGCACTCTTGGGACCAACACAGCCATGCCATGTTTCATGTTATCTTGTGAATCAGGGGTAAGTTTGCATGGATTCAAGCACTATCGTGTCTTGGAGCACACTTAGGCTGTGCCTGGAGGTTGTAAATTGGGTTTAAAATAAGATAATAAGAGAACATTGTATGCAAACTATGATGTAAGATGAGAATATGTACATTGAAGTGAGTTGGTTAAATATAAACCCCTAATCAAATACATGTATATTTATAATTTTGTCTTAACTAATGCATGAGTAATAAATGGTAGAAGATGAAACTAATAGATGGGTTGGGTATTATAATTGTAGCTACATACAATAAATAATAAATGTTCTAGAATTTCTAATACTAGATAAGGGTAACATCTAAAATGGGACTAAGGAATGAATTTGTAATAAAAAATGATTCATGAGTTGTATAGAAAACTAACAAAATAAAATAAGTCTTAGTAATGATATAAAAGATATAAGAAGACACTTTATATGAATGGTAAGTGGAAAATTAAAGATTTTAATAAATATGATCATGAGTATCAAAAACAAAGACTTTGTAAAGACAAGTAAGGCCAAACCATTTTCCGAGCCTATGAATCATTTCCATCAATGACATGGTTAATATGTAATACTATGGATGCAACTTACCTATATTAAAGTTTTGAAGCATGATCCATAATATTTGCTTGATTACACTGATATATGTATAGCTTTAAATAATTGTATTTTATGCATGATGTTAGAAACAAATATGTGGTTGTCTTATGATGATGCATTGTGGAGAGAATCCATATCATAACTTAGTTGATTTTAAAAAGAAAAGAAAATATACAGAGAGGGATGATCCTTGCTAGTGCGAAGTGATTAGAAAAAAGTCTCATGGCCTCCGTATTGGTACTAAAATAGAAGACACTATATTCATAAAAAAAAATATATATGTTATATGCTATGTCTAAATAGTGTGAAGCATCCACATTCAGGGTTGAGCCGATTGTTCATTTAATCTAGTGAGTCATTGCTCACTGAATTATAGAAACAATAAATCACTCAAGTAAGGGAAATAATTTTGATATTAAAATAGTAATAATCTATGAATATGCATTATGATTTGAAAATATGTATATGATATAGCCTAATATACTTGTGAGTAGTATGTTTACATGATATCATATACATCAACATAATATAATAATTTGGCTATATACACTCGGTGGTACATACAGCTAAACATGATATGATATTAAAAATATGTGTGCATCATTATCATTATAAAACCTATTGAAAATTTCTATTCTCATTATCATTTTATATTATGTTCAGATTAGCAGTCCATCATGCCAGTCTATGTGACGACATTGATGTTTGTGGTACAATGGATTGAGATACCCTACCTTGGACATATACTAGTAGCACAAGAATTAATAGTAGTTCATTTATTTGAGTTTCTGATGTATGCACCTCCACCACCACCCATGATATCTGGAGAGCTAGATGACTGAAATGGTGTTAATATTGAATGGATAGTAATAGTTGTATTAACTTGACTCGAGATTATTTTTTAAAATAGTAAGTGGGTACTCTTATACATTTTGTAATAGAGATAATACTTTTATTATTATGTTTTGTGTATAAATATCTCTCTGAGTCATTAAATTGATGTAATGGCTTTTATACTATTATCAATTTAATATCATGTATGTAATCATATATATATATATATTAGTTTATTCTTTTTTTTTCATAATTGTGAAAATTAGATTGTACTAATCTATTTAATAAAAAACTGTTGAATTTGTTTGTAGGTGAAGAATTGGAGGACACCAAAATCGGCCAATGTCGATTAAAGATTGGGCTAAACTCATGAAAATAGTCAGTTTTTGTCATAAATCGACCATAGTTTGGGATTAAACTAATCAATAGGAAATTTTTTTGACAAAATTGAACACAGTGGAGTTCAAACATGAGCATCTGAAGATAATTATTTATACTCTACTAAAATAATTAAACATTAATTTATAAAAAATTATAAAAATATTAATTATTAATTTATTAAATAAAAAGCATTTGCTCATGATTTAATCTTGAATGATGAAGGTAAAATCTACATTATCATTATATCGTTACTACATTTTATTTATGAATTATGAGTTAATTTAATAAAAAATTGATAATATCTCTATTGTATTGATGTGTCTTAAAATTTATAAAATTAAATATTATATCATAGATTACAATTTTATTTATGTCTAATTAAATTATTCAATGATATTTCATATTTTTAGAGATTCTAATATTATATATATATATATATATATATATATATATATATATATATATATATATATATATATATATATATATATATATATATATATATATATATATATATATATATCTGTGTGTGTGTGTGTGTGTGTGTGTTCAATTTATCACATTATTCATGGAATTTATTTATAAATAATTGAAAATTTATAATCAAAATATAACAATTTTAATATAGTAAAATTTTTTAAATTATATGTGACAAATATTCATTAATGATTCTACGTAGACTAAATTAACCTACACAATAATGTTTCATTGGCTAATATTACATTATGTAAATTTTTTTATTGTTATAAAAACTTTATGATATGAACTATTATTTTAAATTATGTGTGACAAATATTTATTAATGATTCTACGTAGACTAAACCTACACAATAATCCATCTTCTTTATTATAAAAATATATAACTTAATCTAAATATCTTAAATGTTTTATACGAAATATAAATAGATAATAAATAAATAAAAGATTTTTTTACCAAATTATCTTATCTTTTTTTTCCAAGTTTGAACCAAGTTTCAAGTCAACCAAATAGATATTTTGATACCTCCAACTATTTTATAATTATTTGGAGAAAGAATAACTGATATTAGAAAATAATTTATTTAAAAAAAAATTGAACAAGTGTTATTTGATGTTATTATTTGTTTCTCTTTCATAATTAATATTTGATACATTTGAATTTAGTTGTAACATTTTTTTTTATTTTTAAAATTTTGTATATAATTTTCATAATAAAATAATAATGTAATAAGGCATTAGTTAAAGGAGAGGAGTGTTTTTATTATATATTTTTAATTTTAAGAGAAGTTTGTATATATTTTTTAAATAGAAAAAAAATTGTGTAATAAGTGCTTCAATTTAAGAAGAGAAAAGTAATTTACTCTAATATTAAATAAAAATGTATAAGATGATATTATAATTTTTTTTTTAAAGAATTTTGATAATTTTGTTTTTTATAGGTATTTTGGGCCTAAATAATAATATTGAACCATATTTGCCATATGGGCCAAATGTCTGATCCACATCTTGGCCTCAAGATTCTCGTATGAACTTGACACATGGATAAAATCACACCAATCAATTCTTTCTTGAATCACACTAACTAAACATCACTATTGGCTTAAAACACCTCTCAGCTTTCTTTCTTGAAACACACTAACATAATGTTACCTCTTTAAAGATATGGACAAATGCTGATATAATATTGATATTATTTGATTAAATAAATACTGAGGTCCTGTTTGGTAGTCACACTTAAGTTGATGGAAAAGAAATATGTATTTCATTATATCAGCTTTTATGTTTGGTTGACAGAATTTAGTATTCTAAGAAATTTGAATTTCTTTTTGGATAAAAGACTATATTATCTTTAAAAAGTGAAGGAATCACCCAGGAGAGAATGGAATGGAGGCTGAAATTACAAAATTGACCTTGATCATTTATTTCTTCCTTCTAGTTTTTATTTATCAAATTACTTTTGGTTGACCACATTACTTCTGGTTACAAAATATCTAAGAAAAAATATTTATCAAATGATAAATAATTTTTTTTTGATAATGTATTTTTATTTTATTTATTATTAATAAATAAAATAAAAAATAATTTTTTTAACTTTTTGTTCATATTATTAATATTTTTAATAAAATTTAGATCAAAATTTTAAACTACCAATAGTTTGTTTAATTTTTTATTTACAACACTTTAAAATAATTTATTTGATAAAAATAATAATATTTTAATAATTTTATTATTCAGAAATATTTTTATCTTTTTGTTCGTATTCCATTCCATTCTTGAATTATTTAAGATATTAAAAATAATGATTTTTTTTATGTTGTATTAAATATAATTTTAATAATAATATTTCATTTTATTTATAATTCTCATTTATATTTTTTCTTTTTTTAGCAACCAAACGAAGTTTGAATTTTAATGGTATTGAACTTTTTGGTGACTAATAATTTTTATATAAAATATTTTAAAATTTATATGTTACATTCGATTTCAATAATATAAAAAATTATTTATGTATTTATTTATTGTTCAAACTTTTTATAAATATGTTTCTAAAGCTACACATTTATGAATTATTGGAATAGTGAAGAATTAATGACAATGCCTTTTTTCGTTGCCAAAGTCAAGATGTTAGTGATAGCCTACCAAATCAAATGAAATTTACATTCCTCGCATGTAACATGTAGACTTTATTTTCTAACCACAAACCAGAAAGATAAGATTCTAGTCACATCAACATAAGAATTGGAAAAAAGATGAGCAAGAATATTATTTAATTATATTTTTAGTTTTTTATTTTATTTTTAAAAATTTATCAATTTAATATTTTTATAATTTATAATATAATTTTTTTTTAATTTTAACAAATACATCAAATTGATTCTTTCATTAAGTTTATTGTTAATTTTTGTATATATGTCATATATACATTATTAAATAATACATATTATACTGAATTATTTAATAAAATATATTAATAATAAATTTAGTGACAAGTTATGATATGCAATTATAATTATGGTTATAATATTATTTTTGTGAAAATATTTGTAATTATATTTAATTTGTGATTAATGGATGGTAAAGTCAATGTCTTTCTTAATTTGTTTTCGGCAACAAACACAAATAAAATCTAATATTTGAAAAATTCAAACAAGATCCAATGATTAAATATATAAAAAATGAGACCTAGTCGTTTTGTCTATTTTTTGATAATAAAAATTGACAAAATTAGTGAAAACTAATTAACCGAATTAGTCTACCTATATCATTTTTTTTTCATTTTGGCTATTTTTTAATTTGAATTAAAACAATATCATTTTATATATTTTTTAATATTAATGAATACTATACATTTTTTTTATAACTTTTTTGTAGTTGAAAAGTTATTGTAATGATTATTATTGAATATTATTTATGAGTAAGGGGTTGTTTGATGTATAATAGAACTATAGACCTAACATATTACTATGTATTATTTGTTTATTATCTTAAATCATTTATTTATCTATCTACTAAAATAAAAAATAATATATATTTTACTATCTATTCAGCTACTATAATTGCACCAAAGTTGGACAAATAAAACATGATTCATCTCCTTCGTTGGAAATAACACAACTTACATCAATTATCACTTTACCAATAAAAAAAAAATTTCCTTGAACAATATACAAATTATATAACTCTTTCATTATTTCTTTCTAAAGCAACACAAAATTCCTTTTAAGGCATTTAGGTTACTAAACATCATTAACTAAAATTCTTAATTTTTTTTAATAACAAAGAAATGTCTCAGCTGCCTTGCTCACCTCAACCGAAGAAAATGGTGTAGCTCACTTAATCGTGTTTCTTTGCTCTGGTGGAAGACTCGGCAAAAATTGGACGAGCACAACTCGGACAAGCCTGAAAATCTCCTTTTTTGTCGGAGAGTGATTATTTGTTCCCCTTCATCGGTGTTTTCTTTTCATAGAGCCAGATCAGAGTTGCCTCCTCTGTTTCTCGTGTCTCTACGGGATCTGCCTTTCGTGGGCTTGTTTGTTTTATTCTTCGGCCCTGAGCCTTGTCTAAAAAATTAAAAATAAAATAATTCATATTTTAAAAAAATAGAGATTAATTCATATTTAAGAGAAGTTTCAGAAATTAAAGATTATTTGATTCTGTTTTCATTTTTTTTATTTTTAAAAATTATTTTTAAAAATTATGTTTAAAAATTATTCTGTAGAATAAAAATAAAAAAAATTCGTTTAATAAATTATTTTAAAAACACGTTATTTTTTATTTTTTTGTATTTTTAAAAATAAAAATAAAAAATAAAAATAATTTTTTTTGTTTTTATTTTTTTATTTTAAAAATAATTTATTTTCAAAATTTATTTTTGAAACATTAAAAAATAATTATGAAACAAATTTTTTTATTTTAAAAATAATTGAGAACAAAAAATAATTTTTAAAAATAAAAAATAAACAGACCTTAATTTTTTTAAAATCATAATTGATTTGGATATTTCATAAAAGAAGGTGCACGTAATCATGTAATCTTGTTAAAAATTAAAGTGCAAAAAAAAATTACAATTTAGTGGAACTGTGAATCTACATACATGAGCCTTACTCCACTCAGTATTTAATTGATTTTGATATTCCATAGAGAAGGTGCATATAATCATGTAAAGTTGTTTATGGGGATCAAAGTGTGATTTTCATAATAGTGTTCTCCATGGAAAAGGAAACGGGGATTGTGGGAAAGGCTCGAGGAGAACAAATTTGGGTTGATCCTACTAGGACCTAATTGTAGGGAATTAATGACGTTAATGATGCTTTCGACTTTGCGAGAAACCAACATAACTATTACTAAATTTTTAACTCAAAGCCCTATAAAGTTAAATTTTATTTTAATTTATAGTAAAATTTAGTTTCATTTCTAAAGTTTCAACAAAATATATTTAATTTTTAATATATTGAATTATCCGTCAAAATAATTAATTGACTTAATTATTTAAATAAATATCTTTGCACGTTGAAATTGTGCACGTCAAAATTAATATTTTTTATTAATTTTTTAACATAATTAAATTTTAAAATTAAAAATAGACAATTACGGAAATTTAAGAACGTATTCAAATAGAAATTAAAAAAAAACATATATAATTCTTAAATTATATATATATATATATATATATATATATATATATATATATATATATATATATATATGTGTGTGTGTGTGTGTGTATGTATGTATTCAATTATTCAATTTATCACATTATTTGTGAATTTTATTTATAAATAATTGAAAATTTATAATGAAAAAATAACAACTTTAATATAAAGTTTCTTAAATTATGTGCGGAAAATATTCATTAATTAATGGTTCTAGGTAGACTAAACCTAGACAATAATGTTTTATTGGCTAATATTACATTATGTAAATTTTTCTATTGTTATAAAAATTTTATGATATTAAATATTATTTTATTTTGGTAAAAAAAAATAAGAAATAAATTATTCCAACAAAGTAAAAAGCATTGCAATTGCTAGACCGCTCTACCAACAAAAAATCGCCAACAATACTCAAAACAGAAACTCTTTGATCAATGCAGTTCCATTGACACTTGTCGGCAATTATTAAATATTGGATACCATAGAAAAATTAATAATAATATCAAGTATAGATATCAATTATTAAATGAGCGGGTTAATTCGGGTGAAGTCCAATTTTTTACAATATGCTTAAACTCGATTTGATTGTTTAACTTTTTTTTTTTTATTTTTTTTTTATTATTTTATTTTAACATAAGTTGATTGATCTGTTATAATTTAAATTTTTTGAATAATTTAAAATTATAATCATTGACCTGTGTCAATTTTTCAATCGAACATTATTCGGTCGGGTTACTCAACCGGATAAATCCGATTAAACTTGGAAAGAATGTGTGTCTATATATATATATATATATAACGTTTGCCACCAAACATGTAACAAAGTAAAAAGGAACGAAGGATATCAATTACTACAGGAGTGGCCATGAGCAAAAAGCAACAAATCCTATGGTCCACACCCGCGAGTCATGCCTTGATCAAACACTTTTCTTCGACACAAGGCCCTTTCATTTCCATATTCTGTTACAAAAGCCTTCCCTCCTTCACTCCTTTGGGGACCCTTCACTACTCTCTGCTCTCTGCTACCATGGTCAAACCAAAGCTTCACTATTTCTTCTTTTTCTCCTTCTTCTTCATCTTTCTGAGCTTCTTCCACTGCACATTATCGCTTATCAACCCAGAATATCAACCCGGACTTGCCGTGGAAGCCGACGATATTAACATCGTCCAGGGCCGGAGCGATTATGGGAACAAATGTGAGTTTTCAGTTGGAAAATGGGTCTACGATCAATCTTACCCTCTGTATGATTCCAGCTGCCCCTATCTGAGCACTGCTGTTACTTGTCGGAAGAATGGACGCCCCGATTCCGATTACGAGAAGTGGAAGTGGAAGCCGTATGGTTGTTCTATACCAAGGTATTTTGTTTTCTTTATTAATTACCTGGAGGTTTGTTTATAGTTTTCTAACTGTTTGCTTAAATGCTTGCATGAACAATAAATTCTTACTATTGATTTATAAATTACGTATATTTAAAAAAATGAATCTGGATTAGACAAAAAAGTGATTTTTCAAATTAGTTATGAATATTTAAAATTTTTATCGTGTTGATATTTATGTGAGTATCAATGTTTTTTAAGATGTGAGTGTTTTAAGATTTTGTTCAAAATTAAAATTTTCTTTGGGCTATTTTAAGAGCTAACTCTCCCACATCAAAATAAATTAATTTTTAATAATTAATCTTTTTTATATTACTATAAAAGGTGTGTTAAAAATAATTTTTATTTTACAATTTTATTATTTTGATATTATATTAATAAATTAAGGTCAATAGGTCTAAGCATGAGTAAAAATTGTTTAATATAATTTTTTTTGGTAAATAGGTCTGGATCTCAAAATTTAGAGATTAAAAGGAGACAAAAGTAGAAGAGTGAGTCTAAATTTAGAGATAGATCTAATGTTTTTGGAAGAATATAAGCCTAAGAACTATAATAACCTACCCATACTCTGTAGACTGTTTAGATTTCATTTTTAGAGCCTCTCCAACGGGGGATCTTATTTTTATTGAGGGGAGCTTAAGTAGGGCTTAGCTTACATGGCAACAAAAATTTAAGCACGGTTGTTTGTATAAACAGCGGTGTTTAAAACAAAATAATATATTTTATTCAATATTGATGAAATAGCAATAATGGATCCCACTTAAACAATTTAAGTGAGTTGTAGGGTTGGAGATGCTCTTATATCATAATATTGATAGTGTCATTTTAATTTAAAAATCTACACATCTTTATATAATTGACTATTTATAATATGAATCGATTGTGATTTTTTTAATGAAAATAGTTATGGAAGCATGACATTACTTATTAATCATTTATAAATTTATTATTATTATTAATATTATTATTATTATTATTATTATTATTATTATTATTATTATTATTATATTTTTTTTTCATGAATTGACAAAGGATTGTTATATGAAGAAATAGAGAAATCTTCTAGTGGTATCATTATTTATGGCAGAGATCAAACCCCATTTTCTCCAAAAAATAAAAAATAAAAATTTCCCTTTTGTTTTGTCTGCCATATAAAACAACCCCTGTTTTTATACTTATCTGTGTCTTATTATAAAGAAGTTTTAGCAGAGACATGGGAAAATCTTGGTAATGTGGCTTCTTGGTGACATAGGTTTGATGCACTGAAATTTCTTGGTAAAATGAGAAGAAAGAGAATAATGCTAGTGGGTGATTCTATCATGAGAAACCAATGGGAGTCTCTTGTTTGCTTAGTGCAAGGAGTTATTCCAACTGCTAGCAAGAGGGTAACTTATAATGGTCCTTCAATGGCCTTCCATGCTATGGTAAGACATCTATCAAATTTTTTCTCTTCTCTCTCTTCAGAAGTGATTGACCAAGTATGTGAAAGTTAAAACATTGGTACTATAAAATCAGAATTGTACGTGTCTAATATGTTCAATATTCATATAAGAGATAATATTTCAAATTGAATTTAAACGCTAATTTTTTTATTATAATAATATTCATATTGTATCATGTTCTGTATCTATACTTAATTATTAATGGGTATAATGAAACTTCAATAGCCTTTCATACTATAGGAAGACATCTACCAAACATTTTCTCTTTTCAATTTTTACTAGTAATTGAATCTTTGAAGTACTGATACTTTAAAATTGAGTTGTGTCATGTCTAATACGTCTTTAACATTCTCAAACATGATACAATACTTTAAATTGTAAGTGAATATTGTTTTATCTTGTTATAATATCTATATGGATATATAGTATAATATTATGTATCCATGCTTAATTATTGAAATCTGTAATGATCCTTCAATGACCTTCCATGCAATATGGTATAGACATTTGCCAAACATTTTTATCTCTATTGTATAAGTACTGATATTTAAAAAAAACTATATTATATTTAATTTATATTTAATATTTATATCAGATATGATATAATATTTTAAATTATACTTAAATATTATATATTTTATTATGTCAAAGTATCAATATAATTTACTTACAGGATTTTGAAACTTCAATTGAGTTCTTCTGGGCACCACTGCTGGTAGAACTCAAGCAAGGGCCTGAAAATAAGAGAGTTTTACATTTGGATTTGATTGAAGAGAACGCAAGGTATTGGAGAGGAGTGGATATTCTTGTGTTTGATTCAGCACATTGGTGGACTCACTCTGATCAAACTAGCTCGTAAGAATGCTTTTTCATTTTCTAAATCTTCCTATTCAGTTCTGTATCATATGGTTTCTTTCCTTCAGATAAGCTTAAACTATCATGGACTCTTTGATTCCTATTTTCAAAAATATATTTTTCAATAAAAAAAAACTTATTTAACATAACTGTTTTTTGGTCATTTTTTTAAAAATAAATTTGAAAAAAGAATTAATTAATCATTTATATTCTTTTTTATTTTATTATAGTATGAATATTATTTTATTTATATATTATTATAAATTATACTTTTAATGAAGACAAACCAAGCCTTAATTAAGTTTAAAATTTTCAAATCAAGTTATATGAGACATTTTCAAAACAATTTCAAAAATACATATTTCAAACAGGCCTTTTTTACTTTATTATTTTTGTTTTAAAAAAAAATGACAAAAAGACCCTTACATTTCCATGCTTCTGGCTTCTTACACATCAATGGCTGCCAATATTCCAATTTCACATCCTCAAGGTTAAGTCTTGGTTAATCTCAGGTGGGATTATTACATGGAAGGAAACAATTTGATTAGGAACATGAATCCTATGGTTGCTTATCAGAAAGGACTCAGTACATGGGCAAGGTGGGTGGATCTAAACCTTGACCCTCGGACAACCCGAGTCATTTTCCGAAGCATGTCACCTAGGCATAACAGGTACGTTTTACTCAGATTTCTTAGCACAACAAACATTTAAATAAATGTCTCGTATCTTCTAATTATATTAGATATAATATAATTTTTATATAGAAATATTTTAAATTTTATTAAATTGTAAAGTCTGTCTTGTTTTATTTGTCGTATTCGTAAAATTATAATTAAGCCAAATTAAATTTACATGTTCAAACATATTTATTTTAAGTAGACAGAATATGAATATGAGTTCGAATTTTATCAAATTAAAAACTGTAATAATTTTCAACTCAGCTCGTTTCAAGTCCAAACAATTCATGAATATAATAGTGCTATAAATATAATATATCTTTTTATGCACATATACAAATTAAACGATTTAAAAATTATAAACTTTCTTTCAGTGTAAATATATAAGAAAAAAATTGTAAAAAATATATATAATTTATTTTGTATTTATATATCTTTTTAATAAAATTATATATATATTATTGATAACTGAGCTGTTTAGCGAGTTTAATAAACCAATGATCAAATTTTCAAATTTATTTATTAATAAATAAGTCAAGTCAAATTCAATATTTTAACGTACGAGATTGAAATAATTCAGGAACAACTTGTTCATTTTCACCCTTGCGCTAGTGTTTATACTTCATAGTTTGTCTTAAACATAACTGACTGAGCTTATTGGCGAGTTTAATAAATGAAGTATCAAAATTTCAAACTTATTCATTAATAAATAAGTCGAGAAATTCAATATTTTAATGTTCTGAATTGGAGTAGTTGAGGAACAACTTGTTCATTTTCACCCTTGCGCTAGTGTCTATGCTTCATAATTTGCCTCAAACATAACCTTGATCCTCTCTTTCCCAAGACAGAGACTGAAGTTACCATTATTGTTCTGCTCTGCTCTTCTGGTTCCTTAATGCAGGGAAAATGGTTGGAAATGCTACAACCAGAAGCAGCCTCTGCCAGTTTTCAGCCGCCAGCATGTTCCTGAGCCACTGGTAGTTCTTCAAGGAGTGTTGAAGAGGATGAGATTCCCAGTGTATCTGCAAGACATCACAACCATGACTGCTTTTAGAAGAGATGGGCATCCTTCAGTGTACAGAAAGGCCTTAACCCAAGAAGAGAGGCAGAAACTAGGAGCAACAGGAGGCCTTTCCTCTGATTGCAGCCATTGGTGCCTCCCTGGAGTGCCTGATATTTGGAATGAGATGCTTAATGCATTGCTTTGACTATAACCGAATCTAGTAAACTGCCGTTTGGATTTCTAAAAAATGTATGTTTCATTGATTTAGTGTTTAAAAGATAATTACTTTCATTAAACTCAATTTTTTTAAAACCCATCATTATCAATTCTGTCGTGGACTAAATTGCTGGTTGACGGAATTCATGGCAGGATTACTTTGATGCTGTCACTTAACTACAAAAATCGTTAAAAACTCATCATTATTATATTGTCGTTGACTAGATTAGTGGTTGGTAAAGTTCACGGCAAGATTATGTTGATGGGTTTTTAAAATTTTTGGAGTCAAATGAAAGTAATTATCTTCAAAAGACTAAATTGAGGAAAACATGCATCTTTCAATGATCCAAATGGTAGTTTACTATAATGCAATTTTCTATGAATTAAATGTAATTAGCATAGTAGAAATGCTCTGGATTAGTATTTATGTTTATTGTCTAGAGCTTGCCATGGTTACTTCTCGTGCAAGAACATGGTTGTTTGAGTGTTTAATTTGAAATTAACATTATCACATGGATAACACTGCCGCTTGGATTTGTCATACTAATTTCCATAAGCCACTAAAAACATCTTTGTTCCATTTTAAAGCATAAATTACATGATAAAGTTGTCAAATTTGGTGATGAGGGATCACTTACACCTCCAGTTCTTACATTTGAAGGTCCTATCACTAAGACAAGGGTTAAGGAGATCCAACAAGAATTGGACAAGGTGATGACCTTCTTGTCCAAGGAGCCTTCCATGTTAGCAGCCTTCTTCGAGCCATCTATCAAGGATCTGTCCATCAAGTCTATGGTGGTCATTGCAATTCGTGAAGACCCTAGGAGTGAAGAGAAGACTCCATGAAGTGATTGGACGTTTTGCTTTTAGTATTTTGTGTTTTAAGACAATTTCTTTATTTAATTTTAGTATTTCGTTTTTTAGAAAGGGAGGCCAGCTCTAGGATTATAAAAGGCCTTCTCAGCATGTTTTTAGAGAATTAAACATTTTGTAACTCAGAAACTTATTTTCCTTCTATCAAAAGAGTGCTTTTGAGAGAAGAGAGCATTGTTGATTGATCTTGCTTAGTTGTTCTTGTGTGTGTCAATCTCCCTAGAGATTGGTGTTCTCAAGCCTCCATAAGCTTCCTCCTTGTGCTTGGCTGCCATGGCCATTGTGTAAGGTTGCACTGGTAGGGTTTCTTCATCATTTGGTTTAGTTCTTGATTCATAGAACAAGAGTTGTTCCATTGTGTGAATTGGTTCTACTTCTATTCCTTTTATTTCTGTTTTTTTCCATTTTCAGATTTAACCTCCATTGTTGTCTTCTTTGAGTTGTGTCAAAGTTTGGTGTCTAGATCGAGAGTTTGTGGCTTATCCCACATCAAATTGGTATCAGAGCAAGGTGACACCTTACCGCCACCACATCACCACCAAAGCACTGCCGCTGGTTTGTTTTATTCATCTGGAGTCTTTGCCATTTCAGTTTTCAGTCATTTTCGTTTTTGAGTCACTTCAGGTTTTCAGTTGTTGTGCTTTGCTTGAATTGCTTGTGGTTTTGGAGATTTGGACACATTCCTTCACCTACATCATCGTGAACCACCATCAAACACTTGCTGCAGCCTTGTTCAACCACCAACCAACATTCCTAGCCTTCACCATCCAGAAAAACGTCCATCCCTTACTGCAACAGCTAGGTTTGATTTCTAAGGCTGAACATTAGCTGCTCCCTACAAATCAGGCTCCATTCCCTTATTGCAACAACCAGGTTTGACTTCCAAGGCTGAGCATTAATTACTCCTAAAAATCAGGGATATGTTTTTGCAGCTGTTATAATTGCTCCTTAAAATAAGAGAGATTTGATTTCCAGCTGTTATAATTGCTCCTAAAATCAGGGGATTTGATTTGCAACTGTTATAATTGCTCCTTAAAATAAGGGGATTTGATTTGCAGCTGTTATACTTGTTCCTTAAAATTAGGGAGATTAAGTCCAATCTGTTATTAGAAGTTATTTTCGAAATTTAAATTGAAATTCCAGGTGTTAATTTCTTATTTATGATATTCCAAGTTTCATTTCTGTATTTTATTTATTCTTGAGACAAAAAGAAAAAAAAACGAAAAAAAAGAAAAGAAAAGAAATTCAAGTCTTATTTCAGCATTTCATTTGTATTTCATACTATCCTAAGTTGTAATCATTTCGTAGAAGTAGTTTGTACTTAGTCATTTCTCAAGTGAAGTTCAAAGGGATTGCCAAGAGCCCTTAGATACACCAAGGAGTCCTACAAGCCCTAGCCATACCCTAGCCTTGTCCCACACTTAGCCAGATTTCGAACCTCACCCTTCTAATCTCCATTGGTACAAGTTGAGATAAGTAAGGTACAATTCTTCTTTCTTGAGTTCAGATCGATTGAGTATACTTCGTCTATCTGCATTAGATTCTTGCAATTGTCTTATTGAGTCTTGTTTTCTTTCTTTTACTGAGTCATTTGCTTGTTTAATCCTCTGCCGAGCTTATCCTTTCTATAACTCAACATTTATTGGCGATTGTTAGCTTAGAACACCCTGCTCACGTGGGTTATTTGGTCCATACAAGACAAAAAAAAAGTGCATCAACAACAATTGGAATAGAGAGATCAAACACAAGAGTGAAACACTAGTGAGGTGATTTTGATTTCTCTAATATGATTTGTTTAGGTGTTAGTCTTCTTTTGAACATGTCTAGGTCACCAAATCCTCCACACTCAAGGAGTTCCTCACCAATATCGCCTGAGATGTTCAACATGCTCAAGACCATGTCGGACAACTTAGCCCGCTTGACCGCTCGGATGGCTGTTTTGGAGTCAAGGCCAGCACCACCCACCCTCGTCCCTCTAGGCACCTATGCTAAGGATGGAGGCCCTTCCAATGTGGCCCCAAGAACACCCCTACCAGATCAAAGGAGTGCCTATGATGCCGCTCGAGGCGCGTACCATCAAGTCCTACCAGGCACCGCTTCTCACCTTGGAAGATCAGAAGACGCCGCCCCACACCATGGCACTCCAGTCCATGCTCACAGTGAGCAACTCTCTGTCCATAACTCTCCTTTACATAGACGAAATCATTATGCACCTAATCGTTTTAATGCATTTCAGGGCTATCAAGATTAGGATTTGGAGTATGAAGGCTGGCAAGCTGAACCACCTAGGGGCTACCAAGCTAGGAGAGGACGTGAGCCAGAGCAAGATGGCATTGGAAAGATCAAAGTGAAGATCCCAAGTTTTGAAGGCAAGTGTGATCCAGATGTATACATGGAGTGGGAGACTAAGATAGAACAAATTTGGTCATGCCATAACTTTACCGAGCATAAAAAGGTCCAGTTAGCTGCATTGGAGTTCAATGGCTATGCCCTCATATGGTGGGACAACCTGATCAAGGAAAGATGAAGAGTACTTGATCCAGACGTGGTCACATGGGAGCAAATGAAAGATTTGATGAGGGCTAGATTTGTGCCTCAACATCATACAAGAGACCTAAGGCAAAGATTGGAGAATTTGAGGCAAGGGTCAATGAGTGCAGAAGAGACCTATAATGCCATGCAAGTGGCAATGGTGAAAGTCAATGTAACTGAAGATGAAGAGACAACCATGGCAAGGTATCTTAGAATTCTCAATTCATTTTTGGCTAATGAAGTTGACTTGTATCCATACAGCTATGACAGAATTGCTACACTTAGGAATCAAAGTAGAAAGAAAGACAAGGTCTAGGAACCAAGGAAACAAGAGCTCAAGTGGAACATCCAACACTTGGCGAAACCAGCAAGGACGTAGCTCTCAATCCTATGGTAGGGAGTCTTCACAAAGAGAGCCATACTTGGAGCAAGTCGGACAGAAAAGAAGTGCACCACCTAGTGCCACACCCTACCCTCTACGAGCCACAACTGGTTCCTCTAACGAACCCAAAGGGAGTAACTCTAACCCTACTCTTAGAACTAGGGACATTGAATGCTTTAAATGTAGAGGAAGAGGTCATATGATGAAGGACTGTCCTAATAGAAAAACACTCATGATTAACTACTTAGGGCAATATGAATCTGAAAGTGACAAAGAAGATAACGAAGAGTGTGTTAATGAGGTGAATGAGCATGAATCTGGTTTTGATAATGAGGATGAGATTGAGTATGAGCATGGAGAGTCTTTAATTTGTAAGAGAACATTGCATGTGCAACCTGCCCCTTGTGAGGATAATCAAAGAGAAAACTTGTTTCATACTAGATGCTTAGTTAAGGGAAATGTGTACAACATGATAATTGATGGAGGTAGTTGTTGCAATATTACTAGTACTGAATTGATTTCTAAATTGCAAATTACTACATTTTATCACCCTAGACCTTACAAACTGCATTGGATGAATGATTGTGGAGAATTGAAAGTGAATAAGCAAGCTAAAGTTACTATCACATTAGGTTACTATGAGGATACAATTCTGTGTGATGTTGTTCCTATGCAAGCTTGTCACATTTTGTTAGGTAGACCATGGCAATATGATGGAAGAGTCATGCATTATGGTCACACTAATAGGCATTCATTTACATTTAATGGCAAGAATATTGTCTTAAAACCTATGCCTCCTATGCAAATTGTCGAGGCCTATGAAAAGAAGAAGGAAAACGACAAGGAACAAGGAGAGGAGAAGAAGCAAGGCAAGAGCACAATTCGACAGCAAGTAGGCACCCCCTCAAAGCCAAGCCAAGCCTTAGCAATCCAGCCTTCTAGTGTCTTATTAGCATCTAAAAGTGAGCTACAAGGTGAGTATCTACCCCTAGAAACCACCCTCATGCTTTTGTACAAGAAACTGGCCATGCTAAGTGAAGAAACTAAGGCTGCCCTACCCCCTCCTATCCAAGCCTTTTTAGAAGAGTTTAAGGATGTATTTCCAGATGAGATACCCCCTGGCCTACCCCCTTTGAGAGGCACAGAGCACCAAATAGATCTTATTCCTGGAGCCACCTTACCAAATAGGCCAGCTTATAGAATGAACCCTAAGGAGAGCCAAGAAATCCAGACCCAAGTGCAAGAGCTCCTAGACAAGGGTTATGTGAGAGAGAGCATATCCCCTTGTGCCGTGCCAGTCCTACTTGTGCCAAAAAAGGACAACACATGGAGGATGTGTGTTGACTGCAGAGCCATCAACAACATCACCATCAAGTATCGACATCCAATTCCAAGGTTGGATGACATGTTGGACGAGCTCTATGGTGCCACCACTTTCACAAAGATTGATTTAAGGTGTGGATATCATCAGATTAGGATGAAAGAAGGAGACGAATGGAAGACTGCATTCAAGACCAAGTTTGGTCTCTATGAATGGCTTGTAATGCCATTTGGTTTGACAAATGCTCCTTCTACTTTTATGAGATTGATGAACTATGTTTTGAGGAACTTTATAGAGAAATTTGTTGTAGTATACTTTGATGATATACTTATCTATAGCAGGTCCCTAAAGGAGCATGAAGGACACTTAAGGGAAGTTCTTTCTACCCTTAGAGTAGAGCACTTGTATGCCAATTTGAAAAAGTATGATTTCTGCACTAATAAAGTCACATTTCTTGGTTTTGTAGTGAGTACACAAGGGCTACAAATGGATGAAGAGAAGATAAGAGCCATTCAAGATTGGCCAACTCCAACTTCAATTGGACAAGTGAGGAGTTTTCATGGACTAGCCAGCTTCTATAGTCGCTTTGTCAAGGATTTTAGCACCATTGCTGCACCCTTGACTGAGATCACCAAGAAGCATGCTCTATTCGTGTGGGGAGAGGCATAAGAGAGGGCCTTCAACAATCTGACGTGGAGGCTCACCAAGGCGCCACTCTTAGTGCTCCTAGATTTCACTCGACCATTTGAAGTAGAGTGTGACGCTTCTGGAATTGGCATTGGAGGTGTACTCATGCAAGAAGGAACGAGCAGATTTCAATGCAAGAAAACAGGTGGAGTTCATTCGGGAGATGCATAAAAGGATTAGGGCAAAGCTGCAACAAAAGGGAGAGTACAATGCTGCCAAGGCAAACCAAGAAAGAAGGAGAGTGATCTTTAAACTGGGGGATCTTGTTTGGGTTCATTTGAGGAAGGAGCGTTTTCCTGAAAAATGCAAGTCCAAGCTTTCACTAAGAGGAGATGATCCATTCAAGGTTCTGAAAAGAGTTGGAGATAATGCTTATGTGTTGGAGCTGCCCAGGGAGTATGGCGTGAGTGCAACCTTCAATGTTGGAGACCTTACACTTTATGAGGGACATGATGAGAAACTAGATGATTCGAGGTCGAATCCTTTTCAAGAAGGGGAGGATGATGAGGGATCACCTACACCTCCAATTCCTACATTTGAAGGTCCTATCACTAGGGCAAGGGCTAAGGAGATCTAATAAGAATTGGACAAGGTGATGACCTTCTTCTTGCCCAAGGAGCCTTCCATGTTAGCAGTCTTCTTCAAGCCATCTATCAAGGATCTGTCCATCAAGTCTATGGTGGCCATTGCAGCTCGTGAAGACTTTAGGAGTGAAGAGAAGACTCCATGAAGTGATTGGACATTTTGCTTTTAGTATTTTGTGTTTTAAGACAATTTCCTTATTTAATTTTAGTATTTCGTTTTTTAGAAAGGGGGCCAGCTTTAGGACTATAAAAGGCCTCCTTAGCATGTTTTTAGAGAATTAGACATTTTGTAACTCAGAAACTAATTTTCCTTCTATCAAAAGAGTGCTTTTGAGAGAAGAGAGCATTGTTGATTGATCTTGCTTAGTTGTTCTTGTGTGTGTCAATTTCCCTAGAGATTGGTGTTCTCAAACCTCCATAAGCCTCCTCCTTGTGCTTGGCTGCCATGGCCATTGTGTAAGGTTGTACTGGTAGGATTTTTTCATCATTTGGTTCAATTCTTGATTCATATAACAAGGGTTGTTCCATTGTGTGAATTGATTCTACTTCTATTCCTTTTATTTCTGTTTTTTTTCCATTTTCAGATTTAACCTCCATTGTTGTCTTCTTTGAGTTGTGTCAAGATTTGGTATCTAGATCGAGAGTTTGTGGCTTATTCCACATCATTTGGTATTAGGATTAAGGGTGTTTTAGACTCTAATAAAACTAAAATTTTCTTAAACAATCTTAAAAGATGTATCAGAATACTTAAAATTTTCTTTCTAAAATACTTTTTAATGAAATCGAATTCAAATTGATAAGAACAAAATTATTTTATCGTTTTAACTAAACTAATTATTTTAGTTGTGCATTTGGGACTTTGTTTGATCTAGACTTGGTTCGAAATTAGCCAACCTTACGAACAACATTTGATCAAAGCCTCCTTATGTTTAAAGCCACAGATTCTTGGGATGCCTTCCATTGCTGCTCCCCACTTTTGATTGATGAAAAGGAAAGAAGGGTTGAAAATGAGTATATTTATCTGGTAAAAGGAGACAAAGAAAAAAAAAGTAAATTATATTTTTTTTTCACAAAAAAAAAAAAGAAAAAGAAAACGCATTGTCCTCTCCTTTTGAAAGTTGCTGACACCTAAAATGCGACTTGGGCTGGCATGGGAGAAGTATAATGTTAGTCAAATGAGTGCAACAACCACATGTCCAACAGCCACCATAATAGCATCATTTCACGTCAGGAGCCTTTGGAGCAGTTGACTCCCTTTTTGAAATGATGCTCATCTTATCACATGCCAAAGTGGAATGAGAAAAATTCTTCTATACATTCTTTATCATAGTTTTAGAATCTCAATCGACCAATTTAGTGATCTTACATTAAATTAATCTAGTTTTAACAATTAGATATTATTATAATTGAATTGGATTGATCTTAATTGATTCGCTGATTGAATTGATAAATGAATAATTCAAGATAACTAAATCAAACTGCATTTAATTTTTTAAAATTTTATATTATTATTTTGCTTAAATTTGATAATATATTTTTTTTATAAATTTACATTTACATATTATTTATTAAAATAAAATATGTTATATATATTAATATTATTTTTTAAATATATTATATTTAATTTAATTTAAAAAGTATAACTAATCCAAACGATTTAATTAATCACTCGAATGGATAATTAAGTAATCTCTGGACTTGATTTTCTGACCAAATATATTAAGAATTTTTTATTGGGAAACAAAGCATAATATGACAGTGACAGCCTTGCACATTAGTTTGCTTTTGATAGATAGAATTAGTCAATGCTCAAATTCCAAATATCCTTCCATCCCCTCCTCTCATTTGGTGTGTGTGAAAACAGCACCTAGCAAACTGCCCCTCATCTTAGCCAATTTCTCTCTTTTATTTATTTATTTATTTTTAATAAAATTATTACTAAAAGCCAAAAGTAAAAAAAAAAACAAAGATTTTGGTAAAATTCTTTTTAAGTAATTTTTTTAATAAAATAAAATAAAATTTGGACATTTTTACAATTTCACACTATATTATGAGAAAATTTTTATGTATGTATAATATATCGGTTAATTATACAAAGAGTTAATAAAAATTCATTAAACTGAGTAATTTATTTGATAGAGTTCAACATATTCATTTTGTTGAATCTTAGTAGTTTCCTGCGCTACAATAAATGTGCATAAAAATTTCTCTTATATTATTGACCCTTTAAAAAAATATGTTTGCATGTCAGTTTTATAAAACACAAATATTTTAAAAGAGATTGTGTATTTATTTGACATATGTTAAACACTTGTATCAACACACGACGTAACATTTCAAATTTTATCTTACTTTGACGATCATATTGATAGCAAGAACTTAAAAATTTCTGTAAGTTTTCTCCGATAAGGAAATAACATTTGGCCATCTCTTGCTTTACCAATCTCAAAATCCTTTCTTCCTCACTTCACCAAAGGTA
This sequence comes from Gleditsia sinensis, assembly GCA_037074535.1. NCBI lineage: Eukaryota > Viridiplantae > Streptophyta > Magnoliopsida > Fabales > Fabaceae > Gleditsia > Gleditsia sinensis. Next base: position 22,135,955 of record CM073474.1, on the reverse strand, counting down.
AGAGAAGTTTACAGTATAGCAAGATCAAATTCTATGAATAATTAGCCAAAAATTCAATTAAATACATTTCCACTTGTGGGGTTTTCTTCAACCAATCATCAATGAAATAAAAAAAATTTAATTACTCACTTGTTCCTTTAGGTCTAAACAATTTCTAAATAGGTTCGTCAAGATTACAAGTTTAAAATTAAATCGTTATAATAATAATTTTTTCTAATCAAGCTTTTATCCTTAATCTACGATTAACATATCTAATACCACATTTGTATACACCATACGTGTCTGAATTCCAGCTACTAGAGACTAAATGAAATTTGTACTTATTTTTCCAATTCAACATTAATTAACAGACGGCAACTAACAATAAGATTTAATTAAAAAAATTGAAACTATAAGAATTCAATTATAAACTATTAAACCAGAAAGATTTATTTTTGGAAATTGGACGAAATTACGGGGACTAATTGAATAACCAAACCAAACAAAATATTTCTACTTTATACGACTCAGAATTTCAGATCATAGCAAAATTTCTAGCTTCAATAATTTATTCAACAATTATCTAAATAAATGAACAGAATATGCAAATTAGCTATGAGCAAACCTCTTCCTCAACTTGGAAAGTTCCTCAGAACTCATCCCAAAAGCCCTCTCCATAAGCTCCTCCTTAATGCCAGATCCAAAAACTGCATTTGGAATCCTCTGCAACCCAGAATTCTGGCTATCAAAGCTCCCCAGAAGTGTTGCAGGTGAATTCCCTGCATTCATCTGAAAATGCACTAAACCCCCTGGGAAAACCATAACTTCCCCTTTCTCTGTCACTTTGGTGAAAACCCTATTATTCGAATCAACAAACCCTCAATAAACTTATATACAGGGTGAGGAGTAAAGACATCGCCTTGTGTCAATCAATGAGCTAAATCCTAAAATCTTAAAACCTTAAACCCAATGTTATAGTCCGCCAACGATCTAAATGCAAAATGCAAAATGATTCTTACATGATGCATCTTTAAGATCACCCGTAACAGGAAATTAGCTTATCAAAATCCGAATATACCCATGATCGTAATGTCAAAATATATTCTTATATGGACACAACCATCCCACAATTAATTTGACATTCATGTTATTCCGAGAATTAATTTGTAAAATAATCTAACATTTATGGATTTATAAAAATCTAACTCTTTGGCCATCTCTTTGCTTGGTAAGAAAAGTTTATAGTGTAGGAAGATCAAATTATTTGAATAATTAACCATACAATCAATCAAATACATTTTCACCGGTGGGATTTTCTTCAACCAAACATCAGCAATTCCTATGAACAAAAATTTTCTACTGTAATACGATTCAGAATTTCAGATCATCAATCCTGAAGTAATTTTTATAGCTTCAATAATTTATTCAACAACTAACTATAACTGAAAAGTTTATGCAAATTAGCTATGAGCAAACCTCTTGCTCAACTTGGAAAGCTCCTCAGAGTTCAATCCAAAAGCCTTCTCCAGAAGCTCCTCCTTAATCCCAGATCCAAATACTGCATTTGGAATCTTCTGCAACCCAGGATTCTGGCTATCAAAGCTTCCCAAAAGAGTAGCTGGTGTATCCCCAACGTTCATCTGAAAATGAACCAAACCCCTTGGGAAAACCATAACCTCCCCTTTCTCTATCACTTTAGCAAAAATCCTATTGTTCGTATCAACAAATCCAGAGTAAACCTTCCCCTCCAGGACAAATGCAAACTCTGTCGCCCTAGGATGGAAGTGAGGCACATTGACGCCGCCGACATCAAAATCTGCTCGCACAAACGACACCCCAAGAGTGTTCAAACCGGGAAAGACGTCGGAGTTCACGGGAATGGAAGAAAACCCAGTTTTCTTGAAGTTTCCGGGAAACTTTATCCCGGAAAATGTGAAGTCTTTTACTGTGGCTTGGGATGAATTCTTGCAGGAGAAGGGGTGGGAGGGTGATTTGGGTATGCAGAAGTCCATTACTGGGTCTGGGTCAGAAGCAAAAGCAAAGATAATGCAGTGAAGAAGAAAAAGAAGTAATGGAAGTTGTAATTTCATAGACATTTTCAGTATTATTGAAGATAATCTTTGATGGAAATGGTTGTTTTGGTATGAAAATGATACGAACTGAGCTGAAATAATTAAGAAGCTAAGTCGGGGGTAATGGGATGACTTATACTAGCTGCATCAATAATTGGGGAATCACAGTACTTATAGAGAATTCATTGCCGACCAACAGGGACAGTACTAATAGCATATAAAATAAAGATACTTTAAAAAAGAAAAGAGAATTCATTAAAGAAATTCAGATACATTCACTTCAGTTTTATTTTTTAAAGGCATTTTTGAAAAATATATCATCTTGTAGTTTTTAAATATATTATTTTAATAGAGTTAATTTTTTTAAAAAAAATATAAAATTATTAATATTCTCATATTTTTAGTCTAAAACAATAGCGGCGAATTTACAAAAAATAAAATATTTAAAATTGTATAACACAATTTAAAGTGAACAGAGGCTATCTATTTTAACACTAAAAAATGTTATAAACATCAGTAAAAATATACAGTAATATTTATTGTCTATTAAAAAAATGATTAATAACAAAAATAAATTTTATAAATAAAATATTTTAATCCTTGTAGTTAAATCAATTTTTGTTGACACACTTTCATTATTTTAGACATTGATATTTGATATACTAATATTAAATATAAAGTTACATAAAGAATAAGGATTGAGATTCTTTAAAAAGAGAAAAACATAATTTGTGAAATGTTTTATTTATTTATTAAATATTAATTTTATAAATTTATATTTTTTTTTTCTAACTTTATGTTATAAATCACTATAAATAATCTGAATCTGAAAAATAATTCTCGTCGTTGGCTTCGGAAAAGAAAGAGAGAGAAGGTTAGGTAGGGTCATAAGTGACGGCGTCCCCCAACTCATTATTTGCTTTTTCGCATTTAGTCCGTCCCAAGGAAAGTGTTGGTTACAGTGACTTTGAGTTGTTTCTGCTTTCTATTCATTTGATTATTGCTTAAAGCACACCTATCTTGACTTACTGGCATTCCTTGGATCCAATAATGGAGTTCCCTTCAATGCTCCTAAATGATTAAAAATTTGGTACACAAAAATTATTTATTGATATTTAATTATCGGTTTAAAATTTTAATTTAAAATAATTTTTAATATAATATCAAAATTTTTATAACAAAAAAAAAATTAAAAATTTAATTTTTATTCTCAAATAAAATAAAAATTAACACAAAATATAATAAATAAATCTACTCTTTAAATATAAATGACATTTGTGTAACGAAATACGAAAAAAAGTATAATAAAATTATTCATTTGAACTTTAAAACAGTTAGGGCTCGTTTGGAGAACATGATATGATAGGATATGATAGGATAACGTGATAGGATAGGATATGATAGGATAACAGCAGGATCACTTTTATCCTATCATGTGTTTGATGTGCAACAGGATAGGATAAGAACTATCCTATCTTGTGTTTGAAATAAATCAGATAATAATAGGATATGATAAGAATAAAATAAAATGACAAAACTACCTTTATAATAAAATTATATAAAATGTCAAAATTATCCTTATAATAAAATTACAGATATACTTATTTAAAATCAATTTTAATATAATTTTTAAATTATTTTATACATTAATTTATTTTTTCAATCTCATCATCATCATTTTTTTCATAATCTTTTATCTAATTGTTAAACAACATAACAAAGACAATGACTCTTTTTAACAATAGCATGATCATTCTTCTTGGTAGTGATTTGTCATTTTTAACAAATTACTTTGCTTTTTCACCTGAAATATTTTTTCAAGTTTGGATCATGCCAAGAAAAAGAATGAAAAGAGAAAAATAGAGCGGAGTCTACTTTGCAGCCTACTAGACTTCTTTAGATATCAAGTGGCAGATGTATTGATGATAAAAATTGGTCAAGTGAGTTCTAGACTTTTGTGAACTTTTTTCATTTTCCAAATCAAGCAAAGTTCCAAGAATTAACATAGCTAGTTTAAAATAATTGAACCACTTTCAATTATTACAAAACAGAACACAATAAATATCAATAGCTTCTCAAATTGATTTGGGTTTGTTGAAGTGGAGTTGAGATGTAAAGAGAGCCCTACACCACTTGTCGAGAAAAAGTGAAAAAAACTACATAAATGAAATACATTTATCAACTCATAATGGCAATGAGGATTGCTAACATTATAAACTCAGAATTCTGATACTCTGGCAACATCACTTGGTGTATCATAAGCATCCTTTGGTCTTGACGCCAGCCATAAACCAAACCTTATCGGATTTGTAACCTTCAACAGCCACAGTTGTTACTTTAACCCACATAAGAACCTTAGTTTTCAATCCCTCAATTCATGTAAGCCTTTTCTTTGTAAGAGCCCCTTTGACTCGAGTGCCATATCTTAGTGCAGAGGAGTCCTTGAAGCAGGCCTCAGATGAAGATGGCAAGTACACAACCAGCTTGCCCTTGATTTCATCAAACTCATAGCAGATTATGTTATGGGGAAATAGCCCAGCTAGTAAGTTGTACTCCTGGAGGAGATTTGGTAGGCTTTTCAGTGGCTTGCCTGAGGGAAAGCATTGAAAGAAAGTAAAAAAAAGAAGGGGTAATAAGAAGACTAATAAATAATGTGTGATTCACAAATCAGTCAGCTTAACTAAATAGACTTGAGACTAATCTTATTGTAAATAACTGCTATAACAATTTTATTATAGATTGGCTCAAAATCAGTTTGTCCATCCTATGGATTACAACATGTTATTCAACACCCATGTGGTACGTTCTTGTGAATTCTCACACCCAAATTTTCATAGAAATAATAAAGTGAATGTTAAAACGATAAATAATTTTATTGTTATAAATTTGTTTCACTTGTAAGCATTCTGAACCTGAATATGTACAATTTGTTATGAAACATTTTAAACAATGTTTTGCATATAACTCCTGTGAAAAATGAACCCTATTCTTGATTTATTTCATAAGAAAACAGTGAAAAATGCTCATCTTTCCTCGTTATTGAGGTCCTAAATTCCATTAAGGCAATGCCATAAGCTGAATATAACTCCTGTGAAACAAGCGCACAAAATGAATTTAAAAGAAGATATCTACATAATTTGTAAGCAACATTTGCCAACTTCTGTTCTTGTGAAGAAGTACAACCCTAAAAACAGAACCAAACTCAGAGAAACAAAACCCGCCATACTTGTATAGGTCATAGCTCATAGTAACAGCAAATGAGATGCACAGATATACAATCATATTGAGCCAGACAAAAATCTAGAGCAAAATCTGAGAAAGTTGCAGATACTACAATTTTTAAACAAAAGACAGATACTTTATAGTACATTACCTTGGAAGCACTGCCTTTGGGCCAGCCCAGTCCTCCTAATCCTCCCCCTCCATTGGTGGACAAGAGATCATAAATCTCCTCATTATAAATCTCCAGAACAATTACTTGAACAAAATTTCCAAGGCCAAGATGCTCTCCTCCCTTTGCATCACTACCTTCGTCCCCATTTCGAAGAATGTTCCTCAAAGATCAATACACAATTCCTGCCTGATTTGAACACCCAAACATGGTGTGACTCTTTCCAGAACCCGTGGGGCCATACATCATAACTGTGCACTTCTCCCCCAGCTTCACCCCATTAATCCTCAATTGCACGAACTTCTTGTAAAAGGCATCGATGTCCTCTTCTTCAGACAGAGAAACCCCATCAAGGGTGAAGTCTCTGTACCCAAAATCAGCCCGAACTCGGATAGATTGCGAGTTCGAATTGATCTGCAACATGGATACGGGCTTTTCTTTCCGATCTGGTGGTCATCGTCAGAAGATAACCCGAATATATATGGTGGTGAGGGAGGAAGGTAACCTGACAGTGGGAGGAAGAGCGTTCTCTGGGTTGGGGGAGGAGGAGCTCTCGCGGGGTCAGGGATGAGGAGCGTTCCCAGGGTGAAGAGGAGGAGCCTTCTCAACGGCGAGGGACGACGAGCGTTCTCGGAGTGAGGGACGACGGCGTCATCGGAGGTGAGCGAGACGATCGTTCTGGAGAGGCTTGAGTGAGGTGATTTCGCGGGGTGAGGAGCTTGGGTGCGATTTGGGGGTATCCGGTCCGTAACCCAGCTAATGGCACGGGATAGAGATTTTAACTGAGGAGGGAGGATAAGATAGGATAAGGATAGTGATATCTTATCCTGGTGGCTCACCAAACGTAATAGAACAATAGGATAGGATAATTTAGCCTATCCTATTTCTCTTATCAGGAGCTCCAAACGGGCCCTTATATTATTATTTTTATAATATATTTTTTACAATTTTAAACTTTTAATATTGTAGAATTTTTTTAATTGCTAATGTATTTAATATTTCAAACATTAATATAACAATAATAAATTATTATAAAAATTAATTTATTAATATTTTATAATAGTTGACAAAAATTGTTATTGAAAAAATATGTTAGATTTTCATATATTTAAAATGTCATTGATCTATTAGATGTAGTGTGCACGAGAGTATTTTTATTGTTGTTATTGTTATATACTATAAGGGCCCGTTTGGGCTACCTGATAAGGATAACAGGATAGGATATGTTATCCTATCCTGTTCCTATCTTGTGTTTGAGGACTCTTCAGGATAGGATAACACTATTTCTTATCATATCCTATCCGTGCGTTTAGTGAAAAGTTGTATCCTTGCTCTATTGCTAGGATATGACCGGATAGGATACACACAACTTCTCTTCCTATCTCACCCTCACCCTCACCCTCGACCTCACTCCCGAGCACCCCCTTCCCTCACTCGAGTTCCCAGCTTCCAGAGTCTTTCACCGAATCTCTCCCCCTCACCGGAGTTGTCTCACCACCCGAGGACTCTACCCATCGATCTCCCTCCCCCATCGATCTCCCTCGCAGAGCTCTCTCCATCTCACTCGATCTCCCTCGCACATCGATCTCCCTCGCAGAGCTCTCTCCATCTCACTCGATCTCCCTCGCACATCGATCTCCCTCGCAGAGATTTGAGCCTCTTCGAGCTCCCTCACCCTCACCCCTCCCCCTAGATCTGAGCCTCTTCGAACTCCCTCACCCTCACCCCCGAGAATCTGAACCTCACCCCACTTCGAGCTCCCTCACGCCCGAGCTCCCTCACACCCGAGCTGGTTCATCGTCAACCGGAGAAGAAGCCTCCTCCCACCATCCATCTTCATCGGCTGAGGTAAGCATCATTTTCCTCCCCCACTCGATCTGTACCCCTAAGCCCCTTATGCTCTGAAAATTGATTATTATCGTATTCTGATTTGCATTCTGGTTTGTGGCTCTGGTTTTTGCATTCTGGTTTCCCTGGCTCTGGAAATTGGATGCTGCTATTAATTCTGATTCTGATTCTGTTTGTATATGTAAATCCACTTCACAAGTGAGGCAAGTTTCTTGTTTCTGATTTTGCTTGTATATGTAAATCACTTGTGCTTAGATTAGAAGTCTGTATTTGGTTGCTTGCTTCAGAATCCCTGTTAGTTGGAACTAATGCCCAAAGTTCTTGAATGTGGTTTATGGTTTATGGTTGTATGGGAATTTTTTGGATTGGTTTAGCTGCTTGAATGTGGGTATCGATTTCTGCCTGCATTTGTTCTGGCTTATTATTATTTTTGGTTTGGTGTTTTCCTCTCTGTTGATTTGCATGAGGTTGCATATTTTCTGGTTTGGAGTTTGATTATGGTCATTGATTAATTGAGGTAGACAACATTATACATATATACATCTTCATCACACTTCATGCTTGCATCATTGTATGTAGCTTAGAAAATTGAGGAAGGTGAGTCAATAAAGATGTCAACAAGTGCTTCACTCTTATTGCGTTCTCAGGTCTTTTCTTTGTCTATTTTCATTTTTCAATATGAGTAAGGATCGATGCGATGTTGCTTTATATATAGTTATACATATTTTGGGCAAAGAGAATATATGTAACTTTGAAAGAAAGATTGCGATTAAAATGTTAGTGGTCTTCTTTTATTCTTGGGACCTTGTGGTGCCTGTTTTGCTTCCCATCCTTCTTTGTGGTCTGAAGTCGTTCTCCATGCTGTCATTAGTGAGATTTAGTGTGTATGCTTGCCATGCAGGTGGTGACTAATGCCTTCTAGGGGATCTTCTCTTACATGATTAATGATTTCTCATGCTTAAACTATTTGCTAAATTGGCAACTTTTTCAATATTGTTGATGTGAAGTGTGAATAAATTACCTGCAATGTTTCAGACTCTTCTTGTCTTTATTACAGAACTAGTCTGCTATGTTGTTTAGCAAAAAATGCATTAGCTGAGATGCATGGATGCCCGTATTAGATTATGAAATGTATCTTCAAACATTTAATTGGCAAGATTTTTTGAAGTTCAGACTACTATAGATCTTTACTCATTTTCAAAAGGAGTACAGATCAATTTGAACAGCCGAAAGAGTACAGATGTATTTGAAGTTAGTAGAAAGAGCACTGACCGCAGAGATAAACCAAGGAAGAGCACAAACAGGCCTGAAAAACTGAAAATTTTGCCTAATAATGCTGATAAGCTAGAAAAATTAAGAATGTCTTTTGATCATAAGGAAAGGTCTCGGAGAAGTGTGGATTGCCGTGAGAAGTCTCGAAAAAGCATCGACCATCAATTCGAAAAAGCTCGGAAGAGTGTTGATCGGCTGGACAGAATAAGGATTGGATAATTTGTTACTACCAAATTAGATTCTTGCATCAGCTGGTTTTCTGGAATTTATTTTTTTTCTTTTTTAAATCAGTTGTCTCATGGTTGTGTAGTCTGGTACTCTGGTTTATGACATATATAATAACAATTGGTATTACTGGTATAATTTGGTGTTACAGTAGGGTTCTCTTTTCATTTAGATGGTCTGGCCTCTTCTTTTCTTCTTATTCTTTCACTGCATGTTTGAGAATTTCTTATATGTGAAATGCTAAATCTCTTTGAACGAGCCAGTTGCAATATTGCTGTACACAGAAAGGAGCAAGACACATTTTCTGCATTTTGTGGGCCACAAACATTTTTAATCTGAACATTAACATTATTAATAAGCATGGAGAATCACAAGAGTTTGATTTATTGACAGCTTGTTCAAATAGGAATTAAGTTTATTGAACTGTAAGTATTCGACTAGAATCACCATCTGTGTTAGCATGTGGATTGATTCAGTTTCAATCAAGATTACTTGAAACAAATTCTTCGCAAGTTTAGCTTTTCATCACTTCAAAGATGTGCTGCAATCACAGCTGTCACAATGAAATAGGCATTACCAAACAACGGTTGCTTCACTAAATTTTTCTAAGGCTACCTTTACATTTAAACGGTACTGATTAGAACAGCCATTATGGGTTAGCACAGAAATTACATAAATTAACAAAAGATTCTTCTATTTACCTCATTTGCTATGTTGACTGCAATTAAAACAGAACAATTGATTCCCAGTTGCTGAAAGAGGATAGAACATGTTTTAATTATCCTATCATATCCATGGAATTTGACACATCCATGATTGTAGGCCTCTAAAATATAATTATAACTCAATATTGAGTTTTGTAAATCAAATGTTTATTTTGACTTATTCAAATTCTTTTTATTGTACATTTTTTTTACTTTAAATTTAATTTTGTATGTTATTTTATTGAATATATTGAAAATAGGATTACATTTTTTTTATAAAAATAATAAAAAAATAGAATAAAAAAAAGTTTCTTGATAAATAGGTAGAGAGATAAATAAATTTTTTTTTTACTAATATTATAAATATTATTTTGTTAATTATATATATATATATATATATATATATATATATATATATATATATATATATATATATATATATATATATATATATATATATATATGTTTATATCAATGCATAAAGTAATTAAAATAATTGTATTAAAATTGAATTTAAATAAGTATATATGCAATTTTATTATAAGGGTAGTTTTGTCATTTTATTTCATTCTTATCCTATCCTATCATTATCTGATTGATTCCAAACACAGGATAGGATAGTTCTTATCCTATCCTGTTGCATATCAAACACAGGATAGAATAAAAGTTATCTTGCTGTTATCCTATCATATCTTATCCTATCATACTATTTTATCATATCCTATCATATCCTGTTCTCCAAACGAGCCCTAAGTGTATTTAGTCTTCACGTATATTTAAAAGAATAAATTGTTGGTTTTAAAATTTAAACTAAAATAACTAATATAAAAAATTTATGTTTTTAAACATTTAAAGTGTGTTTAAAAAAATTTAATAAATTAATTTATAATTTATTTAATTAGTTTATAAATTTATTTGATAAAATTAAAGATATTTAATAAATAAATTTATTTAAATAATTTAAATTAATTAAAAATTTATAAATTATGTTTTATTTTAAATAATTTATAAATTTTAAATTAATTTATAAATTATTTTTATCAAACAAAGACTAAAATTAATTATTAGAGTTTAATAAAAACTTTAAATTCAAATGTTTGTTTTGTTATGTAAAAAAAATGTGGATATTGTAACGTAAGAAATACGGATAGCTGTACAAAAAAAAAAAATTAACAATTTAATATTTAAATTTATGGATTTATTTAATTTAATTTTTAAAATTTTATTAGGTAAATGAGTTAATTTTTAAAATAATAAAATTAGTTGTGTTTTAATTTATATTTTTAAAAATTAAAAAATAATTAATATGTAATAAATTAATAATTTTAAAAACTAATTTATGTAAAAAAAGATTCAAAAATTAAAATTAAAAAAAATCAAATTGTCAGTAAAAAAAGATTCATGCATCTAACTTCGATAAGAATCCAAAAATATTAAATATATGAAATTCTGAATAAAAATAACAATTTCTCAATGGCCTTCCACTAAAAGTATTTACTCAGTATTTTAAAAGTAATATATTTAAACACGATTGTTATATAAATTAAAACATTTCGTTGCTGTACCTCTCTACCTTTGCTCTTCACGTGCCTTGAGTGGAACGCAAGAAAGCAGTCCTTCCATGTCCTTGAACACCATCCAGAGATTTTCAAGAGGATATTACTCTTTTATTATTATTATTATTATTTGACTATAAAAAATATTATTTTACTCAATAAAATGAAAGGCTAATTTCTTTTGAATCGAAAGTACAACAAATAATTTTTTTTTCAAATTGTCGTCTTTAAAAATTAAATTTTAATGGTTTCTTAAAATTCAAATATTCAACACATGCTCTTAGTCTTTAGAGTTTTAACTCATTCAATTATATATATATATATATATATATATATTTAAATTCATATGCACATTCACATAAAAGAGCTTTTAAACTAAATTTTTCCACGAGGAAAAATGTCAAGACATTGCACTGAAAATTATATTACTCTCTAATTTTAACTAAAGAGTACATGAGGGGCCAAAAAGAGATCCCACGTATTAACTTACATGAGACGTTTGATATGTGGTAAATATTTTATTTTTTAAAATTATTTTTTTAATAAATATATTTTTTGAAAATAATAATAATTAAAAATATACAAAATATATTTTATTAACTTTAAATATTAATATTTTATTATTACGTTTAGTTGTAATAATTTTTTTAAAATTTTTTTAATATTTTTTAAAAAATATCTTTATTTATATTAAAGTGAAAAAAATATAATGATAAAAAAAATGAGAAAGAGATGAAATAAAAAATAAAATAATAGAAGATATTATTATTTTTTTATATTAAAAAAATTCATGACATAAAAAAGTTGTATTTTTATTTCTTTACTAGAATTTTTTTTAATAAAAATATTTATAAAAATTCATTTTTAGGAATTTATATTTCTTAAAATTTTTTTAAAAAAATTTAAGAACCAATGATAATTTAAATTTCTTAAATTTAATCTTTTAGGAATTCAAAAAAAAATTTCCTCCACCAAACTCTTCCATAACGCAAGAGTAACCTTTATTGTTATTAGTCTCTACCAAAAAAAAAAAAACTTGGAAACATTTAATAAAAGACAAGTAATGTTAATTAATTTTTTTATGTATTTAAATTTAAATACAGATGCGTATATAAGAGCTTTTGAACTAAATTTTTCCAAAAGAAAAAGTTTCAAGAGTCGAGACTGCACTGCATATAATATTACTCCTTTAGTTCTAACTAAGTTACTCATGTAAGGTCAAAGACAAAGAGATCCTGTACATGCTACTAGCGTCCTAACCAGTATTGTTATCTATTGTTATTGTCATTTTTCTCCACCAAGCTAAAAAACTTGGAAACATTTGAGCAAAGACAAGTTTCAGCTATAATCTTTCATTTACTAACAAGATGGATATCTTTGAAAGAATCATCAGCATTTGGTGATGGTTTTGGGTTTCCTGGCACAGACATTTGGCACTTTAAACAACATGAATAAACACACTAATAAATTGTGGATTAATTGCAGAAAATTTCTCATTGCAATTATATATTTGCCAATAGCCCAATAGAACCAATAGAACTAGATATTCTAACCATTTGCCTAAGCCCTCAGCACTATATGGGGCAATCTCTTCATTCATTGTTGCTCGGTGTCCAAATCAGAGACCTTAAAAGTTACAATGATGAGCCACTAGCATTCTTTGCCCTCTCTCACCATTGTCTTCACAAACAGTTCCCCGGCTCTGTATGAAGATCGAACCTGAACACGAAAAATAAAGTATTTCCAGTGTGAATCTCGTAAGTGATGATAGGAGGATTATACAAGTTTTCAACTATTTTTAGTCCATCTCTACGAAGCATGAACATGGATACTTTGATATGTCAAACTTAAAAAAAATATACATCATAAATCCCAATTTTTTAAACTTTTAATTTAGTTATTTCCATTCAAAGAAAAACATAACTATATTATCCTATATTTTAATTTGTACGTATCTTACACTATAATTTTTCCAAATAACTACTAAATAAAAAGATGCTAAACTATATAATTCAAATTGTTCATGTACCAAAAAAAAGGAAAAAACTTCTATCTCATCAGGATGGAGTTTATAGGATCACATTCTGTATTATTTTTTGTTGTTTTCCCTATTTTTTGGGGCCAGCTTTGTTTGGCGCATGTTTGAGGCGGAAAAATATTTTTTTTATTCTGACAGGTATGTGCACATGTTGGAGTCAGGCACACCTAAAAATAGGTGTGCCGGTGTACTTCATAGGTCCATCTAGGTGGAAAGTCTGTCAGTTTTTCACATGTTGATCATGTTCATATGAAAAAGAAAGCTACTACAATAGTATTCTAATGCATCTGCCATGAGCTTACCAGTGGGCCGCTGGCTACATATCGAAAACCGATAGACTCCCCATATTCCTTCCAGAAAGCAAACTTCTCAGGAGTGACATACTCTTTGACAGTCAAGTGTAATGGAGTCGGCTGCAACAAGAACATGTTTTGAATTAGCTATAATAAGCCACAACACCCAATAAAAAGAAGTATAAGAATAAGAAAAGTTTCAAGGTGTAATGTCAAAATAGAAGCAAACTCAATTTTTATGGAAATTTCAAAATTATAAAGTGCAACATGTGAAAGATCAGAGTTATCATGTTTAAGATTGGTTAGAAATTTCAGATCCAATTTCTAACCTGCAAATACTGACCAAGTGTCAGAATATCAACATCAATGGACCTTAAATCAGTCATGGCTTCCTTCAACTCATCATCAGACTCTCCAAGGCCCAGCATTATAGAAGATTTTGTTATCATACCCTCCTTGCTACGTTTTGCATGGTTTAGAACTGACAAGCTTTGTTCATACCTGCAACAATGCTACACATAAGAAATAGAACTGAGCAAATGATAAATGGAGCAAAACCAGCCTAAGAAAACAGATTGTAGGCTTTAAATCAAGCATCCCTTACACAAGCAGCTATGTTGCACCATCACAGGTACATGAGCATACCCTGTATGGTTATGGGATATGGTAGGTTTTTTAAAACATAGAATACAGGTACGGAAATATATACTACATAGGTAAAGAATATTTATAATATATAACAATTCTTACAAAAGTAAAAAGAAATAATGAACTTTTATTGATAAGTACTCAAAGAGTACCAATACTAGGTATAAACTCAGTACAAGTACAACTTGAATCTAGAAATACCCACACTTCCTAGACCAGAAATGAAGTACTGAATCAAATTGTAGTTGGCAGGTTTTTATTAAGAACCTTTTTTCTTTTCCTTTTCTTTTTCCTTTTTACTTATAGGCAATTCTATCTCTTAGCTTTTTCATAACTATTGAGAAAATAATGGTTGATTTTGTATGATAACATTCTGAAGAGTAATGAGAAAACAGTTAAATCAGCAATGTGGCTTACCCAGCCCTAGGATCTCTAACAATTCGTTGCAGCCGTTTCACTGTCTCAATGTTGTGAGCAAAGACATCTAAACCTGAGTGAACCAGAGTCTCTATAGCCTTCAAGTCACCTCGAAAATCAGAGGTTAAACACTCAACCATGATCTCAGGTTTGAGATTCTGCAAAAACAATCATACATACAAATTTATATGTATTTGCACTTAGCATTCTGTACTTATGTAAAATGCATCTCAAAACAACAGTTTAAAACGTCAATGCACCTTCATAGCTTTGACAGTCTGAGCAAAATGCCCACTTCCTCCATCAGGAATATCGTCACGATCTACACTCGTCAGGACAATATAATCCACACTACAGAAATTGGAAACTTGTAACCAACAGGGATGTAAATCTGAAAAATTATCATATACCAAAATGAAGGACATGATACGCCTGTGGGCTATGTAGGCATTGCAACTTGCACAAACGTGTGAACTTTACAATCTTGCAGAAACTAAAGAAATTTGCACAATGTTCAGTATAGTATAAATCACACCTATGCTGAATAAACAAGTGATTACCAGGATGATTTCTAAAATGCTCCCCTATCATAAACAAATGATTATAACTTGTCAATTTCAACCAGGTTCCCACATTGAGAGTATAACCAGGAGATTTGGCAGTATATTTGTTTTTGCAAGAAAATTACTCCTCTAGCTATCACTTTCCAGTAAGGACTTGAAACTGCTTTTTGAGGTGTGAAACATTATAGATATAATATCTAAGTTTATGCCTATAGCAGTCATTAGACCAAAAGGAAGAAATTAATATAACCGAACAAATGTGAATGAAGAATTCTGCATGTTCCAACTTTGAATTATTTAAAATAGCAATTTAGGGACTTCAAAATAGAAAAATGACAGCCTCCTACTAGGAAAACATCACTGGAACAATAACACCCGTGTCAAACTACAACTGCAGGAATTAAAATATTCAGAAGGTGAATCCCAGGTTAGAAAATTGGATATGCTTATCAAATTGAAAATGCTAACTACATAAGTTCACAATCATTCTACGTTAGAAAATTAACCATTTAATCAAAGATGGGGACAAATATATTTGTTTCTGTTGTGTTTATCATAGCCCTTTGCATGCTGTCATATCATTTGCACTTACTGCATTTTTATTAATAAAAGAAGAAATTTTATTTGAGAGAGGAGGGAAGGAATAGAATTAAAAAGGAGGGTAAGATATATCCCTTAACAAAAGCACAAAAATGAAACAGCAAAAAGAAATATACTTGTCCATAAAGTAGATCTCTCCAATCCTTTTGTCATATCTGTCCAAAGAGACTCCCTTAAAGAAAACATGATCTGAGTGCTAAAGAAAAACAATCCTATTCCAAAACGATTCTAAGGAAAACTACATATCCTTACACAGGACAGAAGTATTTGGCCTTTTCATTACCTCTTTAAGTTCGCTTATTAAAGGGGTGACAGAATACAAAGTATTGATCTACCTAATATGTGTCTCTACGAAAAGAAGAGAAAATGCTTTACAAACTAATCAGGCTGAAAGGCAAGAGAATACAAATCACCTCTCATGGATAACCTAATTAAAAAGAAGAAACTATTTACAGTGCTTGACTTAGGGAGAGGCAGTTAAGGGAAAGTAATGAATTAAGCACAGGAAATTATGAAAGTTCTACTTCCCTGGTCAAGTAGGTTGTCATTCCTGGACAAAATTGGAATGCATACTCAACTAGCCCAAAGTGGGCTATGCACAAGTTCTGATAAGACCAGGATGTTAAAAAAAAAAATTTGAAAATTGAAATAAGGTGAATGAGGATGCATATCTTATGTGCATCACCTAAATAGTTTTATTCTCTCTCATGTAGACATGAATAATTCAGGCGCTCAGATCAGTAAATGATGGTGTAATATAAACTTCAACATAATAATTACACACCCCCAACTTGCAATGGCCTTGGCAGTATTTTCTGGTTCCATTGGATCAGGGGGCGCTGGATTTCTGCTGGTCTTCACAGCACAAAATCTACATCCACGGGTGCATGTATCTCCAAGAAGCATGATTGTTGCAGTTGCAATACCATCTCCACCTCCATTCCAACACTATCCATTAGATTTCAAAAGTCAAGGACCTTAAGTTTACGCTTCAAACCACCTTACATTACATGAAACATTTAGGTATATTTGTTTTTCTTTCTTGATATCTTGCTTAGAGAGACCAATATGCAGAAAAAAAAAATTAGAACATAGCTCAAAATAACATGATAAATGCGGATTCAGTGTAACTTCACAATGTATTTTTTTTCCTACAATGCTCAAACATATATGAAAGCAGTAATCAACTCTTCAACTACATACTTCAACAGAAGTTCATAAGAATCATAACTTAAGCCAAACATTGAATGTTTATTAAAAGCCCTATACTATAATAGTACTTCTGAAAAAGCGATTTGTTTACTTGTTTGATTATATATTGAGTCTGTAATTACAGTAAAACCCAACACCACCGTGATCAACAGTTAGTTTTAACCAGAAGATTTGCCATCTAAAATTATTGCTCATGCAAGGAAGAACAGGGGAAAGGATAAAAGCAAAATTAGATGAATGCGCAGTTAGAGCAAAGCATTGTGTTATAAAATATAAATAAGTCCAAAACGTAATTTGACAAATAAAATTGAAAACCATCATGAATAAAGGTATAAACAAGAACGAAGAAATGATGCTGGGCTCTCTCTGTCACAACTAACCCCTAAGGAACTATCTTACTGCTAATACCAGTCATATGTTATCTCTAGAATCTACCCACCACATCAGTTCTGATTAAAGACTTTAAAGGAGATTCCTTTTTCTATTGTGTTTCCTGAAATCAGTTCCTACCCAGCCAATTAGAGAAAAGAGAGAAGCTAAGAATTGAACTGGAAATTGTAATAGAAGAACAAGGATCATTGAAATAATAAGAAAGAGTAGAACCTCTCCTATATTGGGGCACTGAGCCTCCTCGCAGACAGTGTTGAGTTTCAAATGGGACAAAGATTCCTTAATCTCTTCGAACCGATAACCTTGAGGAGCTCTCTGCCTCAACCACTCCGGCTTCTTCACATTCGGGTCTCTCCCGGTGTAGGGTCCCAACCCACCTGGGTATGGACCACTCTTCTTCTCCGGTTCCATCAGCTTTGCCATCGCCGAAAGCGACGTCGATGGCGACAATGGTCGTTCCCCACCAACCTTAGAGGACGATAATGACGAATCCGCCGCCTCACATCGAATTGTTGAAGTCGAAGGGAAAGGGGCATGAAAATTGCAACATTTGGGGGCTCTTGGAAATGGGGCTGGGAATGAATAGTAAGAGGATTTCATCAACATCGATTGCTGAATCATTTTCTCAAATCTTGGTATGAATCCTAAGGTGAAAGCTCTCCCCTTCCTTGGGTTTCAAAATCGTCGTAAGCTTCTTTTGTGAGACAGTGAAATGAATGAAGGAAGAAGATGAAGAAGAAGCAGTGAGGCAGAAACCAAGTGGAGAAAACGAAGCTCCCCATTCTTCAAGTCTGATACATCATTTGCAGTTAAAAGCAGGTAGGCCTTTGGTTTCTCCGTCTATTGGCTTGGTTAGCTCAACAACATTATTTCTAGAAAAATGAATATAGAAAAAGAAAAATTAGTAGATTTTTTATTTATTTAAAAAAGGTAATAATAGAAATACAGAATCCATAAATCAATTTTTTTTTATATTTACACAGAAAATACTCACAAAATGTAATTATATAATTTAAGACTTTGCTACATGGTGTGGCTCAATTTGTTACGTATTTTAATTCATTATTTATTTAAATTTAAATTAAGAATGCGTTTGAAAATATTGGGTAATGTGCTTCTCACACTTTTTAACAACAGAAGCCTACTTCTCACAGAATTTTTTTAAATTCATAACTCATAACTGTTTTTAGAAAAATATTATAAAAAGTGCTTTTAAAAAAAAAATTATAGTTGCCACAAAATGCAAAATACAAACTTGAACTTGTTTGAGATGCTCCAAGCACTTCACTACTACATGATTACGTTGCGTAGTACAGACCGAAACTATAGTTGTGAGAGTCATACACACTCAGAAGAATCGAAGGTCAATCACAAAATAGATTTTTTCAGTACTACAAAATGTTTCGGAACTTGGAAATGATCCACACAAAAAAAGAAATTAAAATGTATGAATTTTTTAATTCAAAGTTTGTTTAAATTTTGGTACATCTTAATAAATTAAATACTTACTCATTATTATAATAGTTAAATAACATACGGAATGTAGATTAAAAATAATATAAATAAACACATAATAAATAAATTTCTCAATAACTATTACAGAGAAGACTTCATCGGACAATTACGGATGTCATGATATGCATGTTGCCCACAAGCTTTACAAGGCTTGTTCTCTTTTGCTGTTCCTCAGTAACTCTCTTTCCTCTTTTGATTCGATCTCCACTGCCTTTGGTCTTTGAAATTTGAGGTCGATGAATTTCAACATTTCTAAGAATATTGAAATCAATAGAAAATTTTATTTCTTCTGTCTTACAATTTAAAATATATCCTTTAGAATCAATTAATTGCTTCTTAAAACTAAAGCCTCCATGCATTACAAGAAGCAATTTTTCTTTAAATCGGCCAACTATATGCATACAATCAAGTAATTGTGTCCATGTCTTAGCTTGCTCTCACTCTCTGATTCAGACGAAAAGTGTACACTGAAACCAACATTATATCTTCTGTAAAAAATTTCATCTCAGGCTTTAATTCACCGTTACAAGATGGTACCCATTCATTTTTCTCACATATACTCACTGGACCAATGAGATTTAGTGGTGTCAAGCATTGATTAAATTTATCATCACTAATTTTAAGGATGTATATTGATTCAATTTGATTTAGTCAGCTTTTGAAGGTCAATTAAATTGAACCAATTTCAACATGTCGGTTTTCTTCAAGTTAAAAATTTTATTTGATTTGATTTGGTTTGATTGGTCAATTTTGAAATTGATAGAAAACATACAATTTCAATCCAACAAAAAAACGGAGGAAAAAAATCCAAGTTACTGAATTAAGTTATACAACCAGATTTTGATAACAACCAGAATTAAGTTAACACAAAATAGAGGAGAAAACCTAACAGAGGAATGCAACTAGAATTTGATAACAACCAACAATTGAAATTTAAATCCACCATAAGTTACACAAAACATTCTAGACCAATCAATTTTAAGAGAAAACCCAAGTTACTGAATTAAGCAATCAAAAGCAAGCATTGCCTGTGGCTATGAACAATCAGATACCTAAAGAAAATCCATCAAATCTTTATTATCTTCACCCAAATGAGAATCCCTCACTGCTTCTTGTTTCACCAACACTTGCTGAATCGAATTATCATTCTTGGCATCGACTTATGCATATGGCACTACCCTCAAAGAATAAGCTCAAGTTTGTTGAAAAAAGCATACAAATTCTAAAGAAGAACAATCTTTTTTGTCCTGTGCGGGAGAGATGCAATACAATGATCTACTCTTGGCTTGTAAGATCACTCTCTCCCTCAATAGTTAAAATTATTCTATGGATAGACAATGCCATTGAAGTGTGAAAAGATTTTTCTGAGCAATTTTCTCAAGGTAACTTCATTAGAATTTATGACCTACAAGAAGAGATATACTCTTTTAAACAAAACTTATTGACTATTACAGAGTATTTTACTCAACTAAGAGCCAAGAGAAGAGCCAGAAGTATTTGCAACTCAAGGTTTAAATGATCACCCACAAAATATTCAAAGCAAAAGATATACAAATCTACCTTATTCTAGGTAGTTTTAGAAATGTGTATATCTAAAAAGATTTTATAGTAATAATGGAAATAGACCTATGTGTAGCTATTGTAACAATATTGGACACACTGTGGAGACATGCTATAAGAAGTATGGTTATCCAATTGGTTATAGAGGTAGATGTAGATCTAGAAATGCGAGGGCCAATCAAGTTAGTTCTTGTAATTATGATGATAATGACTACTCTTTAGAAAGAGTTACTCATAATGCAACTTATGATAGTAAAGCCATAGTCAAGTACTACTCCTATTGATACTGATTTGACTCCAAAGAAATCTCCAATAATTCATACTTAATACCCAACACTTGGTAATTTTGTTGTAGCAAGCTGGTATTTTTAACAAGCCATCTACAACCCAGGCAAATTTGCTTACTTACAATTTTGTTTTAGTGGTTAATGATGGATGTATTCTAACTCTTTTTGACACTAATAATAAAATGCCTCAAAGTAATTGCTGGGTCCTAGACACTGGTGCCACTGATCACATCACCTATAACCTTATTGTCTTTTCTTCATATACACCCATTTCAAACACATTTGTTAACTTGCTTAACAACCAAAGAGTTGCTATAACTCATCTTGGAATTGTCATGATTGCACCAAATATTATATTGCACAATGTCTTCTTTATGCTACATTTTAGATAATTTAATATTTATAAATAAGTTTACTGTTGTATATTCTTATTAACTCATATTTCATCAAGGTTTTTATCTCATCTAAAATCTTAAAACATATAGAACGATTGGATTAGCTAATAAGTCTCATGGCTTATACCACTTTAGTACACTTCCATAGCAAGCTTTAATTTCTTTTGTAAGCTATACACCAAATAAACTTTCTCATAATGATGTTAGGTATTTTAGACTAGGTCACTTATCTACACCTAGACTTCAAATATTGTACAATTTGATGCTTTTATCACTGTTCTTACATTTGATCATTGCCATGTATGTTAGTTTGCTAAGTAAAAGAGAAAATCTTTTCCTATCAGTACTTTTGTCTCTAATGGTTGTTTTGACCTAGTTCATGTGGATATATAGGGTCCATCTACTCTTGTTTCTATTTATAGTCATAAATATTTTTTTAACTATTGTTGATGACAAGAATTGCTTTTGCTGGATTTTCCTTATGAAAGCTAAGTCTGAAATACGACAGTTTGTTCAAAACTTCTATTTTTTTTGTTGTAACTCAATTCTCTGTAAAGGTTAAGTGTCTTATATATGATAATGGCTAAGAATTTTCAATGTCTAATTTCTATTATGCTAGAGATATTGTTCATCAAACCTCATGTGTCTATACTCCCCAACATAAATACATTGTGGAGTGAAAGCATCAACATATTCTAAATGTTGTCCATGCTCTTAAAATTCAAACTAGCTTGCCTATTTAGTTTTGGGCTAACTATGTATCTTATGATGCATACCTCATAAACATAACCCTTTCCCTAGTCATTTCCAATCACATACCATTCCATCTTTTATATGGCACACCCCATTCATTCTCTCATCTTTATGTATTTGAATGCCTTTGTTATGCTTCCATTATTGCTAATTTTAGGGACAAATTTAATAGTAAAGCTATGGAATATGTTTCCTTGGATTTTCCATCAAGCATTAAAGGCTTTAGAGTCTATAATCGTCACACCTCCAAAGTGTTTGTTTTTCAAGATGTCTATTTTTATGAAGCATCATTTCCTTTTCTTTCTACCTCTATTCTTTCTTTGATCACTTATAATTTTGTATTTTCCACTTCTTTTTCTATTCCCTCCTTACCTAAACCCCCGAATCTTACTAACCTTAATATCACAAATTCTTCTAGTTCTATCCATCTACCAATGCCTGCTATCACTTCTTCACCAAGAAGGTTTACTAGACAACATGATCCACCTTCCTTTTTGTAAGATTACCATTATAGCCTACCACCTTTAAGAACCAACTATGTGCTTAACTTCACCAATCCCCATTATATTATAACTCATGATTCTCTTCATTATACTAGCCCATCTCATCAAATCTTTATCAACCAAAATACTAAAAATCAAAGAACCCACATCCTACAATAAGACAATTAAGGCTTAATGCTGGAAAGATTCCATGGCTTTAGAATTGGAAACTTTTGAACAAAAAAAATACATGGGTGCTTACTAATCTTCCTCTTGAAAAAAATCCATCGATTGTAAATGAGTCTTCAAGGTCAAATACAAGGTTGATGGTTCTGTTGAAGGGTACAAGGCCAGGTTAGTGGCCAAAAGGTGCATACAGCAAAAAGGTTTGGACTACCTTTATACTTTCTTACCTATAACAAAACTCACTACTATCTAGGTACTTATAGCCCTTACTGTAATTCACAATTGGCATATGTAGCAACTAGATATTAATAATGCTTTCTTACATGGAAACATTCATGAGGAAGTATACATGACTTTGCCCTCTGGTTTTCAACATCCTCATCCTAATAAAGTATGTAAACTCACTAAGTCTTTTCATTGTTTACAAAACAACAAGATTCTTCATCCATTCCTTTGCTTATTTATGTTGATGATGTTATATTAGCAATCAGTGACATGACATTGATCACCAAGATCAAATATTTTCTTAATGCAACCTTTAAGATAAAGGACCTAGTTGAATTGAAATTTTTTCTCCATTTTGAAATTGCAAGGTCTCAATTTGGTATACATATGCATCAAAAGAAATACACGCTAGAATTACTAGAGGAAACTGGTTTTCTAAATTCTAGACTTGTTTTTACTTCAACAATTGCCACTTCCAAAAGTTGCTCAATTGATTTAATTTTCCTTACTGATGTCACTTCTTATAGACATTTGGTAGGCAAGATACTTTATTTGTGCAATACACAGCTTGGCTTAAATTTTACATCCCAACAACTCTCACAACATCTTGATTGTCCCACCATCTTAGTATCTTTAAGCAATACATTGGGTTTTGAGGTTTCTAAAGGATAATCTAGGTTAAGGATTTTATTTTTCTACCTCAACTCCTTTGTAACTTATTGCTTATTTTGATTATATATAGGCTTCCTATCTTACAACTAGAAAATCCATGACTGGATTTTGTATTTTCATTCATTTTAGTTTAATTTCTTGGAAATTCAAAAAACAATAGACTATCTCTCAATCACCCTCTGAAGTTGAGTAACGAGCTTTAACTATTGTTACTTGTGAAGTGCAATTGTTATAGTATTTGTTGCAGGATCTTTAAGTTTTTCTTGCTTCTTTAATGTCTATTTTTTGTGACAATCAACATGTAATTTATATTGTTAAAAACCTAGCATTTTACGAGTGCACTAAGCATATTAAATCGATTGTTATCATGTTCAAGAGAAGCTGTAATCGGGTCTCATTCAATTGTTTGCCATGGCATCCATATATCAACTATCAAATTGCTTCACCAATCTTCTTTCACCTTCTTTGTTTTTTTGAGCCATTTTCAAGTTAGGCATACAAAATTTGTAAGCTCCAACTTGAGGGGGCTATTAGAGATATTTTACCTTCTATGAATTTTCTTTTTGTTATAGGTGGTTAAGTTCTTTGTCCAGCTAGACTGGTGATTTGGTCTATTATTGGTTAGTTTGAAACTCACTTCCTATAAGTAGAAGTCAGCTGGATTGTTCTTCATTATGATTAATTAATAAAAAAATTTATAGTTTTCCCCTCTCTTATTTTTCAATAGAAGTGTCTACAATGCCATTGTTTCTAGTAGCAAAGTGAGGATGGTGAAGAGCAAATGGTCTAATATAGGGAAGTGAGGGAATTTATGCTTCTGGTACTAGGTGGCACTGTGGTGGCAATGTTACTATGTTGGTTTGTTATGGCCGCTGGGTAAAGAGTATTTCTATAGGAGTAATGAGTTTTGGGTTGGCTTCTAATAGTCAAGAGGAAAGAGATTAGGAAAGGCTTCTCTTGAAGGGGTTGAGCAAATAAAATATAAAATATAATAAATATATTATTTTAACACTCGGTTTGATATGGCTCTTTGAGATTTTTTTTAACTAAGAACCGAATTGAATTGATTAATTTTATATTTATGAAAAATTTATCTAAACCATTCATTATCAGTTTTGAATTGATTCGGTTGGTTTTATTTGATTTTATATACTCTAGTTAGATATAATTGTGATAATGTGTGATCAATAATCAAAAGTGCGCCTATACATAATTGAAGGATTGTCTAGGTAGATCATCCATTTCTTGGGTTGTAAAAACCTAGAGAATAAGATGTTTATGAAAATGACCAAGAGTGAAGACTGGACAACTTGCTATGGTGAAAGTGTGTGTAAACACATTGTGAATGAATGATACAAGGTAGTCCTAAGGTCACAATCTTTCCAAACCACTATGATGGAGATTAAGGTGCTGTCAAAGCAACTATAAACCGTTCCTAAGATCCTTTGCAAGGGATAGGCAGTCCAATGACTAGGAGCAGGGTAAAGCGGGTCAAGAAAGTTTTACTGGGCTTGATCTTAGATGTGCAGGCTAAAGAGGAAATTATTGGGCCAAGTCAAGACATCGAGTGAGCCACACTTTGCAGCCTTGAAGAAGGCAGTTTGGAGGCCCAATAAAGTTTATTGGATCTTGAAGACAATTAGCCCAAATTTGCATAGGCTAAAGATGTATTATGGGCTTTAGTTTAAAATGTTTTGTTTTGGATATTATTAGTATTTGGACTCATTCTTTATGCAACCCAAATAATAGTTTAATTATGGGTTTGTTTTTTGTTAGTTTAGTTGAGCCAGATAACTAATGTTATTTGGGCCATATTTTATTAGAAGTCCAATTAGGAGTTTAAAGCCTTATGGCTTTCCTACTAGGGTTAGGTTTAATTGTCTATATAAGAGTTCTTTAAATTCATGTATTGGAAACAGATTTTGATTATTAATAAAGATTGAGTTTTCTCTTAAAGTAAGAGCTTCCCTTAATTCTTGGGCAAAGAACTGAATCCGATCTTATCAAGGCAACTCATGGCGATCAAACATCCGTTGAATTTTCAAGACGATCCTTGCTTTTGCCAAACACTCTGTTTCTTCGTTTAGAGGAACGCATCATTTGGTATCAGAGCTTTAGCTCCTTGAGATTTGGTTGGTGTCCTATCTTTTCTTTTCTAATTTTTAGAGTCTTTCTTCTTCTTCTACCTTTCTTTAGGTCAAATTAGGGTTCTAGTTCTAGTTCTAGTTCTAGTTAATGTTCTTCTAGTACTTTTAGAAAAAAAAGAGTTCTAGTTCTAGTCAATTTTCTTTTCCTACTTATATTCTAATTCCTAGTCCTAGTCAATTTAGTTTTTTTCTTCCAAAAAAAATTGAATTTTAAAAAAAAAAGAGTCCTATTCCTATTTTAATTTGGTTTCTTGTTCAAAAAATGCAAAATTCAAAATTTAAAATTCAAAAAAAAAAAAAATCAGACTCCTAGTTTTAGTTGAATTTGGTCTCTTCTGAAAAAAAAAATTCGTCAGAAAAAAAAGGAAATTCGCTCAAAAAAGAAAAGGTGAGCTGAAAAAAAAGGAGAGAAAGAAAGAAGAGAAATTGTTTTAAAAAAAATAGCATACAGATATTAGTATCCCGCATTGTTTTTCAAAATTCAGTTCCTAGGGTTGTCATTATTTGAAAATTTATTCTTCTTAATTCACTTATTTTCTTAGATAAGTTTGTTGATCAGGTTCTTGTTTAAGAGCTTTAAGGGAAAGATAGTGAAATTGAGTGTAAAACACGTGAGGTTTGTGAGACAAACATGAGTAATGAAAGAGATCAACCTGAAATTGACCTTAAACTCTTTATGAAAGCAGTTCAAGATCAGTTTAAGTTGCTGAATCTGAGGCTGGATAACCTTGATTCACCATCCCAGCCTAAGCTTACCAAACAGTTTGGGTTTGATGAGGGAGAAGGGGAATATTCAGATAGTGAAGCATTCGAGTCAAGAAAGGAAAGGAGGATAGCTCCTAGGCGTGATAGTGGCTTGGGAAACATAAAAATGACTATTCCTACATTCCAAGGTAAGGGTGACCCTGAACTTTACTTAGAGTGGGAGAGGAAGGTAGAACATATGTTTGAGTGTCATGATTATACTGAGGAGAAAAAGGTGAAGCTAGCTGCTGTAAAGTTTACTGACTATGCTAGTATTTGGTGGGATCAATTAGCAATTAATAGGCGGAGAAGTGGTGAGAGACCTATTCGGTCATGGGAAGAGATGAAGGTTGTGATGAGAAAACAGTTTGTTCCTAGCCATTACTATAGAGACTTGTTCAGAAAATTACAAAATCTGCATCAAGGATCTATGAGTGTAAAGGATTACTACAATGAGATGGAGATGGCCATGATGAAAGCTAATATTGAAGAGGATAGAGAGGCTACAATGGCAAGGTTTATAGGTGGTTTGAGGAAAGAAATTGCAGATGTAGTAGATATGCACCATTATGTAGAGATGGAGGATTTACTGCATAAAGCAATTAAAGTTGAAAAGCAGTTAAAGGTTAGAACATCTTCTAAATTTGGCTCAATTCCTAAAACTCCATGGAAGCTGAATTGGAAAGATAACCATAAGGCTGCTACTAGGCCGAAGGAAGAGAGCAAGGGGAGGAATTCAATTATAGCCCCTAATCCCAGGGCTAAGAATGATACTTCTACTTCCTTTAGAGCACGAGATACAAAATGTTTTAGATGTCACGGCTTGGGGCATATTGCATCACAGTGTCCTAACAAGAGAGCCATTGTTCTTCTTGATGATGGAGGCATGGAAAGTGAGCATTCAAGTGATGATGAGATGCCACCATTGGAGGATTGCAGTGACATGAAGATTGGTGAACCAATGCATGGAGAAGTATTAGTTACTCGACGTGCTCTTAATATGCAACCTAATGATGATGTTGATTATGAACAATGTGAGCACATCTTCCAAACCAGGTGCCACGTGAATAACAAGGTATATAGTTTGATTATTGATAGTAGGAGTTGCACTAATGTAGCTAGTACCTTGATGGTTGATAAATTGGGTCTACCCACATTGAAACATCCTAAGCCATATACGCTAAGATGGTTGAATGATAGGGGAGATATATAGGTGACCAATCAGGTTTACATATCTTTTTCTATTGGTAACTACAAAGATGAGGTGCTTTGTGATGTAGTACCGATGCATGCTGGACACTTGTTGTTGGGACGTCCATGGCAATTTGATAGAAGGGTTAATTATGATGGTTATAAGAATTAATATACATTAACCATACATAAGAGAACCTTTATTCTGACACCCCTAAAGCCAGCTGATCAAGTGAGAATTACAAAAGAGTGTAAGTTGAGAGAAATAATAGAAAAAGAGGAGAAAGAGAGTAAGGCAAAAATTGAGAGTGAGAGAAAAGAGAGAGAGGTTGAGACATGTGAGCATAAAAAGAAAGAGAGTTGTAAGCCAGAAAAAGAGAAAAATAAAAGAGTGAGTGCTTTTTCACTAAAAAGTGAGGTGAAGAGTGCTTTGGTATGCAAGTCAAACCTCCTTGTGCTCATGTACAAGGATATTTATTTTACTAACACTCCTAACATATCTTTGCCTCGTATGGTTGTGTCTTTGTTATAGGAATTCACTGATGTTTTTCCTGAGGAGATTCCACATGGACTACCACCTTTGAGAGGCATTGAACACCAGATAGACTTTGTCCCTGGATCATCCATCCCTAATCGACCTGCCTACCGAGCTAATCCTGAGGAGACGAAGGAAATTCAGAAGCAAGTAGATGACCTAGTTCAAAAGGGATTCATGAGGGAGAGTCTTAGTCCATGTTCAATACCTGTTATTCTTGTGCCTAAAAAGGATGGTACTTGGCGCATGTGCGTAGATTGCAGAGCCATCAACAAAATCACTGTAAAATATAGGCATCTAATTCCTAGATTAGATGACATCCTTGATGAGTTGTATGGTTCTAGTGTTTTTACTAAAATTGATTTAAAGAATGGCTACTATCAAATTCGCATGAAAGAGGGAGATGAGTGGAAAACTGCTTTTAAGACTAAATATGGTTTATATGAGTGGTTAGTAATGCCCTTTGGCTTGACCAATGCACCCAGTACCTTTATGAGATTAATGAACCATGTCTTACGTGCTTTCATCGGAAAGTTTATGGTAGTTTACTTTGATGATATTTTAGTATATAGTCAAAATCTTGATGAACATGTATTGCATTTGAGTGCTATTTTTGATGTGCTTAGGGAGCATAAATTGTATGTTAACATGAAAAAGTACACATTCTGTTCTGATTCAGTAATGTTCCTTGGTTTTGTTGTTAATTCTCATGAAATTAGTGTGGATGAGGACAAGGTTAAGGCAATCCGAGATTGGCCTACACCTAGGAATGCTAATGAAGTTAGGAGTTTCCATGGTTTAGTAAGTTTCTATAAGCGGTTTGTAAAGAATTTCAATACTATTGCTGCACCCCTAAATGAACTTGTTAAAAATAATGTTGTCTTTAAATGGGATGATTTGCATGAGAAGTCATTTAACACTTTAAAGAATCTTCTAATTAATACACCCTTGCTGTCATTACCTAACTTTGATAAAGTTTTTGAAATTGAATGTGATGCTTCTGGAGTTGGTATAGGTGCTGTTTTGATGCAGGATTCTAAACCAATTGCATATTTCAGTGAAAAGCTAAATGGGGCAGCACTGAACTATCCTACTTATGATAAGGAGTTATACGCATTAGTGAGAACTTTGCAAACTTGGCAACATTATCTATGGCCAAGGGAGTTCATTATCCATTCAGATCATGAGAGCTTGAAATTTTTGAAGTCCCAAGGTAAGTTGCATAAGAGGCATGCAAAGTGGTTAGAATTGATTGAGACATTTCCTTATGTGATTAAGTATAAAACTGGAAAGGAAAATGTGGTAGCTGATGCATTGTCTAGAAGATATGCATTGTTGACATTCTTACATGCTAAGTTGCTTGGTTTTGAATACATTAAAGACTTGTATGCTAATGATGTTGATTTTGGATCTGCTTGAAATTCTTGTGATAAGCGTGCTATTTATGGTTTCTATAGACATGAAGGCTACTTGTTTAAAAAGAATAAACTTTGTGTGCCTACGTGTTCTATGCGTGCCTTATTAATTAAGGAGAGTCATGGTGGATGTCTAATGGGGCATTTTGGAGTCACTAAAACTTTAAAAATTCTGTATGAACATTTTTATTGGCCTCGCATGAAACATGATGTCATTTCGTTTTGTACTAAGTGTGTGGCATGTAAACAAGTTAAGTCTAAGGTTATGCCACATGACCTTTATACCCCATTACCTATCCCTACACAGCCTTGGCATGATATTTCTATGGATTTTGTGATAGGGTTACCAAGATCTCAAAGTGGTAAGGATAATGTTTTTGTGGTTGTTGATAGGTTTAGCAAAATGGCTCATTTCATTGCATGTGCTAAAACCAATGATGCAACACACATAGCTAATCTGTTCTTTAAAGAAGTAGTGTGTTTGCATGGGTTCCCTAGAACAATAGTAAGTGATAGAGATGTTAAGTTCTTAAGTCATTTTTGGCGTACTTTATAGGGAAGATTAGGAATTAAACTTCTATTTTCTACTGTTGCACACCCTCAAACAGATGGGCAAACTGAGGTCGTTAATAGGACACTTACTACACTTTTACGTGCTATTATGTCAAAAAATTTGAAATATTAGGAAAGAGCTTTACCACATGTTGAGTTTGCTTACAATAGATCTGTGCATTCTATTATTGCTTATAGTCCTTTTGAAATTGTTTATGGCTTTAATCCTCTAACACCTTTGGATATTTTACCTTTGTCTACTAATGAGTTTGTTAACTTGGATGGTAAGCAAAAGGCTGAATATGTAAAAGATTTGCATGCTAAAGTTCGAGCTAACATTGAGAGGAAGAGTAAGCAATATGCAACGCAAGCCAACAAGAGCAGAACAAAAATTGTATTTGAACCTGGTGATTGGGTTTGGGTACATATGCGCAAAGAGAGGTTCCCGGTTCAGAGAAAGTCTAAGTTACATCCTAGGGGAGATGGACCTTTTCAAGTCTTGGAGCGAATCAATGACAATGCCTATAAGATTGATTTACCTAGCGAGTATAGCAATATTAGTGCTACATTCAATATTGCTGACTTGTCTTTATTTGATGTAGGTGATGGTTTTGATTCGAGGACAAATCCTTTCGAGGAGGGAGGGAATGATGGAGATCAAGGTGCTGTCAAAGCTACTATAAACCGTTTCCAAGATCCTTTGCAAGGGATAGGCGGTCCAATGACTAGGAGCAGGGCGAAGCGGGCCAAGGAAGCTTTACTGGGCTTGATCTTGGATGTGCAGGTTAAAGAGAAAATTATTGGGCCAAGTCAAGACATCAAGTGGGCCACACTTTGCAGCCTTGAAGAAGGCAGTTCGGAGGCCCAATAAAGTTTATTGGATCTTGAAGACAATTAGCTCAAATCTGCATAGGCTAAAGATGTATTATGGGCTTTAGTTTAAAATATTTTGTTTTGGATATTATTAGTATTTGGGCCCATTCTTTATGCAGCCCAAATAGTAGTTTAATTATGGGTTTGTTTTTTGTTAGTTTAGTTGGGCCAAATAACTAATGTTATTTGGGTCATATTTTATTAGAAGTCCAATTAGGAATTTAAAGCCTTCTGACTTTCCTACTAGGGTTAGGTTTAATTGTCTATATATGAGTTCTTTAAGTTCATGTATTGGAAACAGATTTTGATGATTAATAAAGATTGAGTTTTCTCCTAAAATGAGAGCTTCCCTTAGTTCTTGAACAAAGAACTGAATCCGATCTTATCGAAGCAACTCATGGAGATCAAACATCCGTTGAATTTTCAAAACGATCATTTCTTTCGCCAAACACTCTATTTCTTCGTTTAGAGGAACGCATCATTGCCCTAAATTCCCCACATTGGAAGATTTGTCAAAACTTTAAATTCTTAAATGGGATTATCACACAAAATTCACCCAAGCAGAAACTATTGATTTGAGAAGGGCTATCTTTGGTGACATCCCTTCCCCTCTTAATTTCTTGTTTTATATTTTATTTTATGTTTTTTTTCTTCATTTATCTTTATTTTTAGGATAATTTTCTTCTCTCCTTGAGTTATCCTCTTCTTATAGGGAAAGCTTCTCTTTTTTTTAAAAGAGTTATTAAAACTTCAAGTTTTTGCACCTCTTATATATATCAGATGTACAACTTATTTGATTATATCTTAGTAGAAGAAGACTAAAAAGAGCTAATTCTCAAAAAAGATTGGAAGGTGTTATGTCTTTTCATGAATATTTCTTTATATTATGTTGTATTGGTTGTGTATCTTTATTACTGAGTTGTAACTTTTAACATAGTGTTTTTAAATTAGTGTTTGCAAAATGCATTGTCTCTATTTTTTTCTACTAGTATCTAATTTTTTGTTTACTCAGAAGCGCAAAAGTAATTTTTTTTACTTGTTTCACTTGCCTTAATTTTATGATGTTGGCAACCTTTGTTCCTAATATAATCCTATTTATCATATTTCATTAATGAATGTCAAAAAACAATTAGAGGTTTAAGTGAATGTCAAAACTTAAAAAATAATAATTTTTTGAAGAATATTTTAAAAATAAACGTACACTGTTAAGGAAAATTATGCAATTATATTGGCTTTTTTGGAAACAGTTTTCAACACAGTTTTTTCATTTTTTTTGTTCTACAAAAAAAAATGTTTGTCATGTTTGTATAAATTATTTCTAAAAAATTGTTTTGTAAAAGTGTCACTCAAAAAACAGTTTTTAAAAAATACTTCTATTGTTTTTTTATGTTTTTCTGCCAAACTATTTTCAGATTTTTTTTAAAAAAAGATAATTGTTTTCATTATGAAAAAGTCATAAATAATTTGTCAAAATTAATCGCTAGCCATCATGTAGATTATACCATTATGTTCTCAAACACTCTTCGGTAACCTCCTTATCTTTTGTGCCACTAAGAATTTCCAAAACTCAACTGCAGGTATATTTCTTTTTGTTTCCATTTTGTAGGGTTAAAACCTTCATCTTCTAATATGATCCTCACATAAATATGCGATTTGTTTGTGTACTCTGCATTTATCTAAAGCCCTAACATACAATTGTGGTCTCCTCTTTTCTGAGCACTATCAAACTCTCTGTCTCCCCTTGAAAATGCATTTTTTCTATTCGGTTATTTAGACGGTGTAACCCAATTCTCTGGTCCTAGAAGTTTTTCATACTTGTTAGATTTATATCTTCTAAAGGTCTTTTATTGCTGTTCAATCCTCAATATATTGCCTTCTAGGGATGTTTCCTTTTTGGGGCTAAAATATTAGATTTTATTTTAGGTAGCTTATCAATTTCAAGACTCATTTCATTGTTACAAAGTTGTGCTTTTGGTGTATGGTTCAATTTTTTTCTTCTCAAGAAATAACGACTCTTTGAATGTCTTATAGTCGTATGCAAGCCCATATTTGT
The DNA here is from genome assembly GCA_037074535.1 of Gleditsia sinensis. Taxonomy (NCBI): domain Eukaryota; kingdom Viridiplantae; phylum Streptophyta; class Magnoliopsida; order Fabales; family Fabaceae; genus Gleditsia; species Gleditsia sinensis. The sequence goes on along the minus strand of CM073474.1, from coordinate 22,103,162 downwards.
TTAAAGATGGAGATGTAGAGAAGTTATTCTTGACAACATTCTCCTATATTTCAAGATTAGGATTTCTCCCTTGTTTTCACAAAGGTGGGTTTTTCTTTATTTTGTTCTTTGTTTTAACTAAGCCTTGCTTAGATTTTCTTTTTACTTATCAAAAGTTACTGGCAAAAAATTTGAGCATGTATATTGAATATAAAGTATATTTTTATTATGGTTGAAGCTATTACAAATCCATCTTATAGTTGTTGCAGAATTACTAATTATCTAATTTCTTAATCTTCATAAGTGATTTCATGTTTTAATTCATGTACTGTAATTTCTCATCTTCTTAGGTGTATGTAGAATTATAAAGAACAATTTAGTTTTGCTGATAATATGGTAATGGTGTAGAATATATGTTATGAAACATGTTAAAAGGATTTTGGATGTAGTTTAATTTGAATGGAAAGAATTTTTTTTTGTTTCTTTTATGGTTGCTATTGGAGGATCTCTTTTCTAGATGACAAGTTAGAACATTGAACATGATGATGGTGTGTGGGGCTATAACATTGAAAAACTCTTTATAGAGATTTTAGTGGATGAAGTTAACAAGGGAAATAAGAAAATTGGAATATTTGCTTCTAGGATATGGAAAAATATTTTGAATGAAGTTAATTAAAAAGGTGAATGAAGTTTTTGCTTAAAACAAGTGAAGCAAAATATATCAGGTTAAGGATGAAGCATTATATATTCTCTGAACTAATTCAACAAAAAGGCTTTATTTATTGGTAAATTGTTAATTTTTTTACCACTTTCCATAATGTTTATTGTGTATATGCATAATCATATTTGATTGTATGTGTTATTTTAAAAAAGCCCTAAAACTCACCAATTTCGTAGAAAAGGATGTGAGCATTATAAGCCAATGAGGATTATCTTTAATAGAAGCACCACTACAGGTGTCCTTCATTATGCCTCTACCATGGACCATCCAAATTCATATGAAGAGCGACATCTTAACGATCAATACATCAATGATAGAGTTCATATAAATATTGATAAAAATGCTGAAGAGGATTATGTTATAAAAAGTACTGAGCATAGTAGACATAAAAGAATGAGAACCATAACAATGCTTGAACATAAGCCAAAGAAAGACCGTACCTCTAATGAAATGAGTGAGGCTTGACAAGCATGGATTTCATCTTCCAAGGCAAGGATGGAGAAATCCCTTGTAAGGGCAGAGAGATACAAGTCAAAAAGTGTTAAGATAACTAACTCAACAACGATAGAGAATGATTATTCTCACATTAAATGTGTGGAGATGCTGAGTAGTTTTAAAGATATTAGCTATAATGTGTATGTTGCACCCTTGGATCAATTTAATGATGAAGGATGGAGGCAGATGTTCTTAACCATGCCTATGGAGAGGAAAAAAGCATAGTTAACTAGACTTAGGAAAAAAATTTTCAAGATTGCACTATTTAAATACTTTTAAACTATTTTATTACATGCCTTTGTTATGTGTTGTTTAAGTATTTCAGTTTTTTTAGTCTTGAAAAATTTGTATTCCATTATTATGTTGAATTCAATATTCTATTACTATATTGTTGAAATTTCTATCGTATGATTATAGGATTAAACATGACTAACAGTTCATCAAATAGAAAGGTAAATAACGTAGATAGTTCTCATTCTAACAGATCAGATGATGGTTTCCATTATTTTCTTTCTATTTACATGATTCATCAACTTGAGAGATCTTTAATAAAAAATCAAGTAAGAACTTCTTCATTAACTAGTCATGAATTTATAAATGAGATGTTGAATGAATTGTCTATAGTCTGTAATGAGTCATTTTATATGGAAAAAACATGTTTCGTCACTTTTGTGAGGACATGAAATGACGTAATTACTTAGGTGAATCAAGATATGTGTGTTTAGAAGAAAATGTTGGTATGACATTATATATTTTGGGAGACAACACTCGATAACTAGTTGTCGCATATCAATTTCAACATTCAACTGAAACTGTGTCTCATCATTTCAAGAAAACTATAAGGGCAATATGTAAGGTTGGAAAAGAGTTCATAAGGCAAGAATCATCTGAGCTATCCGATCATATCAAAAAATATTATCCATTGTTCAAGGTTATTGTTATCCACTACTATATTTTGTATAACTTATTCCATATGATCCTTACTTTTTAAGATTGCAAATATAATTTTTTGTTTAATTACATATTTTTTGAAATTATTTTAGGACTATTGATGGTGCGCATATTAGTCCATGGGCTCCAACAGCAAAACAAACCGCTTATAGAGGTAGAAAACCAATTGTCACACAAAATATTATGTACATTTGTGACTTTAATATATTGTTTACTTATGTTTATATGGGATAGGAAGGCAATGCCAATGATTCAAGTGTTTTTAGATGCACTTCTTTGGCAAGATGCAAAATTCACATTTCCTCCGGAAGGTATTTCAATATTACATCATATTTTCGTTGAATTACTTATAAATCATTGACATATTATAAAATTCATTTAAATTTTCGTTGCAGGTAAATATTATCTTGTTGGTTTTGGATATCCTTGCACAAGGGGATTTCTTCCACTTTTTCGAGTGAAAGATATCATACCCAAGAAATATAATAGTCATGGTCAATAACCTTAAAATGCAAAATGATTGTTTAACTATAGACATTCCTCAATGTAAATGGTGATTGAACGTTGTTTTGGAGCGTTAAAGGCACATTTTTCAATCTTAAGATTGATGGCTAACATATAGACCTATTCGACAACGGCTTACAATCACTACATGTTGCATAGTTCATAATTATATTTGTAAATAGAGGTGACTCAATACAGTATTCCATGAATGGGAGGCCATGAATCCTTTAGATATAAAGACTTCAATGAATCAAACAAGTAAAGGAACCTCAATCAATAATAACCATTCAGAAGAATTGTATAATGAAGCAACAACAACAATGATTGCACAGTTCATAATTATATTTGTAACATGAATGGGAGGTCATGAATCCTTTAGATATAAAGAATTCAATAAATCAAACAAATAAAGGAACCTCAAGCAATAATAACCATTCAAAATAATTGTATAATGAAGCAGCAACAACAATGTATCATAATCAAATTATTATTGATTGGACGTGGGCAGAACATATGAATACTTCTTAGAAGATTTATGTAAAATATTTTAAATTGTAATTTTGGAAACATTTTTTAAGTTTAATATATATAATATTTTTAATTTGCCTCTACTTTAATTATTTTTAGTGGCTATACTTCATATCAGTATTTAAAATGTTTTTAAATTCATCCTAAATTTAGATTACACCTTATAAATTATAATGATGATTAATCAAAGCAACTACAAATATCTAAATAGTAATAATTATTAAAAAAAAAATAAACATACAAAACTTGTCACCAATTGAAAAATAAAACTCGTCATACACATTATTTAAACATATCTCATATTTAGTATTTAAATAATTTGTAAAAATATCTCATACATTATTTACTATATAACATTTGTCACTAATTGAAAACAAAACAAAAGAATTTTTATTTTATCGCAACCAAACAATTTTTGTGTGTTCTTAAAACAGTTCCTTTTTTTCAAACAAATTTTATATTCTTTTGTTTTCAAAAACTGTTTTCAAAACTTACATTGAAATAAGCTTTTTGTTCTTTTATTTAAAAAAAACAATTTTTAAAATTATTTTTAAAAAACAGTAAAACAAAAATATTTTAAAACGCCTCTAAATAAGTCCTAAATTGTTGGTCAATTTTTTACAGAGAAGACATTATCAATTACTTGCATAACTATTCTGACGTTAGTGCAAAACTACCGAATCCATCCACGAACAATGTAAACTGATATACAAGATCCATACAAATAAATGGACGGTTCCCCTCCTCAACATGTGGATAGGTGGATTTGGCATCTTGAAATTTTGTTTCACAAGCTAGCTTAGCTGCATCCTGAAAATCCACAGGATGAACTTTGGCATTGGGTGACTTTCGATCAGCAAAGCTCGTCTATGAATGAATAATGTGATTAGCATGGCAATGCATGCAGTAGCATTAAAAACGGCATGACTTTCAGTACTAGTTCCCAATTGGAACAAAATAAATAAATAAAACACCTCAGCAGCCTGGTCAAAGAAAAACGAGGCAAAAAAAAATGATTTTTCTGTCCATTTCCCCCTCCACCATTCCACATCCCTCCGAAGATGCACTTCATATGTGTACAAGTTGACTCATTAACTTAGAGAGATTTTAAGAGCTATACTTTTGTATTCACTCAAGCTTGCATCAGAAGGTGAGGCTGAGGCCTTAAACGACTTTCCTCCATATTTGTAAGACCCTTTGAAGAATTAAAAAAGCCACTTGTTATTGGCATTATAAGCTAAAAGGAAAAAAGATTTGAAAAACATCCACATGTGAATTTTTTTTTTTTGAAGAAAAAGAAACTTTAGTAAGAAGGAAAGAAAAAGTACATGAGACGACGATGAAGTATCCTCCTAAGAATAAATACATGATTCAAACAAGAACAGAAACAGGAAAATATAGAAAATCAATCATGCAATAAAGCTACCCAATTCCTCTGCATATATAATAAAGTGACTGTGAAAACAGCCATAAGATCCCTTTTCCCTATAAAACAAATGTAAGGTTACGTACAAGAGGGGGGAAATGTGACTTGGCATCCAAACAGCACCAAGAGGGCAGAAAGGGGAAGCTATATTTACCATCAAAACCAGCTAAATTATAAGGGTTTCCAGATTCATCAGAAACTTTAAAAATCTCTGCACGAGCTGCTAGTAAACGATAGTGCAAATAACCAAAAGCAAGATGTCAAAACTTATTAGCCATGGAACATGGTGCAACAGAATATCTATCTGTCTAACTGTAACATTGTTTATATGACGTAGTATCCTAATAAAGACTACAAAACAAAAACTACAAAAGTGGAAGTGCTCAAGTCCATGAGTTAATTCTCCCACAAGCTGTATATCACGACAATTCATACTGGCATATCTGGAGCAAGAAGAAAACCTGCGAACATAGAGGGAATATTTCCTTCCCCCCAAGAACATCTCCTTGACATATGGATCTTCTCCATCTGATACTTTAGGAGCCTTGGCAGCATCTGTCTCTGAGAAGGCATGTGCTATTTGAACAGATCCACCTTCATGATCAACCACTCCAACTGTCTTCAAATACTCTTTTCCCAGGTTTCCCAATAGATAGTTAATAGCAACCTAAAAACATAAAAATGGTAAGTTAAGGCAATCAAAATACTAAATCTGTTCTTTAGAGGATAGAATACCCACGATCCTACTTTCTGTCCAACTTGCAGTTCACATTGATGCTTTTAACAGACTCTGTATCATACAAAAGTTCTATTACAGGATGAATTTAGTAGCTTAGAAAAGCTATCTGAACATATATGCTTTATATTAATAAGCATCATGCAGAAAATTACTGGATTAATTTCTGAAGAGGAAGCATAAAGGAAAAGAAGCCAGTTGGCAACAAGCATCATGCTTTTAATACTCAATACTTCATTAATGAATCATATTTATCTTGAGTAAGGTGTCATATATCTGAGGAATCTCATACCAATCTACCAGTTGAAGTTATTATACATTAGTTAATGCAACGGCTTTGTGTTGAGGATTATGTGGGTAAAATTTCAAATTGGTTGCATTCCATTTACTCTAGGTATTTTGTATTTATGTATAACAGCATACCCGGCCCAAGACTGGTAGTGGATCATCATTGTCTTCTGCATGATGATGTTAATTGAGTTTGCTCGATCAATGCCACTTCCTGATGTTGACAGCTTTAGGTTGCTCATAAGTCATAAATGGATCCCCAGCATTATTGCTGGCTGTCTCCTGTGACACAAGGTCATGGTCAATGTCCTAATACCACAAAGCTTGGGCTGGAACCCTTGAGTAAATATGTGATGCTTCTTCTGTTCTTGTGGTAGGAGACTCACAGGTGAGAAATGTGGTTTGACCATTTTCAAGCCCACTTTCTTGGCTTGTGGATTGGAGTCCATTGCTGTCCAACTTCACAGAACCACAATATATCTTCCGCAGTTCTGTGTGAGGCTGGCATTGGCCATCTGTTGCAAGTTCCGACAACAGTGAACCCCCAAACCAAGCTTTGGGTTCCTAACAATTAGTAGCAGCAAATGCAACCACAATTGATGCAGACCCAATAGATGCTGCAGCAACTACTTAATTGGAGATAAAAGGGTTAGGAATATCATTTGCATTCATCAATCAAACTGCATATTTCTTTTTTTGTTAGCAGTCTGTGCATGTTTGCCTCTGCCATCAAGGCTCAACATTTTATATTGCTTCTGAAGACAATGCTTAAACGTACAAATTGTCAATTTGAACCATTCATATCAAGAGAGCAGCATGTTGCAGAATCAACAATACATTATGGAATGTCTAATATAATCATTAATAAAACTTAAGCAAAATGAAAATTACTCCCTACATTTTGTCCCTTTACAAATAACCTGTAATTTTTCTCTATCTTCCAAGTTCTTATAATATCCTAACAGTAGTCAAATTCACATCATGGCTATGAGCTAAAAAAGAACTAGATCGTGCCTTGGAGGTTGAAGAAACTAATGGAAACTCCCACGAGGATGCTCAGATTTCCCATCCATCTTGACAGGTAATTGCTTCTGTACCATTGTGTATGTTTTCTATAACTTTACTAAGTGGTTCATACAATATTTCCCTGCAAGCAACTATAAAGGTCCAACATACTTTTGATCTCTGTTTTAAAAAAAAGAAGGCATTGGAACTTTGATTCAGTTTAAAGCTTTATTTGAATAATGAAAATCTTGAAAGATACTCGAGTCACCTCTGGTATAAGAACATTCATCAAGGTCAACCAGTAAACAGAAGATCAATTACATTAAGATTTCAACAGTTAGCCAACTGTTTAACAAGCTCGGTTGTTTAAGAAAGTATCAACATCTTGTCTCTTGGTTATGGTATTTGAAGTCTGGATATATATATATATATATATATATATATATATATATATATATATATATATATATATATATATAGACAGACAGAGAGAGAGAGAGAGAGAGAGAGAAAAGAAGATGCCAAGCACCTGTGTGGAATATGCAATCAACTCGATAAGGTTGCTTACCAACAAGTGTCATCTTCATAGGGAAAGAAAATGCCATTGGAACCTCCTGTTACATAAGTATCTATTGCTCCCAAGAAGAAAACCCTCACTCTCTTGTTACTCTTCTGGTCTCAGGTTTGTGGAAAAAAAAAAATCTCTTTCTTGATCAATTTACTGGGTATGACCTTGGCTTCTTTCTCACAGTATCATGTCCCAGATAATTGTGCTCTAAATATGTTTTCAGGATCTGTTATCTGTCCCCTAGAAACCCAAAACTGAAACATTTTCTGTGTCTTTGGTTCAGGGAGGAAGCCCTTCTCCTGCATCTCTATATAAAATTTGTATGCATCCTCCAGTTTTCCATTCAAAAAAAGCCCATGAATCAGTGCAGTATAAGAGCTATGATCAGGTTTGAATCCCCATTCACTCATCTCACTCCATAACTTAAAGGCAATATAAAGCTGGCGCCATTGGCAAAACCTTCTTATCAACATTATGTAAGTCTCAATAGTTGGGTGGCAACCCAGCTCTCTCATCTTGTTCCAAAGCCAAAATACCTCCTCCGTAGTCCTTAAAACACGGAAGAAAGCATGATAAGTCTGAATTGTAGGGGACAGGTCACAATGCAGCATCTCATCTAAGATTTCTTTAGCTTCTTCAATTAAGTGAGCTTCGCAAAGTGCCTTGATCAATGAGTTGTAAGTAACAACATCTGGAGCAATACTGTCTACTTTCATAGTTTTCATGAGATTGACAGCTTCTTTTACATGCCTACCCTTTGCTAGAGCATGAATGACAGCATTATAAACCTTCCTATTTGGAGTTATATTTATTTTCTTCATATGGTCAAACAGCTTGAGCACCTTACTAAGTTTAGAAGCTTTTGAATAGCAAGATATGATACTTGCATATGAGACAACATCATATTGGATTCCTCTCTTGCTCATCTCCTGCCAAATTCTCTCTGCATTATATGTGCTAACAATCACATTACACCATCCATCAAGAATAATGTTAAAGCTTTTGGTATTAAATGGGAATACATTTTTGTAGCAGAAGAGCAAGTGCTCAGCATCTTGTACATTCTTGTAATCGCAAAGGGCAGAAAGAAGGCTTTGAAATTCTCTTAACCCAACTTGAAAGTTAAACCGTTTAGAAGCATAGAATGTATTTATAGCGCTTCTAATATCATGAACAGCACAATATTTCTTTATCATAATTAAGAGTGTTCGAGGGGTGACAAGAGATGTACCAGAGTTACGTCCTCTCATTTCCTCAATTAAAGCCCAAGCAGTGTCAAACATTCTCATTTTGCCGAGGATAGATATCATAGAATGGTATTCACGAATTGCATGAGCATAACCTGGCTGCTTGCCAGCCCACTGAAAAAAGGTGAGAGCTGCTTGCCAGTCATTGCGAATTCTTGAAAGGATCTCCACAACCAACTCTGATGATGCTGCGATACTGCACTGGTCAAGCTTGTATTTAATTTCAGATGGTCGGCACCCTGATTTGTTTATTATATACAAAATGGTTTTAACATCTTGGACAAAACCATCCCTAACGTCTAACTGACCAAAGTGGGTCTCGTTCTTCTCATTATCTTTATCATGGTCCTCCTCCCCCTCTTTCTCATCATCATCATCACCTAAGGCCTCATCCAATCCAATTTTAGGGGAATCAGTTGATGCCCCAAAGTTTGTAGATGGAAATGAAGAAGAAAAGAACAGGACTGAGAAACCCAACTTTGGCGGAGCTGAGAAAGTTTCAGACTTTGAAAGGTTCAGGAAATTGAAAACAGAAGTCAGGGGCTGCTCGACTACATGGCTGTGAGTAACAGAGAGTAAATTCTGATAAATGCATGGCAGCACAACAGAGAAAACAGATAGCTTAGATCTAATTGTGATCATGTGTGATAAAAAGGCAATGCTCACTGCTGTATATTAAAATTGGAACATGATAATCAAAAGAGCTCCTATACATAATTGAAGGACCGCCTAGGAAGATCACCCCTTTCTTGGGTTGTAAAACCTGGAGAAAACAGATAGTTTAGATGAATTTCCATTTGAATTAGGCCTAAAAAATTAAATAACAAAATTCTAAATTCTCTATCATCAAGTTAGGGTAAAAAAGTGAATTGCAAGTTCCATAAGAGCACAAACAAATAGAAGGAGATATAACAAGTCATTCATTGAAATAATACAATAACATAAAAATAATCATGAATGATTGAATGGAACTCCACTTCAGGTCCTAGTGCAAATTTAAGCAGAATAAATTGTAACATATATTATTAAGTACAATGACATTGCAATTTGTAAAGAGAAAAGTACAATTTGGGTAGTATCGTACCCGGTACAAATACAAATACGAAATATAATATTTCAAAACACAGTTGGGGCACAATAATATATACTATATAAATAAAGAATATTTAATAACACAACAATCCATGCAACAATAAAAATTGATTATGAGTTTTCTAAAATATATAAAATCAACAAAAACAGTAATTCAAGTTTCTTAAATAATCTTAAAGTTCGTATAATTTTATTAAAAATAATTTAAATTAATATATAATATTAAAGTGCATGCAACTTTGTTTATACTAGTTTATATTATTGAGTTTATAAAACTTAATTTCATATATCTAAAAGTTAGTAGTTGTACCTACAATCTAGCTAATATGTGTACAGACCAAAGTTTCTTTTAAAATTACACTTTTGGCCTCTCTAATTTTAAAAATACATCAATTTAGTCCACTTATAATTTATAATATGAGTTTAATCCCTCTAATTTTAACAATTGAGCAAATTATCATTAATTATTTTTTTGAATGACTGAGCATGACACATTTGGCGTATGTGTAACCATTTTGACTCATTTATTAAAATCAGATACATCAAATTCATATAACAAAGTATAAAATTACTAAATTTGAACTTAAGAAAAAAAAATACATGATATCATTCGGAGTTCTTAAAAGTATTCTACCGATACCGAATACGTGTCCGGAATAGTTAAGGCATGAATCATGAAGTACCATGCTTTTTAGAGTACGATAAATACGAGAGTAAAAACTGCTTTGCTACCAATTGGACAAAATTACCATTTACCAAATTTACCAGCGCCTCACAATGCAAATTTTAACATTTATTACTTGAAGAAACCCATATTCATAATAAAGACCTTAGAGACATTGAATTAGACAACAACAAAATACATAACATTTTCAGAGAGAATGATAGGAATCAAAGAAAAAAAAACCTTCAAAGGCTTGCCGGGGGGGAGTCTTGAAGCCAAGCCCAACAGACTTCCAAAACCTTCAATTGTCGATGCCCCTCTATCTCACATTTGTCGAGGCTAACTCCTTCCTTCTTTCTCCCTTTCGGTTTCAACGTCGTTCCTTTCTCCTTTCTTCTCTGTTCTTACTCGCCATATTTCTCCGTCATCCCTGTTTCGCGATATTGGCTTTGACTTTGGCTTTGGCTTTGGGTGACCGCCGAGGGAGGGTCAGGAGGTTTTGGCTTTGGTATTTGGCGGTCGGTTTAGAGAAGAAATGGGTATTTGGCTGAAGCATTGACTTGGCAAATTTTCAACCTAGTTCAGAAACTGGGGGTTAATTTTGAATTTGTCAAAATATATTTTAAAAAATATAAAAATATTTATATTAATAAAAAAAATTAATATGAATCATGACTTTTATTTATATATATTAGCAGTTTGACATGTATTATGGTATATATCAATTTATTTTTTATTTATTAAAAAAACATTAATTAATTATATGTGATAAATAAAATAATTACTTATTTTTTAAATAACTATTATTCAAAAATATTTATTATCTATAGAGTAATTATTATTAGATTGTTAGTAAAAGAGTAGAATAATATTTATAAAAAATTGAAGAATAAAAAATATTTTTTTATTAATAAATAAAAAATAAATTATCAAATAAAAAAAGATTAAAGAATTCAAAGTATATATATGTATATAAAATCTCAGTCATATTTTAACATGTTATTTAGTAGGATGTTCATTCATTTGGTTTGATCTATTTTAAAGCTGAACTAAACCGAAATAATGCCATAATTTTAGAAAGAAATAGACCTATTTGATTTTATTTTGATTCGGTTGATTAATATTTTTTTTTTTTTAGACTTCTTTTAGCTCGACTCTCTCTCAATGCAGTCATGGCCCAGGAGGCGAATAACCATTGACGGACGAACTTTAGGTAGCTCCGCCTTACCAAAACCTTTGGCAGCCTGGACTTGAAGTTCAGAGCACAGCTTCCTGGTTGTGTGTGCAAATAACTATGACCGAAGTTTTGTCCAAAAAAAAAAAAACTATGACCGAAGGAGAATACGATGACACGAGGAATTTGGTTCGGTCGCAGCAGTTGGAAACCCAATCCTACTGGTCAGGAGGAGAGTGATAGAGGGAGGAGCATTTCTGAAGGGGCACAGCTTGTGAAATGTCGTAGAGGAAGAGTTCGCAAAGCGTGAGAAAAATAAAATAAAATAATAAATTTGGCACTGCCTGAAAGCTGGCTAAATAGAGGTGTCATCTTTCAAGAAGCAAGCCTCGTGCTCTCCAGCTATAAGATTTTGTTAAATGATTTCTAGTTTATGACTTCTATCGGTTTGATTTGTCATTGAGTTGTCCAATGCAATATTTAAAACGATTTGTGTGCTGTCATTTTTCATAATTTATACTATTACATTTTGCAATCACCCAATTGCTACTACCATTACAAAGAATGACCGCAAAAAACTTAATTTCAATACCTTCTCTCATCCAAAAAAAAAAAAAAGTCATGGAGCAGGTAGTGTTTTTTAAAGAATGCAGGCTGCCGCCAAGTCATGATTTTGAGATCAAGCAAAATTTGTTGTACTTTTAATATAAAAAATTTCTAAATAGAGGCAGTGATCAATATATATAATAAATTTTTCCTTTCCTAAAAAAATAAAAAATGGAGAAGCAATAGAATCAAAATTATACACAATTGAGTAGCATTTGCCTAAATAGAGGCAGTGATCAATATATATAATAAATTTTTCCTTTACTAAAAAAAATAAAAAATGGAGAAGCTATAGAATCAAAATTATACACAATTGAGTAGCATTTGCCGGAACATGAAGGAGGCAAAAACTTAATTTCAACTTTTAACCTTTTCTCGTCCAAAAAAAAATTTAAAACCAATATCATGAAGTGCACTACTCAAAGAAAGTTGATAGTACAAAGATTGTCATCAACCAATGTATTAAATTTCGTTTTGAAGTACCGTTTCGGTGACTTCAAAAACAGAAACATGTCGAAATGTTTCGAAAATTTAAAAAAAAAAAAAATTTAATAAACGTTTCAAATAATTTCAAATAAATTTTTTTTTAATTTTAAAAATTTTAACATAATATTAATGATATAGATATATAAAATTATATTAAAATTAATTCAAATTAATGTCTATAATTGAATAGTAAGTAAACATACTACTATAGTAGGGATTTCAACTCAAATCCTAATAGTATTCAACAGCAATCTCTCTTGTGCATCTATCTCCCCATCTTCTTTTTAATTATTTCGTGACATTTATATTTAAATCTCTTTCTCTATCGATCGACCATGATTCTATCTCTATCTTTAAGTATATTCATCTCTCTTTACCTTTCAATCTCTCTTTGCATCATTTTTGTAATTTTCTCTTTAAAATAAAAATAATAAAGAAAAATAATATTATGAGAACAAAGGGGGAGAGTATAAAGTTAATAAAGATGTTGTAACTTGTTAGAGAAAATAACTTGATATTGGATGTGATATAATACTATTTTCATCTACTTTTAAATTGTTAATTTTTTTATTTTTCAAATTAGTTTAGTACTTTTCTATCGAAACAACTCGAAATAAAAGTATTTCCATCGAAATAATTCGAAACAAGAGTATTTCTATCAAAATAATTTGAAACAAGAGTATTTCTATCGAAATAACTCAAAATAAGAGTATTTTCACCGAAATTTCTATTGAAATGAGAGTATTTCTACAAAATATTTCGAAACATAGTAATTTTAATTGAAATAACATAATTCTTTAACAAACAATTCGTTTCGTTTCGATAATTCCGTTTCGTATTGGTGACTCAAGAAACGGAAACGTTTCGGTAGTTTCGATAAAAAAAAAAAAAAAGAAATTTAGTTCTTTGCCATCAACTGAAGTGGTCTTTGTGTATGTGTCTTAACATCAATTTACTCCAAAAAACGGGTGAGTAAGAAATATTAATATTATATAATATTAAAAATGTATAAAATCCATATGAACTGACCAAAATCAATTAAACTAATTTAAATTAAAATAAAATTGATTAAAAATAGTTTATATCAATATTTTATTAAAAAAACTCGATTGATTTAATTTAAAAAAAAATTAAATCAAACCAAGCAATTGAATTATAATATTATATATATATATATATATATATATATATATATATATATATATATATATATATATTTAATATTAATATTTCTTACTTACACATTCTCTAGTGTAAACTGATGCTACAACGCCTACACGAAGCCTACTTCGCTGATGGCAATATCTGTTCCATTAGCTTTCCTCGAGTAATACACTTCATAATGTTAGTTTTATTTTATTTTTTTGGAAGAAAGAAGGTTGAAAATTAAAATTAAGTTTTTGCCTCCTCTATGTGCCAACAAGTGCTGCTCAACCAAGGAATTAAATTTCCTTTCTTTTTTATCGAAACGACCGAAACGTTTCTGTTTCCTAAGTCACCGATACGAAACGGAGTTATCGAAACGAAACGAAGTGTTTGTTAAAGAATTATGCTATTTCAATTAAAATTACTATGTTTCGAAATGTTTCGGTAGAAATACTCTTGTTTCAATGGAAATTTCGGTGAAAATACTCTTATTTCGAGTTGTTTCGATAGAAATACTCTTGTTTTGAGTTATTTCGAAAGATATACTCTTGTTTCGAATTATTTCGATGGAAATACTCTTATTTCAAATTATTTCGATAAAAATATTCTTATTTCGAATTATTTCGATAGAAATACTCTTGTTTCGAATTATTTCAATAGAAATACTCTTATTTAGAATTGTTTCGATGGAAAAGTACTAAACTAATTTTAAAAATACAAAAATTGACAATTTAAAAGTAGATGAAAATAGCATTATATCACATCCAACACTAAGTTATTTTTTCTCACAAGTCATAACATCTTTATTAACTTCATACTCTCCCCCTTTATTCTCGTGACATTATTTTCCTTCATTATCTTTATTTTAAAGAGGAAACTACAAAAATGATACAAAGAGATATTGAAAGACAAAGAGAGAGGAATATACCTAAAGATAGAGATAGAATCATGGTTGACAGAGAAAGAGACTTAAATATAAATGTCATGAAAGAGTTAAGAAGAAGATAGAGAGATAGATGCAATAGAGAGATTATTGTTGAATGCTGTTAGAATTTGAGTTGAAGTCCCTACTATAATAGTATGTTTACTTACTATTCAATTATAGACATTAATTCGAATTAATTTTAATATAATTTTATATATCTATATCATTAATATTATGTTAAAATTTTTTAAAATTAAAAAAAAAATTATTTGAAACGTTTCTTAAAAAATCTTCTGTTTCCTCGAAATTTTCGAAACGTTTCAAAATGTTTTCGTTTTTAAAGTCAACGAAACGGTACATCGAAACAAAATTTAGTACCTTGTGCTCAACTGTGCATAATTCTAACTTTACTCCTTCTCGGCTTCTTAATTTTTTTTTGAAAAAGAAAATTATATATATATATTATCACTGCCTCTACTTATATTTTTTTATTAAAAGTACATCAAATTTTGCTTGATCTTATGACTTAACAAGAGCTTGCATTCCTAAACGAAAAAAGGACATGCTCCAAAAAAAATTTGTTTTGGATGAGAGGAAGTATTGAAATTAAGTTTCTGCAGTCTTGCTTCATAATGTTTGTAGCAATTTAGTGATTTCAAAATGTAATAGTATAAATTATGAAAAATGACAACACAAATTGTTAATAAATCAAAAGGAACATTGCGTTTTACTATTTATGCACCGTTTCACTTAAGGGGATTTAACGGTTGATTGACGTGGACAAAAAATTTGTTGGGTAGTTGAGAGTTGTGGCATGAGAGATAAAAGAAGGGGAGGAGATGAATTCGAGTATCTTGAAAAGTGTATGAGTATGATTGTATAATTGCAGAACCCACATTGGACTCTGGTGAATAAGAGAATAATTGTTTCAGTCGTTTTAGTGGTATCAGAACAAGTGAGATTGGCAACATGGGCGAAAAGATGACTGTTAAGAAAGGTACAACAGAAGACTGTGGAGTTCAAAAAGAGGATGGAGAATGTGGAAGGCAAGGTTAATGATCTGGAAGCAAAATTCAGAGATCTGAAGCAGAACAATATTCAAGAGCTTAAAGTGAACATGCAAAAGTTGCTATCAATCGGTGGGAGAGATTCTGAACCAAAAGCAATTATGTGTGGAAGAAAATCCCTGATAAGAAAGAGTAGAGTCAAGCTATGGAACACCCCAAGATTCACCGAAAGTACTATTCTCAAGGTTTGATGGAGCAGGATATAGGCTCTGACAAGATAAATGTGCAATACTTCATGTTGGAGGAAGTGGCTGAAGATCACAAACTTAAACTTCTGCTAATGGCGATGGAGGGTAAGACGTTTTCGTGGCAGAAACATTTCATGAGATCAGTTAACACAGTTTCTTAATTGAAGAATCTTTATGGATGCGGTTAGATCAAGATTCGATGATAGCAGCTACGACGATCCTATGGTAGAGCTGATTAATCTAAAGCAAGTAAACAACATGGGTGAATACATGGAAGCCTTTAATGAATTAATTGTCAGGATATTATTGGATGAACAGACAGCCTTGAGTTACTTTCTTGGAGGGCTAAGGAGCTCGTTAGAAAAGGCTCTCAGATTACAAAGGCCAAGAACGATCAATGAGGTTGGCTCGAATTTAAGAAGATTTATTGCTAGAGCTCAGTACACAACCATATCACTTATCCAGTAGCAAGATTCATCCATATAACAGCTGGAGTTCCCAATCTGCTACAAGAACTTATAAACCCAGTAATCTTTCGACCAACAACTCTCTAAATCCAAATTTCATAAACACTTCTTCAAAATTCATACCACTTAAACCACAATAGCCCTAAACCTTCCCACAAAATAACCCGAAGAACTCCTACTCCATGAGTTCAAATCAAAACCCAACAAACACAAACAAAAACCTAATATCCTACATACCACCAATCAGAGGGCCCAGAGAAGTAACTCAATCTAAAGTAGCCAATAGGATGGCTAAAGGTCTTTGTAGATTTTGCAGGGAAAGATATGATCCTGAGAATAGAAATTTCTACAAAGTGTAGGGAAGACTGAATGCAATATGGCTAGAACATAAGGAGGAAGAACCATTAACAGAAGAAATGGGAGAGGAACCACATATAGAGGCTAGCAAACCTACACATAAGGATATACAAATCTCCTTGAATGCCTTACAAGGGGTATCCAGGGGAGCCACGATGTAGCTATTTGGAAAAATAAAGAAACAGCAATTACCCTTTCTTATCGATACAGGCAACACTCACAACTTCATCAGCGAAAAGTGGATCAAGAAGTTGGGACTCAAAACTCAATAAACGAAGGAATTCAAAGTCAGGGTAGCCAATGAAGAAACTCTTTTAGTGAAAGCTAAAGGCGTTACAATGGGAGATGGAAAATCATAAGTTCATAGCAGATTTTTTAGTATTACCCACATACAGTCAGGAAGTTATATTGGGAATGCACTAGCTCAAGTCCTTAGGTGTCATCAAATAGGACTATGCCAACCTTACAATAGTCTTTCACTTCCAAGGCCAAGATGTTCTCCTACAAAGAAAATTAACCTCAAATACATGTTATGGAAGAAAGACAGGCCTACAGAATATCAGCTAATATGGAAGCCTTCATCGTTCAGCTATCAAAAGATGGGGACAACAAAAGAAAAAGTTCCAAGAACGGATGAAAGGAATAGCCAACATAACCAGAATACATATGAGAAGAAGAGGGAGTTGGAGGCCTTACTCTAGCAGTATGAAATGGTGTTTCAAGAGCCAACGTCCCTACCTCCTAAGTGATTTTATGATTATAAGATACCAATAATGGAAGGCAGCCAACCCATCAACCAGAGACCCTATCGTTACCCACAAGTCCAAAACGAAGTAATAGAAACTATGGTAGAAAAAATGTTAAGATCAGGGGTTATTCAATAGAGCACCAGCCTACATACGTCTCCTATCGTATTAGTGAAGAAAAAAATAATACGTAGTGTTTATGTATCGACTATAGGAAGCTTAATGCTATCACAATCAAAGATAAGTTCCTTATTCCCCTAATTGAGGAGCTACTTAATGAGTTACACGACTCCCAGTACTTTAGCAATTTGGATTTGAGAGCCAGTTATCACCAAATCTGGATGTTCGAAGCGAATGTCCATAAGACTGCATTTAGAACCCATAATGATTATTACAAATGGCTGGTTATGCCATTTGGTTTGTCAAACGCCCCAGCCATGTTTCAAGCACTCATAAATCACACCTTCCAACGATTTTTGCGGAATTTTGTGTTGATCTTCTTTGATGACATTATAGTTTATAGCCCCAGTTGGCATCAACACTTGCAACATCTAGCAATTGTATTAGACGTCCTTAAGTCTAATACTTTGTACGCCAAGCGAAGCAAATGCTCCTTTGGTATATCCCGAGTAAAATATTTGGGACATATCATATCAAAGGAAAGAGTATCAACCGAGTCTCAAAAATGATAAACTATACATTCCTAACTAAGGTCATGCTTTATCAAGGAAGTAAGGGGATTTTTGGGACTATCGGATTACTACAAATGCTTTATAAGAGGATACGATGTTATTGCCAAGCCTTTAACTGAGTTGCTTAAGCAGCCATCCTTCGATTGGAATACATCTGCAGAAGAAGCATTTGAACGTCTAAAGTAGTTATTGACTGAAACATTTATTTTGGCCATGCTCAATTTTAACCAACCATTCGAGATTGAAACCGATGGCTCTAGCACAGGTATAGGCGCTATATTGATGCAGCAAAAGTGCCTAAAAGCCTACATTAGCAAAGCTATAGGTCCAAAATATCGAGCTCTCTCAGCCTATGAAAGGGAGCTTTTTGCACTAGTATTTGCAATAAAAAAAGTGGTCTGCATATCTGTTGGGGCATCATTTCACAATACGAACATATCAACAAGCCCTTAAATATCTCTTGAACCAACAACTTAACACCAATATGCAGAATTGGGGACTTGAAAAACTCATGGGACTTGACTTTGATATAGAATACAAGAAGGGAAAAGAAAACGAAGGTGCAGATACCCTACAAGGAAACCAGGGACTCTCACATTTTTTACCATCTCAGCCATCGAGTTTGGTCTCTTACAAAGAGTGAAGACATCTTACGCAACAGATAAAAGGCTACAGAATTTGATCACAAAGTTACAACAACAACCAGAAGTACATGGGAATTATATATGGTAGACAAATGTGCTAAAACGAAAAGGCAAAATAGTGGTGGGATCAAATTTACAACTCCAAAAAGAGATCTTAAGTTTCTACCACAGTTTTGTCTGGGGTGGCCATTTCGAAGTGGACAAAACTTACAAGAGCATTAAAGTTATTTTCTATTGGAAGGGCTTACAGTAACACACTAAAAATTTTATTAGAGTGTGAGCTATGTCAAAGAAACAAACATGAGACATTAGCATACTTAGGATTGCTACAGCCTTTGCCCATTCCAAAAAGGGCATGGCATACCATATCACTAAATTTCATAACAGACCTACCGAGCTCCCATGGAAAAACATCACTCCTAGTGGTGGTCGATAAACTCAACAAGTATGCTTATTTTATTCCTCTATCTCCTCCAATCATGACATTATCAGCCAAGGCAATGTTAACGAATGTCATCAAGCTTCATGGGTGGCCCTCATTTCTCATTTTCAATAGGGACCCCTGTTCTTAAGCAAGTTTTCAAAGGAGTTATTCCAGGTACAGGGCATCAACAATCACAAATCCACGGCATACCACCTTTAGACCGATCACCAAATTGAGGTGGTTAACAAAACACTCGAATGCTACCTACGGTGCACAATTAGAGAGAGACCACATAAATGGGAAGACATCCTTCCATTAGCAAAGTTCTGTTATAACACGACCCATCATTCAGCCACCAGCATCACTCTTTTTGAAGCTTTAAATGGTTACAAACTTGCCATCTGTAATCCATATATTGTCAGTCAGTCAATAGTGGAAGCCGTCGATCTAATGGAAAGATCAAGAGAGGCCATCTCTGCTTTGTTACAACATAACCTACGCAATGCTCATGATAGGATGAAAACACAATCTGACAAGCATCATACAGAAAGGGAGTTTTAAGTAAAGGACATGGTATACCTCAAACTTGCTGTATAGACAAAGGTCTACCCCTAATAGCCATTTTCACAAACTGGTAGCCATTTAATACGGGCCTTTTCAAGTAATCGAAAGAGTGGGATTAGTAGCCTACAAACTTCTGCTACCTCAGGAAACAAAGATACATAATGTCTTTCATGTTTCCCTTCTCAAAAAAAGCCATGAGACAAAAGCCGCCTCCT
This sequence comes from Gleditsia sinensis, assembly GCA_037074535.1. Lineage (NCBI taxonomy): Eukaryota > Viridiplantae > Streptophyta > Magnoliopsida > Fabales > Fabaceae > Gleditsia > Gleditsia sinensis. The sequence continues at coordinate 22,083,257 of CM073474.1, read as the reverse complement.
CGATGCTACCACCCCTAAATGATCGAGGCACATCCCTGTCAAATTACTAGACAAACAAATAAAAAATTGTAGAGGATTAACCACTACCAAGCTCTTGGTCTAGTGGGCGCATACAAACGAAGTAGATGCTTCATAGGTCAGCTACCACCAATTCAAACAATAATTTCCTTCTTTTCTCAAAGCACAAAGACTCTGAGTTCCTTGAGGACAAGGAACATACTATTAGGGGAAAATTGCAACGGCTAGTTAATAAGTCAAAAGGAACGCTGCGTTTTACTATGTACGCATTGTTTCACTTAAAGGGTCTTAACGATTGATTGATGGACAGGGAATCTGTTGCATAGTTAAGATTCGTGGCATAAGAGATAAAAGAGGGAGAGGGGATGAGTACAGGTATCTTGAAAAGTGTATGAGTATGATTGTATGATTGTAGAACCCACATTGGGCTCTGGTGAATAAGAGAATAATTGTTTCAGTTGTTTCACACCATGTGATTGGACAACTCAATGACAAATCAAACTGACAAAAGTTATAAACTAGAAATCATTTAACAAAGTGTTGCAGTTGGAGAGTAGTAAAAAACCATAAACGACTGACTCATGATACTACATATTCACAAGGCCCACTTCTTGAAAGATGGCACCTCTGTTCAGCCATCAATTCTTTCGAGTAATGCAGTGCCAAATTTATTATTTTATTTTTTCTCATGCTTTGCGTACCCTTTCTCTACTCCTCGACATTTCACAAGCTGTGCTACTCTTGAAATGCTCCTCCCTCTATCACTTTCCTCGTTATCGGTAAGACTAGGCTCACCGACCATTCCAGCGACTACAACTGGACTAGATTCCCCGTGACATCGTGTTCTCCTTCGATCATAGCAATATGCACACAGCCAAGAAGTTGTACTCTAACTGTGGTCTAAACTTTAGGTCCAAGCTGCCAAATGTTTTGTTGAGGCAAAGCTGCCTGAACGTTCATCGGTCAATGGTTATTCGACTCCCAGGCCATGACTGCACTAAGAGGGAGTCAAGGTAAATGAGGTCTCAAAAAATAACCAATCAATTGAATCAAACCAAATTGATTACTTGTGGATTTAGTTTGGTTTGATTCTACAGACCAAAATCAAACCGAACAAGTCCTTGTTTTTCCAAAATCATGTCATCAGTTCAGTTTGTTTTAACCTCTAGAACTGACCAAACCAACGAACACTCTTATATAATATTAATATTAAATATATATATATATATATATATATATATATATATATATATATATATATTATAATTTAATTGATTGATTTGGTTCAAAAAAACTTTGAATCGAAAATTGAACCAAACTAATCGATTTTCTCTAATAAAAAACTGATCTAAACTGCTTTTGGTCAATTTTTTTTTTGCGGTTTTGCTTTGATTCGGTTGGTTTTGTACACACCTACTATAAATAAGTTCTCAAATATATATAACACGCACAAGTAAAATCATATGCCTATAAGTATTTCAGTCTCCCTTTTATCACCCCTCCTGTATGTCAAGCACCTAAAATTGTAGATATAGATGGCATATGTTATGGTGCCAACTTAGGTTGGCTCTACTGGTTGAAAGGATGCAAATTAGGACTTTGCATCTTTCATGCAAGGATTAAATTGCCAACTTAGGTTGGCTCAACTAGTTGAAGGGATGCAGTATAGGATTTTGCATCTCCTATGCAAGGATCAAATTCTCTCTTTAATTGATAATTCCGTTTAAAAGTCAAGTCTCTTTAAAAAGATTCCTTACATCTAAAGACTAGTGGAGTAACCTCTTTTGATGAAATAATCTTTGAAAGTGATCCTATGAGTTGGACCTTTGCCTATCCTCTGGGATTCTAGGCATGTTACTAAATCCTTTATTGATTGTCTTAGATTAAATCATCCTTCCCAACTTGTTGTAGACCTTAAAAAAGAAAACAAAAAGGAAGCAACAAATCACTTCTTGGGCTCATATTCTATCAAACATGTGAGTTGCCGTATCAGCATCCAGCAGAATAATACAACATAGATTTTCCAGGCTAACCAGTGTAACAATATGAAAATTTTAGTTGAGATGAGCGATCCATGAAAATTTTGACATAGAAAAAAGCAAGAGAAAATATCCTTTAAATAAGATAAGTATGCTATGATGCATCGATACTACATGCTTGATATATATTCAACATTTCTATCAAAAATAACAACACTTCAAATTGCAATTAAATATTACATATTTTGCTATGTCCATATCCTTGTGTGTAGTTGTGCCTCTTAAGAAATATGTTAGGAAAAAAATGCTTCTATAGGTCCAATCCATACATAACATAACATGAAGAATGAAAACATAAAATCACAATCAACAACCTTACGACAACAAAGTGTGATGAAAACATAACTTTCCCCACATGCAATCATATCAAATAAGCAGTTCCAATGTAATTTCTCAGGGACGAAGTTGACCTAAAGTGAATTTTTTTGTGGGGTGTTTCTAAAAGTTTCAAATTATGGGGAAGTTTTTCTCATTCATTCATACCAAATTGGGACTTAATACTTACAGGGTGATACCTTCAAAGATTGTTGACAATAAAAAGTCAAATATTCTCAGAAATGTCAGGATCCTTAACTTGCAGACATTTGTTAATGATCACTTCAATCTCAAAGTAAAGGCTGTTAAGTGAAGACCTACCTTGTGCTTGAAACTTAATTTTGATTAATCTAATGGGAGGCAGCAAGAACCAAAGCTCTAAGACCACTTGATTATAAAAACTCTAATACTATATTAAGGATCATTCCAATTTAGAAACTTAAGTTGTTAAGTAAAAGGTTATGAATAGTTTTATTATGAATACTTTTATTATAATCTAACAAGCTCAACACCAATATTTAATAAACTATAAAGTACACACACTTTATAAAATGAAATGTGTCTATGCCCAACATGTATTGGACACTTATATTAGACACGATACAATTCTTCAAATTACATATAGACACTTCAAATTTTATCGTTCTGATGTCCATGTTAGAGTTTTGTCATATGTTTTTCATGTCAGTGTCTATGTTTCTTAATTAATAGATAAATGTAGCCATCAAAACATATCAAAGGCAATAAATGACAGGAAAATTGTTAGTTCTTGGGATGTTCAGGATGCCTCCTTGAAAATATAACCGAGAAAAATGTTGCATGCATGCTTTAACGTAGTTACTTAGAATTCAAACTTTAGTTAGCAACAAATAAAACATAAATTAATATTTCTACTTGGAAAAATAAAGAAATCTGGTTATGATCGAAATTTCCCAAGAGTTCATATCCTGTCTTATAACCATGCATTCAGATATCGGAATGATGCATGCCATTTACAGAGTGATGGCATTTAAGAGGTTCATCAAGCATCAAAACAGTGGAAAGTTCATTCATAATGTGCGTTGACATATGAAATGGAGGATCAAAAGGGCACCTTTACCCATCAGAACGTTAAACTTCGAAGGAAATTGATCCTTGGGCAATTATTTTTGTGATTTCATCCGTTAACTAATGCATTGGATGGATCCATTTAGTCCACCCAGGTGCAGTATATGTTCTTGATTTCTTCAGTGTCAGATAAGATTCCAATTTGAACACTTGCTATGCTAATTATGCAATACAATAAAAGAATATTCTCGCTCCATATTACTTCTAAGTTCTTAAATAGTCATGATTTTACAGTTTTGAATAGTGAACCCCTATTTCTGACACACAAAAGAAAGTGGGTCCCTTAATTTCCAAACATGCAAGCACATAAACTGTATAAATAGAAAGAAATACTATCACAGAATTATTTCTCTTCATTGATCAAGCATGCATAGCAAATAGCCAAAGGAATTTGTCACTATAATATTATATTTACTATCAGGATGGCAGCAAACCGTTTGATTTAGAAAATCCTATATTTTTATTCCTTGGTTTCAAGAACAATTTCTATTCTGCATCTCATATTTGACAACTTCTTTTGGCTCCGATAGGTGAAAACCAATGAGGAACTCGTTTCAGAAATCAACTTTCCTATATTGATATGAGAAGTAAAGAGTGTCATACAAGCAGCCTATAACTTGTAAAATTTACACCATACAGGACAGGGGCGGTAAATACATAGGAGAATCTGGAATTGAATACTAACTAAATGATCAATAATTTTTCTGTAAGATTTTGAAAAGCAGCACATGCTGCAGAAACCAAAAGTTAAAAGAAAATCACAAACTAACACTAATTATCATACAGAATTCATCTTTAAGAAAGATTCTCATGTCCATAAGGTACATAACGGATTTGATCAAATAAAAATGAATATTGTGATCATGACCTATATAAGTAAAACTTGCAGTTTTATCCATCAACTATTAGAGACAATGATAAAAAATCAAACTTGGATTTTCTCTTAACAGCTTAAAATTTTTAGACAAAATGGTTTTTAATATAGTATCAAAACCTTTATGACCAAATAATTAGACATCCAATCGTTGCCATCACATTTTTGTAACTAAATTAAATGTTAGCACGATATACAGTGAACTTGTTCTTTGTCTATGCCTCAAGCTCAAATGTCTTTCATGTTAAGGGGCTAGCTAGAGATTGTAATATAAACCATTCCCACCTACTCCTCACAACTAAAATTTTAGGATGAAACGGTTGTTCAGTTCTTTTCTCGCCTACTCCTAAGTGTTACCGAGCTCATTGTTTTTACACCTTCAAATCTTTATAACTTCAGAGTGTAATGGAATTGTACTCCTCTGTTTTTTCAATTATTTTACTTTCTTGTTCTATCTCATCTTTAAGTACAATAAAGTGATTATATAACAAACTAAAAGAAGATAAAATAGAATAAAAAAATAATATTGTTACTGTTTAAGATATTTCAGGTTGTGGTCATGCATAGCACTCTTCTATTCCTATAGAAAAATCACTATTTTTAAACAGAAAATTCTACTTTTATGTCGAAAATGAATTATGCAGAATTATTTAGATTATTTAGGCTAACTGCTCTCTAAATGTATAAGTAGGAGATTATCTCCCTTTTCCTTCGTGGAAACTTAAATCTCTTACTTAATATTGCTTGATCCAATCTTAAAGACCACAAGAAAAGGGAACCTTTTTGGGCTGTCTCACTAATTCTTTAGCTAGTTTATCAAAATAAATTTGTAAGCCACTGGTAAAAGCAATAATCAATGGTTGGATGAACAAAGTTAAAACTTATTTCATTGGACACTGATATTTACATATGTTTCCTGGAGCATAAGAATTCCTACTTTCACTTGTACATATTGTTATACCCATTATAAATCTTCTAATCAAATATTTCATATTTGTCATACTTTAGGCATAGAGGTGACTAGCAAAAGATGTTTGAATGAAAGGTATCCCTTACATAAAAGTAGGGGTTTCTTCTCTATATTGTGGTGTCAATAGTATAAAACAATCTGTATCAAATTACTAATGGAATGAGAATAAGTAACATTCTTCTTGCTACTCTAGTAATAGAAATCATGTTGAAGGTGACCCAAACTGGAAATTTTCTTTTTCTATTTTTTATTTTTTTAAGTCAAGCCAATCAGGATGGCTTTAAGTTATCATAGAGGAAGCATCCAGTCAACAAATTCATTCTTTTTACCACTCTAGTAATAGAAATCATGTTGAAGGTAATCCTAACTGGGAATTTTCTTTTTCTATTTTTTATTTTCTTAATTCAAGCCAATCAGGATAGCTTCAAATCATCATAGAGGAAGCATCTAGTTAACAAATTTGAGGCATACCTAAACTCTATGAAACCTTCCTTCCACCATTTTGCACATATAGCAACTCAATATATACAACAAAATACAAATGGTTAGGAAAGAAATATGTAAATCACAAAACAAAATTAACTGCAGGAATCAGATTATCAGAGTGAAGTATGTTTGTTGGACCATATGAATTATTGTTGTATCCTCAGATATCATGGAACTCATTGTGTTCGTATTGGTGACTAATTCACATCCAACTAAGACACCCAATCAAGGTTAACCTGAATACAAATTCTTCAGTTTTTTATATTAGTCGAATAATGTTTAACTAACCAGGGAAGTTATGTCCGTTATTTATGGTAGATTATTGCCAGCAGGATTTCTATATCTCTTGGTACTAATAAGTGGCAAGTGTTAGTATTGTTTGTATTGCAACATAATTTAAATTATCTGCTTCAAATAGGGATTCGCAGAAATTAGCATTCATATAATGATATTACCATATGCAATGAATATGTTGGTGAGCTATACCTAATACATAAAGTAAAAATTAAATGCAAGAAACCACATCAAGAGCAAATTAATAATATTTGATGCCACGTGCAGTTTGAGACAATCTGGATGACTGTTTACACTTTCCAACATGTGGAAATTCTAAGTTTCTGACTTGTGAGCCATTCAGCTGCATATTAACTTTCTGTTTATGCCATGTCTTTCAAATAAGAATATATATTTTTTACGAAGAAATTAGGGTTACATCTTGCACTAAGCACTACATGATTACATTTCTGACACCTGCTTTTTACTTGCCTTCAAAATAGAGAATCATAGTTAAATTCAATAGCCTATTTTTGATGTTGATGAGGAGGTAAAATGCTTTCTGATAGCATTGTTTGCCATGAGACTTTTAATGTCAGTTTGCCTCCCTAGTGGAGTCCTTCCACTACGATATGCTAAGCTTAAATATATTCACAATTGTTTCTCATTTGAGTCTAGAGCCAGAGAGTCCACACCTAACTTAAAATGCTCAGAAGCACGGAAACAAAATGCATCATAAGAAATCTAAGTATCATATAAAGGAAAAAAAGTATTAATAAATTATCTCATGTCATTCAAATGAAGAGGTTTCACTCCTTTCATTTTTCATTACTTAAGTATAAAAGATTCAGGTTTAATTTACTTCTACTAGAAATTTTAGCCTTGAATTCAAGCAAAACAGAAAAGAATTCAAACTTTCAAAGAAGCAGATTCTGGTCAACAGACGAGAATTGTGACATGTCCTACACTGCAGGAACCCTTGATCCCCTGCATTTGTGCCTCACGATTCATAATTGGAACCAGCCTGTTTGGAAAGAAAATATATAAAGGACAAGTCAACTTCAACCACAAGAGTTAAATAGTGAACCAAATATATGTTAGTATATTAATAATGATGTGTGTCTACATATATCATTGGACTCATTCAGTTTCTGTTGTTGTCTAATCCACTTCCAGTTAAGACACCCAACGATTCACAGCTTTGTTGGAGTAGAAATGCTTCAATAATTCATATTAAGTTTATTGACCTTAACTAATTATGGCAATCATATTTATGATAGTTGGTAAGCTACCACAATCAGGATTTTTATAATAGATGGCAGGTAAGTAAGTCTTGCCTGTGTAGGCTAGAAAACTTGATCTGCTTCAAGGTCTGGTTTCCATGCAATGAAAATACTGTAAAATGATAAAATCCCAGTTATCTCAAGCAAATATACTTAAAAGTACAAATTAAGCAGTAAGAAACCACCTAAACGTAATGTCAAATGTAGCACGCCGTACCAGTAAATCTGAATTACTTCTCGATGTACTATAACTTCTTGTTTATGTCGTGTCATTCATGCTAGGGCACCATATGCCTACATTTCTGATGCCTGCTGCTTGCCTAGAATACGGAGCATAATATTAAGTTTCATTAGAATGCCGATGATAAATCAGAGTGGGAAACTTTCTAAAAGTACCTTTGCAATATCTCAACCTCAGGTTGTGCAATGAGAGCTCTAGTTTCAATTGGCCACCTTGAGGAGTCCTTCCATTCTTATCTGCCATGCTTAACAAGTTGAGTCTAGATTGACACCTAACATAAAATGCTCATGAGCACATAAACAGTAGGGAAATCATGTAATATTCAAAAGCCACAATAGCTAAATATCTTGCTACAGGCAACAAGAGTCACATGATTTTCCCTCCGTGTTGTCAGAAATGATATTGAATTTTTTAATGGGCTTAAGATGTCTTCACTCACCAATATGGTTTTCACTAAGTTATACTAGTGATACAACCATGCAATTTAGGAACATGAATTCCTTATTTTTTCTATATAAAGGTTATGAACTAACTAATTTATTGCAATCATATTCACGATTATTAAAACATTATTGCAATCAGGATTTGGATCTTTCAGTACTAATATGGAAGTTATGTCTTGTTTTTATTGGCTAGTATATATTAATTAAT